>LR991019.1:26431366-26832334 GCA_905163495.3 Cosmia trapezina
TGCAGAATTCCAGGTAGCCTTTTATGTAAATGTTTGTTCAGGTAATCAAGCTGTAGACACGTAATATGTTACACAGGAATATGTACTCATAGGTTCCTTATAGACTGCTGACTCACAATGTTGTTTACGTGCCGAGAACCAATCAAATTAATTTTGGGCTTTGCTTCCTAATTTCTTTACATAAATGAGAGCTTACATTGTTGTCGGTAGAATAATGAAAAGCCGTAAATTCCCCAATATGCACATGTCAAAAAAAAAATAGAAAAAAAAAAGAAAGTATTGTTTGGCTAGTAAATATTGTTTCCAGTAATATTCACTTTTTAGGCAACTTCTGCAATGTGGGTAGGATATCATTTTACCGTAGGACCGTCTAATGCTGGGTCCAGGGGGCTGAAGGGGTTACCGCGGCCCTGGCATAGGCAACTGAAGGAACACGGGTGGGTTTTAGTCAGTAAAAGTCTGACACGCCCTCCCGCTCCACCCAGAGCGGGAGAAGTTATTTGATGATTTCCCACCCTCAAAAAAAAAAAAAAAAAAAAGGGGGCCTACTCCTTAAGTCCGTCCATCTTTCCGGCCGTCCGTTCATCCGTCCGTCTGACATTACGATCCATAAAAACAAGTGTCAAAGTTTTTTTTTCGAACGGGCAAAACACATCGGGAGTAGGGACAACTGGAAAATCATGTTGTCATTCATACTTCGTTCGGGCCCCGAACCAATCATCCATCCGTAGGTGATACGGAGTAAGAAACACCCGTAACGAAGGCCGAAACTACGGGCTTCGTGCTTAGGAAGTAGGCCCCCAGGGACCGCGGACTCGGGGACGTCCGACGCCACCTATTTAATTATAGTACCTGAGTTGGTGGCGCGTAATGTTAAAGAGTGCTTAAGGCTGCCTGTCCACCGGAGCGGAGCGAGGCTGGCGGAGCGGAGAAACGGAGAAATATTAACCAATAGGAGCGCGAGCGGACGGCGGAGTGGAGCGGACTTAAGATTCTATTGGTTAATATTTCTCCGTTTCTTCGCTCCGCAGCCTCACTCCGCTCCGGTGGACAGGCAGCCTTAAACCCCCGTTTCCACGAGCGTAATAAAATCGCGGCGGGATTTTATCGCGCACTGGTTTTTAACTCTCTGCTTAGCGCCGGGAGTTGAAAATCCAACAGTATGTTTTTCGTCGCGATGGGATGCACTCTGTTTTTGTTAGGTTGGATTCTCAACGCTCGGTCCAACAACGAGAGTTGAAAATCCAGTGCGCGAGAAAATCCCGCCGTGATTTTATTACGCTCGTGGAAACGGGGGTTAAGTGGCGCCATAGCCATAGCCCCCGGTGCAAGTGTGCGGGGTGGTTGTAGTCAGTAGAAGTCTGGCAGACCCCTCCGTCCTCCCCAGGGTGGAGGACATCTATGCTGATGGAACCCAGACACCGCCACCTCGAATTCTTTATTATAGCTCTATATTATAATAACCACATTAGAAGACGAAATAGTTCACAATATTTGGCGGCTCCACTGTACTACCACACCCGCGCGTCCGAAACTTCACATTGGTGAATCATTTGGGTTAGGTTAGAATAGTGACCATTACCTCTACCTATTGCTGGTGAATCATTTGGGTTAGGTTAGGTTAGGTTAGAACAGTGACCCTTAATGCGCGACGGCGAGCGAGCGAAGCGAGCGGTGCCGCGGCAGCGGCCGCCGAGCGCCATATCCCCTCTATTTTTGGTGAATCGTTTGGGTATGAGGCGGTGAATGTCTCGTATATTAGACGATGAAAGCCTCAGGGTCATTGACCTTGATTTCAAGGTCAATGGTACTCGTACTGTAAAATATTTTTTTTTCCGCCGTCTATTATTTTGCGCACTTTGTTGTTTTCAATAATACACTAAAAAGGGTCTTTTATACTCAAAAAAAAATAGCTAGTAGGTATATAAAATCGCAGGGTGCGTTTGTAAAGTGGTTCCATTGGTTACCCTCTTCTCTTAGGTACTCAAACAGCTGAAGGTACCCAAACAATTAATTCTGGACAAGTGGACAAACTCAGGGTGTAACGACCTCAACATTTGGACAATCACCAAGCACACACAGTCTGTGACGTCAGTAGCTTATACCTATCGCAGGGCGATTGAAGATTTGAAGCTTGGTCTTTGTCGGCTATCTCATCAATGACTACTATCGATCGATCATGCAGCGTACCTACCGCCGGGACAATAACTTCACTTATGGCACTTCACTTAATTATAATAATCGAGCAATTACGGATATTGGTCGAGTATTATATTGTACTAGCGGACCCGACAGACGTTGTCCTGTCTGAACGATCCTAGAACCCGACTGCAGCGCCACCTACCGGGTCCAATTGTGTTTTCAAACCATTCAGAAACCCATTGAAATATACACACATAACTTGATCTAAATCGGTCCAGCCGTTTAGGAGGAGTTAGGTGACAAACACACGTACAGAAGAATGTCTATATTACGATACAATATAATTACAGATTTAAACTCATTAACGTTGATCAAGTTATTGATGACGACGACCTGCTATGGTTCAATAGCGATAGATACAGGGTGTTTGAAAGCTGGGTGCAAAGCCTGAAGGGGCTGCTTGACGACATTTAAATAATTTCGAGCCATACCTATCTACATGTCTTAGATGGAGAATGTTTTTTATTTATTTTATTTTTAACTTCTCCACTGTAACAAATCTACTAGCCTACAGAAATAAAAGGGGGCTAAAGTAAGACTTGAAACAATATATTAAATATTAAAAGATAAAAAATACAGACCGGTTTTTAAAAAACACGTCCTACCTAACACACACAGCTATTTAGGAAGGTAGAGGATAGCTTGAAGTAGTAATTTGAGTAAGTCCAGGTTAGGCAAACACGCACGGATAGTTTGGAAGAGGAAGATTTTGAATTGAATCGCTCCGATAAATTAATGGTTATTTTCTATAACCCTCCTTCAGGGATCGACCGCAGTCGGGTAAGTTTTAGTCACTGAGTTAGTTTTCCCGGTCGAAGAATACTTTTAGGAGATGTTTCGTTTATAGCTTCCGGAGCAGAACTGATAGTCTCCGAGTCTTCCACCCATCGATTCATCAGCGTTTTTCGAAATCGTCTTCCAATTTCAGATCCTTTCCACATTTGAAGCTTTCCGTCATCAGAATCCAAACGCCACAGTCAATGCTTGAATCTGCCAGTAATATACGTTGAAAAACCTCTAACCTCTCCGATGAATTTCGAGTGTGTGTGGATTAATTTTATAAAAGTAATTTAAGATACAGCTATTCAATAATAAATCAAAATTATCTATAAAATACAATATTTGACCTAACATATTGATAAAAAGAATTTAGATTACATAAATCAAAAGAAACGTTCATAGTCTATGCCATTATGAAACTCTATGAAAGATAGTTAGATAGAAGAAGAAAATAATGACAGCTTGACAACCTGACGTAAGTGTCATAACAATGAAAAATTTATAGAAAACGAATTGTTTTAGACCAATTCGCAATATATGAATATAAATCTTTATAAAAGATAAATAGAAATGGATGAAGTGTAAGTAAAGGTTATGTATGTAGTATGTATGTATGTAGTAGAAGTATGTAGATACTATATTTCCCCATCGACCCCGAGAAAATTTTCAACTCAATTGAAAATTTTGAAGGTTAAAAATATTACAGTATTCACAAAACGTACATACTTCATTCAATCACACCGACATCTTACGAAGTTAGGTCAGGTAGGATTCACATTCAATGATCACTACTCGACCTGATAAATCAATAACAGTAGGCTTATTTTCGGAGTTGTAATCCGCTCGCGTCTAAGACCATTAATAAAATATATTTAACAAGGGCTTATTTTTATGGAGTTGTTAGCCGCTCCAAAAGATTCAAGGTTTAAGAAAAACCTCAAGTTTAAGAAAACTTAAGTTTAAGAGAGAAAACTCAAGTTAGTTTGAGTTTAAGAATAACCCAAGTTTAAGAAAAACTTAGTTTAAGAGAGAGAACTCGTTTCGCTCAAGGAAGACTTGAGTTTAAGAATTAGAGGATTTAAGAAAACCTCTAAGGATAGAGAATGCATTAGGGGCTTGTTTAATGAGTTGCTACCGCTCAGAAAGAAAATAAAATTGCATTAGGGGCTTATTTAGGGAGTTGCTACCGCTCAGAAAATAATGCATTAGAGGCTTGTTTAGGGAGTTGCTACCGCTCAAAAAAGAAAAAGAAAAATGCATTAGAGGCTTATTTAGGGAGTTGCTACCGCTCAAAAAGAAAAAAAAAATGCATTACAGACTTATTTAGGGAGTTGCTACCGCTCAAAAAGAAAAAGGTGGAATAAGTTTTTACCGAATAGTTTCAAATGAGAGAGGGAGTATTTTAATGTTGAAGGGTGAAATAATAAGTTTAAAAAAAAATATTCAAGTAAAAAATTAAAGAAAATATCTCAAAAGAGAAAAGATTTCTAAAAAGTCCTGGGAAGTTGTTTAAAATTTAAAAGAAAATAATTCTATCTTCGAATATAAATAGGATTAAAATATTTTAAAGGGAGGTAAGTAAGGGTTAATGAGTGCAAAAGACGACTCAAAGAGAGTGAGTGCTAAAGACGACTTGAAGGGAGTGAGTGCTAAAGACCACTCAAGAGAGTTTAAGAGGTCTCTTAATATTTAAGAGGTCGGTCCCTTAGTATAGAAGAGGTCCCTTAGTATAGAGGAGGTCCCTTAGTATAGAGGAGGTCCCTTAATATAGAGGAGGTCCCTTAGTATAGAGGAGGTCCCTTAGTATAGAGGAGGTCCCTTAGTATAGAGGAGGTCCCTTAGTATAGAGGAGGTCCCTTAGTATAGAGGAGGTCCCTTAGTATAGAGGAGGTCCCTTAGTATAGAGGAGGTCCCTTAGTATAGAGGAGGTCCCTTAGTATAGAGGAGGTCCCTTAGTATAGAGGAGGTCCCTTAGTATAAAGGAGGTCCCTTAGTATACAAGAGGTCTAAGAGGTCTCCTAGAGGGTTTAAGAGGTCTCCCAGAGGGTTTAAGAGGTCTCCCAGAGGGTTTAAGAGGTCTCCCAGAGGGTTTAAGAGGTCTCCCAGAGGGTTTAAGAGGTCTCCCAGAGGGTTTAAGAGGTCTCCCAGAGGGTTTAAGAGGACTCGAGGGTTTAAGAGGACTCTTAGAGGGTTTAAGAGGACTCTAGAGGGTTTAAGAGGACTCTAGAGGGTTTAAGAGGACTCTAGAGGGTTTAAGAGGACTCTAGAGGGTTTAAGAGGACTCTAGAGGGTTTAAGAGGACTCCTAGAGGATCCGAATTAATGATGAGACTAAAAAATTACCACAAACAAAAAGAAAGGCACAGAGGCACATCGAAAAATTTATGTGTGTAAGAGTGTAGAATAGTAAAGTATTTGTAATAGGTGTTATATAGATATTAGGTTTGTATAAACGACTATAGGATATTCTCCTATAGTACGTCGAAGAGTAAACCAAACCCCAACTTGTAAGTGACCACGGATGGTTTTAAGAACACTCACAAGCGAAGAATGGGTGCGATTACCAGTGGGTAAACGTAGTGGTGTGCAAGTGTGTGGGGTGCAGAATAATGATGTAGAAGTAGAGAGTTATGTGTAGGTGGTAACGATTATAGGATATTCTCCTATAATACGTCGTAGAGTAAGCCAAACTCAACTTGAAAGTGACCACGAATGGTTTTAAGAACACTCGCAAGCAAAGAATGGATGCCAATTACCAGTGGGTAAAGGAATGTGTGTGGGGGTGTAGTGTAAGTTTGTTTAGTATGTGCTGAAGAGGAAAAGTAAGTTAGTATTAGACCTACCTAGAACCTAATACATGTTATAAAAAAGAGACTAAGCCAAATATGAGTCCAAAAAGAAATAGTACTAGAGATAGTTTATTTTAGAATTTTGAAAAAGATTTGAAAGGGCTAGCTTTGATTTTATATTGGGCGCCAGACTGTAACAAATCTACTAGCCTACAGAAATAAAAGGGGGCTAAAGTAAGACTTGAAACAATATATTAAATATTAAAAGATAAAAAATACAGACCGGTTTTTAAAAAACACGTCCTACCTAACACACACAGCTATTTAGGAAGGTAGAGGATAGCTTGAAGTAGTAATTTGAGTAAGTCCAGGTTAGGCAAACACGCACGGATAGTTTGGAAGAGGAAGATTTTGAATTGAATCGCTCCGATAAATTAATGGTTATTTTCTATAACCCTCCTTCAGGGATCGACCGCAGTCGGGTAAGTTTTAGTCACTGAGTTAGTTTTCCCGGTCGAAGAATACTTTTAGGAGATGTTTCGTTTATAGCTTCCGGAGCAGAACTGATAGTCTCCGAGTCTTCCACCCATCGATTCATCAGCGTTTTTCGAAATCGTCTTCCAATTTCAGATCCTTTCCACATTTGAAGCTTTCCGTCATCAGAATCCAAACGCCACAGTCAATGCTTGAATCTGCCAGTAATATACGTTGAAAAACCTCTAACCTCTCCGATGAATTTCGAGTGTGTGTGGATTAATTTTATAAAAGTAATTTAAGATACAGCTATTCAATAATAAATCAAAATTATCTATAAAATACAATATTTGACCTAACATATTGATAAAAAGAATTTAGATTACATAAATCAAAAGAAACGTTCATAGTCTATGCCATTATGAAACTCTATGAAAGATAGTTAGATAGAAGAAGAAAATAATGACAGCTTGACAACCTGACGTAAGTGTCATAACAATGAAAAATTTATAGAAAACGAATTGTTTTAGACCAATTCGCAATATATGAATATAAATCTTTATAAAAGATAAATAGAAATGGATGAAGTGTAAGTAAAGGTTATTTATGTAGTATGTATGTATGTAGTAGAAGTATGTAGATACTATACCACCCACCCTTCAACAGCTCCCAAACTCCCTGTATAATCTATTATACATTTTCAGTTGACAATCGATTGCATACGTATCTATTATGAACCTAAGGATTCTCTTTACCAATAAGTATTTTCTGCGACGATTTTTGAAAACAAATCTGGCATCTAAAAAAATTGACCCATTTGCAGCAAATGCCCCAATAACCAAAATAGCTGAGTATAACTAGACATTTCAGATTTTCGGGGCTACGTCCGCGAATAACATGACTTCAGGGTTTCGTCTTCGTACGCTGCTTACCTACTTATTTTCGGGGCTACGTCCGCGAATAACATGACTTCAGGGTTTCGTCTTCGTACGCTGCTTACCTACTTATTTTCGGGGCTACGTCCGCGAATAACATGACTTCAGGGTTTCGTCTTCGTACGCTGCTTACCTACTTATTTTCGGGGCTACGTCCGCGAATAACATGACTTCAGGGTTTCGTCTTCGTACGCTGCTTACCTACTTATTTTCGGGGCTACGTCCGCGAATAACATGACTTCAGGGTTTCGTCTTCGTACGCTGCTTACCTACTTATTTTCGGGGCTACGTCCGCGAATAACATGACTTCAGGGTTTCGTCTTCGTACGCTGCTTACCTACTTATTTTCGGGGCTACGTCCGCGAATAACATGACTTCAGGGTTTCGTCTTCGTACGCTGCTTACCTACTTATTTTCGGGGCTACGTCCGCGAATAACATGACTTCAGGGTTTCGTCTTCGTACGCTGCTTACCTACTTATTTTCGGGGCTACGTCCGCGAATAACATGACTTCAGGGTTTCGTCTTCGTACGCTGCTTACCTACTTATTTTCGGGGCTACGTCCGCGAATAACATGACTTCAGGGTTTCGTCTTCGTACGCTGCTTACCTACTTATTTTCGGGGCTACGTCCGCGAATAACATGACTTCAGGGTTTCGTCTTCGTACGCTGCTTACCTACTTATTTTGATTACTTTCAACAATTTTTTCTGTCGCCGTTTAGAAGTCTCATTCTGCTGTCTCTTAGGTGTTTTGAAGACTTATAAGAAAAACCGGTCAAGTGCGTGTCGGTCCACGCGCAGGAATAGGGTTCCGTAGTTGCACAATAATGCGGACTAAGAAGAGGGCTTTTTGTTGTTTCATGAATATTTGACTCGTAAACTTGAAAAGCCTACTTAGCTGTGATAGTTTTCCTTTTAACTTCGTTATAATACTACTACCGTGAATTTTTTCACCCATCCAAAACTAACCGTCTAGCTGGCACCCCTGCCAGCTAGACGGTTAATTTTTGTTAGAGTCCAGTGTACCCCCCCGGGTACACTGGACTCTAACAAAAATTAGCATAGCTTAAGATTGCAGAAACGGATTCCTAAATCGAAAAATAGTTTTCACAAACCCATCCAACAACACCCCGCACTATGGGGTAGACGAGAAAAAAAATATCCCCACTTTATGGTGGACATATTATTATATGCTACGAGAAATCGTTACGATCAGACTGTACAGTTCGAACGGTACAGTTTATCGTACATGACGTACAAGCCATATACGCTGCGAGAAATCGTTACGATCAGACGGTACAATAAACGGTGCCGACGCACACGTGTCAGCGATGGCTTCGACGGACGACGTTTTAGCAGTTGTTGGATTAATATTCGCCATGAAAGAAAAAAAAGTGAAGCGGAAAAAGCGTAGCATCTGGTGCAAATAATGGCTAATGAAAAGAAGTGTTCATTCTCTTGTCAATTTGTTGGCGGGATTAAAAATGTTTCCAAAAGACTGGCACAATTTTTTAAGAATGGATCATGATACGTACTTACATCTACTGAATATGGTAGCACCAATTATCGAGAAGCAAGACACTATTAGGAGAAATTCTACCACATGACATTGTGATACTCTTTGCCTTTAGTATTTCAAAGACAAGGTTCACTGCGATATAGCTCAATAAATTGTTCTAGCCATTCGCGATTAGTTTGAGACGCCATCTCTATGACGCGTGCGCACATCCATCCGAACTGCGAGTGACAACAAAACTGAACACAAAAACTGACGAGCGCATACACATTACGATCAATCGGCACAGTTCGTCCGATTCCGATTAATCAACTGAAATTTTCATACTGTTCCGTTCGACTGCACAGTCTTAAAAAATCGGACGAAACTGTACAGTTTTATAACATACGTGTAGCGATTTATCGGTACCGTTCGAACTGTACCGTCTGATCGTAACGATTTCTCGTAGCGTATATGTCCACCATTACGAGTACAGAAGGTAAGTACCGACCGTAAAAAAAAATTTTTTCTTGATTTTATTCTACGACTTTGTCGACGTGATGCATATGTACAATCCATGCCAAATTATAGCTTTCTAGTACTAAGAGTCTCTGAGCTAAGCTGCGGACGGACATAGCGAAACTATATGGGTTCCTTGTTGACTACGGAACCCTAACAAGAACATTCATAGATTCCTATGTGCTGATTGCGTTTGACTAATAAGTAGGTACTTATTAGTCAAACGCAATCACAGACTTACATACGTACATGACTACCATAGACTTAGGTACTAACACATCTTTAAGACACTTAAAAGATGTAACCTTACATCTTTTATGTGTCTTTACTAAGGCAGTTTCCTTTTTTAATGAAAACCGTATTTCGATTTTTTAAAGAAAGACTACTAGAAATGTATATCAAATGTAAGTAACCTATGTACCTAGATACAATATTATTATATATAACGTATATAGGTATACATAGGTGCGATTACATCTAGCTGCGCTCATGCCCATTAAGTATTTGATTTGCAAAAAGATGCAAATCAGGCAGCAGGGTGGGGATAGGAACAAAAGGAACTACCGCAGGCCATTGTTATAGTTTCGGCTCTGGCTAAGCAGCGCGCGCCGTCGAGCAAATTTGTCGGTGGTGATTTGAATGAGCTTCGCGGCAGAACTCAACTTGGGTAAATCGATTGACTCGGATAGCAATAAAGAAGGTGAGTACTTACTTACATTTACATCTACAACTTGCCATCTGCACGATAGCCTAAATCCCACTACCTACGCTTCGCAAGTCCACCCGAGCTGCTCCCCTCAACAAATTATGCAGTAAAGGCGGGTACGGACTGCTGTAACGTAACATGCAATGTAACATGAAAGGAGCATTTCATAAGTGTGGACGCAGCGTGCGCACGAACCGCGCATGTACCTACTTGCATCTGTTTCCGACGATGCCCGCGGCGAACATAACTCAGTCTGCTGAGAACACGCGAAGAAAATGGATGGTGACGGCCAATTACTAGCTACCATGCTTATGGGTGTTTCATTATTTAAAAAAAAGCTGAAGACATCGACGTTGGTAGCGTACAGAGTCGAAGCTGTGTCTTCTTCCTCCATTGTGCGCATGCGTTCCGCAGTCACACAAACCGTCCACCCGTCCACACTGGCACGTGTGTTGCGACGCAGCCCGGCCACAGTCGATTTCGTTATTTATAGAGGTATCAATTAAATGTTCTTAAATTGTTCTTGCAGTACCAATGAATAGATTAAATGTACCTCAAATATATCTTGTTAAAAAAGCACTTGTTTGTGGCCGGGCAGTACCGTATACGTTGCAGCCCGGCCACGTGTATATTTTCTGGTAGGATGCTCAGAATGTTCTAAAATATAAACCAAATAAATGTTCCTTTTGCGTTCTTTATTTTTTTCAAATAAATATACCAAGAAAAACGCTTATTTAAACAAGAAATGATGTTAAATAAGAATTTTCACTAAGCGCCTGTAGAACTAAAATAGCACGTCTGCTTATTTGTACAAAGGACAATGGGTGGATTTGGTCCAAATTTCCACCACTAACGAGACCTATGTAACTAAATAGTCCGCTAAATATAGAGTAACTTTCATTATGAAAGCAAAAAAAAAATATGCTGTCGTTAAAAAAATATACCTATTTTTCATTGATTTTTTTGTTCAATTACTTTTATATTGGTCACTGTCACCACCACGCGACCAGGGTTTTGAGCGATAGCACGACTTTTTGTCTGTCATATTTGGATAATTACCGGCGTTCATTAATAGCGCTTTCATTACGTACGTCATCACAAGGGTTGAATTTGTCAGATATATATAGTTCACATTTTCCTAAATTTAGATCCAAATTTAAGTTTCGAAAGTTGTTGATAATATTGATAAAATCATTTTTGACCGTGTCAGCTTTACCTCCCAAGGTTCCGTCGTCCAGGTACCAGACATTCAGTTTAGAATTTAAATTAGATATAATGGGATGGATTCCTAAACTAAAGAGTGCTGGTCCTAGAGGGTCACCCTGCTGAACGCCTACTTCTGATGAAATTTGTTTGTCGTTGTAGAATAATTTTGAATGGGAACTATAACATTGCCAAATATAATTATATGCGCCTGGAGTATGGATGGATGCTTCGTTCAGAAGGGTTGACCGGTCAATGCAATTAAAGGCATTTTTTACGTCCACCTTAAGCAGTACATCCGCTTCGCTGTCGTGAGATAGAAATGTGCGAACCGAATGTACTGCAGCCTCACAACCTCCTCGACTACCAAATCCCAATTGAGTTGGTTGAAATAGTGATTTTAAATTTTGGGAAATGTTCCTGCAGACTAGTTTTGAAGCTAGTCTGCGGAAGGTGCAGCCAACAGCAATAGGGCGAATGCCTCCATCTTTTTTATAATAATGAAAAATGTATAATAATATCTACTACTAACCACTATGAAATCATATACTTACATATACATATTACACGTTTAAATTCCGAGGCTGCTGGGCAGTCAAGCCTCAGAATTTTGAAAAATGTATGGAATAAGTATCTAGGTACTTATAAAAAAAATCCATTTAAAAATATAAAACTAGGTACTTACTAAAAACGCTCAGAATTTAGGTTTACGTAAATTATCTTATTATTTATTTTTAATTACTTATATATTTTATATTATTATTTATCTTAACTTTCTCCATACCTACTAAAGTAATATAATTTATGGCCAGAATAAATGTTAGTTCATAAGAAATTAAAATTTGATAGGTATTTTAAACAAAAAAATAATTACAAGACTCAAAATAAGCGTAATTACAACTGCCAAATTGCTACACAATGTGATGCGTCGCCGTTCTATCTGTCAAAACGCAATTTGTAATAGGCCTCATAAGCATAATCTTCGAGTAAATTTTGAATTGTTGACTAGTTTCTCCATACAAAAAGTTTCAGTCTTCAATCTATTCCATGGATAAAAAATATCCGCGTCTTTGTTCAAATTAGCCTTAACTCGGTTTATGCAAAGTAGGTAGGTAGATACAATAAAACAGATATTTTGATAGTCAGTGCGATGGTATTTATTTTATTTTGTTTCTTATAGCCGCTGGACGATAGATCTCAAAGTCTGTGTGCTACAGTGAGCGCCTACCTACGCATATCCCCGTTACGTACTTTTCAACACTTGAACATATGAATATATTTTAGGAAACTGTTTCAACTGTAATCTTATCTGCATCTGAAGCTGAAATAGTTACACAATTTCTTTTTTATCCTCCACTGCTCGGTGTGAGATAATTAGGGTACCTACATGAATCAGCCCAGAATAAATTCCTCAGAGCAGGGAGAAAGAGAATTCATCTGCTCTCTAGATGAACTAATCGAAGATCACAGTCAGACTCTAATAAATGGCTGTCCAAAGACCAAAATGATGTTAGAATCTGCATCGATCCTGTGCTTGATGAAAAACTTTGAAAGATGTTCAACGGGTTACATTCCGACCGTGATTTTTGAGTTAAATGGCCAACTTTGGCGTTCTTATTCTGAGAAACTAGAAGACTTCACAACTTGACTTATTGAGTGGTGGAGAATAGTTAAGTAGGTATTAGTATAGGTTACTAGCTGACAGGTCAGCTAGTAGTACCTTAGAATGTAAGGTAAACGCGCGAAGTTCCCAGAGGCGCAAGCTCAGAACATTTTGAATTGTGTAGGAAAACTTAATTTATATTTTAAGAATTGACCTACGATTTTTTGCTGAAAGTAAAATAAGTGGGCAAATGTGATCCAAGCGTCGCACGGTGGTACCGCCCATAGGTCATAAATGCAAAAATTTCATCATCAATTACCCCACTTTAATTACTTATAACGATTTACAGATAAACAAGCTACCTGTGGTGTCCACTAAGATCACTTGTTAGGACTGTGTGTTTGGAGTAAAACCACCAGATTATCAGTAAGTACACTGCAGCTCAAAGGGAACGTCTAGTCGGCTCCAGGCATGAGCCAGACTGAACGGGACTCTTGTGGCGCGAGACCCTTTGAGTGCGTGCTACATTTAATTGTATGTCACATCTCTTCCTTTTTATAATTAATTAAGTTTTATGTACAAATACAATATTTATCATTTAGACGTTGATTCATTTTAAAGTACTATAACAATTTTAAGCATTTATACATTCACAATCTTTATAAGTATCGTAAAATTACATTATATGTACAATTACAATGTTTATCATTTAGACTTTAATTCTTATTAAAGTACTCTATCAATTTTAAGCATTTATACATACAATCTTTATTAGTACTCGTACAATTTCAATATTTAATTTAGACATTAATTACTTTTAAAGTCTAACAACAATCTCTATAGCATTCAGACATTCATTTATTTTAAAGTACAATAAGTCCATTATCAATCTTTTGCATTTAGATATTTTCTGTTTTAAGTAGGTAGTTAAAATGCTCTAAGTTCTCTTTTAAGTAGGTACATAATTAGCATTAATTTTATTGAGCGTTTTTACTAAACTTCTGTAACTGAGGCTTCGTGATCAATAACTTTTCATTTGCCTTATACTTTCCTCAGGAGTACGCAACGAATTAAGAATGATACATAATTCGTTGGGAGTACGATGTTCCTCCTGTGTTCCTCGTGTTTCGTCATTCCTTACATTTGTATTGCTTGCTTGAGCATTTTTATCTCTATGAGGTGTGTGATTAAATTCTGGAGTTAGTTTGTTTTCTTTCACCGATTTCTAATTCTCTACAAAATATTTATGTAGCATTTCTTTTCTTATCTTCGTTCTATTTGTTTTTCTCTTTCTTTTTTTTTATTCTTTTTCATTTTGTAACTATTTTCGAGATGTTTAAAGTGTTATTCATCTCTGAAAACAGCACGAATGGGAAATTTCCATTGTTTTTTCAAAATACTTATTTATTTTACTTCAAAAAGTAGTCATTTTTCCGGTCTGATTTTGCATTGACTGATTCTCAGCCGTTTAAGGATATCCCTGTTTTGCTTCTCGACTTCACCGTTTTGCTGACCTGCTGGCTTACCATCCGGTAAGAAAATATTTCCTTGTTCAATACAAAAATTTTTTGAATTTCTGAATAGTCAATGGTCTGCCATTGACAAAGATATTTGCAGGATTTCCGGTTCACGAAAGATTTTTTTCAACACTTTTATTGTGTCTTGTGTAGAGATATTGATTTCATGATTTCAATAATCTCTTTGGATCGAGTGTAATAATCGATGATTACGAAAAGATAATCTCCACTTGGCAATGGAACCAAAATCAATAGCAATATACCTACACCCAAGCTTCAATACCAGTATACACCCAGGCTTTCGAAGGGAGTTTTCGCTTTTGCATTGGTACTAGGGGATTTGGACCATTTGCACCTGAGACACACAGTACCTACTGCAATATGCAGTATTCGGTGTCTTAGTTTATTTTCGGCCACCAGACCTTTGTGCATAACCTATCGTACGAGACGACATAATGATCTATTATTTGATTTCCCATGTTTATAATTATATGCTTGTAATCGAGGATTCAACCCTTGATTCACGTGCGAAACCTTAATTTCGTGCCAAATAATGTAACATTTAGAGGCAGCGGAATATAGTCTGAGTAAGTACATAAATTAAAGTGTTATTTTGCCCATATTTAATACCAATTTTTCGGTCTGACAAAACTATTTTTCAAAGTCTGTCAGACACTTATTTTCGAAGGCAATGATGCCTCCTTTGTCGTCGTATACGATCTTTTAGGTCTTAGTAGGGTGGAAATCTTACACTTTTTATTGATAAATCGCAGAAAACATTCAAAGAAATACGAATTAGGTATCATCAGAGAAATCCAGGAAGATTGTTTATTTACAGGGTCAATGATGTCCATTATTACCAGTTCATCTAATTCATTATTTATCTTTGATTCCAAAGGAATTGGGACTTGCTATGAGGATGACAAACTGGAGGAATATTTTTTATCAAAAGTGATGTATAACTGAAGATCTTTAAACTTAGGAAATTGTTTATAATCAATGCAAATACATCAGTTACTAGTTTTAGCTTTTACTGAAAAGGTTCCATAAACCATTTTTATGGCACTGATTTAAAACCAGCATTTATCTATGCATCAAACGAGCAGTGGATGTTTTGTCTAATGACATTTTTGCTGATTGGAGACTGTAACTTGAATGTTTTTTTTTTTATTTTATTTTTTTACATGTCCTCCCAAGCTTTCATATTAGATGTATTAATCGTTGAGCACTTTGGTGTTAACATCATCTACTTGACAGTCTATTGTTGCATAGCCGTCAATGTGGAAAATATACTTAAGCTCTTTTAGCTTTATTGTTGCATTTGATGAGGGGTTAGAACTTTTGTTTTATTGGCCCTTTTTCTGTAGTTTCTGAAAGTGATCTTTGAAACCACCTTTTATGCAATTTGCATGAATTTGCTGGGCAGGAACTATTATCACTTTAGTGATTTTACTGAGGTTAGAAGTTTTTCTTTTACTGGCCCATGTTTTGCACTGTTTTTGGAAATGATTTTTGATATACCTTTTGTGCAATTTGCATTAATTTCGGGCAGGAACATTTTATCTCTTTTAGATTTATTGCTGTCATTTGATGAGAGATTAGAACTTTTCTTTTATTGGCCCTTTGTTTTGCACTGTTTCTGAAAATGATTTTTGAAACCACCTTTTGTGCAATTTGCATTAATTTCAGGGCAGGAACTATTTTATCACTTTTGTGATTTTTACTGCCATTTTGGCAATAGAGATCAACTTCTTTTTAAGTATTTAACTTAATTGTTTTAGTGTCAATTTATTAAGGCTGGTAATTATTGCATTTATGCTCTGACATATCGTGGAACTTGTTCAACTGCAGTTTTGCGGTTTCTAGGGAGTTTGCTTCTGCTAAGATTTTCGATTTTGGCTGTGTCACCAAGTATCACAATATTTTTTCTCAATTATTAAGTAATCGAGCTACACTTTTAAACGTCAGTTGCATCGAGATCAGATACAAGAGCTCCGGGTACATTAAAATATAAACGTGCTTCCCGAGGCACGACGGAGTCTCGGTATGTAAAGATGGTCACCCATCCACGGACCAACCGTGGCAACCGTAGCTTGCCGTAGCTTGCTTGTCTTATCGATCGACCCGTGTGGCTGTTATTACTTAGCTTCAGTATGGTCTGTTAAAAACTCAACGCAGTTTTCGTTAGGTATGTGAGTTACGGTAATAGAAACTGTAGTGGACCATTTTTTTTTTTTTTGAGCGGATTCATAAACATGTCGCGGGGACCGGCACTTGACAGATGTTGACGTCATAAGTGACTCGGGCGTGAGCGGCTTTGAATACATCGTACTAGCAAAAGCTCTGTGAGTATTGTTTACATAACATTTAAATAAACAAACTCTAGTTAGTTAGTCACACAAGGGTCCGTTTATAAGTAGGTACTCGCTAAGTGCTAACTAAGCAAAACGGTCAGTTGACATTAAAGACATCGGGGCTTACTTAATTATTAGGCCCATTGAGATGTGATGAATTATTAGGTATTTATTTTTTGTTGATGACAATAGCCAGCGCAAGATGCATAAAATCATTTAGCCTTAACAGAATGCATGACACTTGTTCAGTTTTAACAATAGGTTTTAATAACCTACATTACTTCGAAGTTATCGAAGGGGTAATTGGTTAAAACTAGTATTAACGAATAAATATTATTCGCTGGTACATTCAGAATTCATTTATTTATTTATTTCAGTTTTAACAATAGGTTTTAATAACCTACATTACTTCGTAGTTATCGAAGGGGTAATTGGTTAAAACTAGTATTAACGAATAAATATTATTCGCTGGTACATTCAGAATTCATTTATTTATTTATTTCAGTTTTAACAATAGGTTTTAATGACCTACATTACTTCGAAGTTATCGAAGGGGTACTTGGTTAAAACTAGTATTAACGAATAAATATTATTCGCTGGTACATTCAGAATTCATAACACTTTTTCAGTTTTAACAATAGGTTTTAATGACCTACATTACTTCGAAGTTATCGAAGGGGTACTTGGTTAAAACTAGTATTAACGAATTTATTCGCTGGTACATTCAGAATTCATAACACTTTTTCAGTTTTAACAATAGGTTTCAATGACCTACATTACTTCGAAGTTATCGAAGGGGTACTTGGTTAAAACTAGTATTAGCGACTAAATATTATTCGCTGGTACATTCTATTTAATCGAAAATACCTTTCGATTGGTACATAATATTTGCAAACGGTTTTGGTCAACAATACTAATTTCATTTCATCGAGAATATCATTCGATTGGTACACATTATTTGCAAATGGTTTTGGTCAACAATACTTATTTGATGTATTTTGAGTATTTTCTAAACAATTTAGGTACCTTTCCGACACACGGTTTTGTTTACGACTTTATGTATTTAGCGATGTAATGACTTATTTTCATCGATCTATACCTACAGTTACGATTACGACACATCCTTCAGCTGATCGCCGACAGATTTCGCATAAATAAAATTGAAATTAGGTAGGTAAACACATTAAAATTTAGGCACCGCCGAGTGTTGTCACACTTTTTTTTTTTTTTTTTTTTTTTTTTTCAAAACCCTTTATGCAATAAAATAATTTTGTTGCTGACCAATTCCGTAAGTATGCATAATTTGAGCCATAATTTGACTTACTGCGCTTTCACTCGTCGCCAATGTGGTGTCCACTAAGATCACTTGTTAGGACTGTGTGTTTGGAGTAAAACCACCAGATTATCAGTAAGTACACTGCAGCTCAAAGGGAACGTCTAGTCGGCTCCAGGCATGAGCCAGACTGAACGGGACTCTTGTGGCGCGAGACCCTTTGAGTGCGTGCTACATTTAATTGTATGTCACACTACCCAAAAATATAAATATGTCACCCATTTTACCTAATTATCACTTATTTTTTGACCTCCGAAGCGAACACATCATTACGTTGCGCTCGCCTTATCAGTAACTTATTAGCACGTATTGTTTGTGTAACGGTGAATTCTCAGAATTGCATTGTTTTTGAGTGGTGTTTGTGACATGGATTTCCAAGATCAAGGTATGTTCTTACTATTCAGTTATATTTGACTGATTATGACGTGTTTTTACGTGCTACGCCACACAGGATATCTACCAAATATTTAACTTATTGTTGACTTTACATAGACTTACATCTATTTTCAACCATAGTCAATATCCTAAATTAAAGATTGAACTGTTATTTTGAAAATATAAAAGGATTTTTGCGACTTTTTCCGACTTTAGTTGTTATATAGCCTCTACGACTGCGTAGGCTCAGGCGTAGCACGGTCTACGAAACATACGTAAAAATTATTCCGCGCGCTTTTTCTTTTCGCTATATTGTTTTTATTTGAAAATGTCGTCAAGTAATGATGAATTTTTAATTCGACACCGCCAGAAGTCTCAGAGACAGCGAAAAAGGCTACTCTAAGCCTCATGCCTGAAAAATCGACCGATAGATACTTACAAGCGTATCAAAATTTCATCATATGGAAAACAAGCAAAGATCCAAATTCATTTTCAGAAAGTGTGTTTTTAAAGATTTATTCGTTTAAGAAAGTCCGAGTTTTATTTATTTCCTCGCAAATATGTTATAAAACGTCGTATGACATACGTGCGCTTTGATAATTACAGCCTCTGCTTTCTTGTCGCCTACGGCTCGGGCTAGCAATATCGCCTCGGTTGTAATTTTCAACTTACCGCACTTATATCATAATGTACTATTAATTTCTTTTTCAGGTACTTTGATTAAATGTACTTTCTCAAGGATGCATTTCTTTGAGATTTGGTCTGCCGTAACTGGAAGTCTTCCTCAGAAACATCAACACGTGTTGAAAACTATTCTAGCTTCACTGGATGAGGTGGAGAATCTAGACATTAGGAACTTATATAGTAAGAAACTCAGTTTATGTAAAAGTCTTGATAGATTTTGGAAAATTGTTTCTAGAAATGAATCAAAGTTTTTGCATTTAAAGTACTCAGATTGGTTAAATGAAATTGAATGTGTCGAATTAGTAAGAAATAATGAGCACAGCATTCAAGAAAACTTCTTCGGAAACTTTATCGTACGAGTAAGAAAAAGAGCGCTAAGTCGAGGCAGCAGTGCAAGTACGGACTTCGCATCGATAAGACATCGAGATCGCTAAGGTTCGCATTTTTATCGATCTTGTTATCGAATTTGAAAGTACGTAACACGCGACGATAAGATTTATCGTAGGCCGATTCGAGTCGATAAGGATCGTTTGTCAAATAGCAATACTGAGGACGTCCACAGACAAACCATTTAAGGTGGGGTTTCTGTGGCACGACTAATGTCCGAAATATTTAGAAAATCCTTTTTGTTCATACATTTTTGGCATTGTAAACAATATTTATGGGTATAATTCAGAGAAGCTACCAGTATTTACCAAAATTTCCGTTTGTTTTCGTAAAAATACAGAAAATATGCTATCTTGTTTACCTTTGCCAAAAAAAAAGTTTGTTGTTGACATTTCTTGAAGTTTGAGAAAAAAAACTTATCTGTCTGTCACCCATAGACTATACACTAATCTGTCACCGTCTGAGCTATCCGTAAACACGGTAAACTCTAAACTCTAGATCTCGAATGAAGTAGGTAGGAAACTATAGTAAAAAAAAACAGTACTTATGTACTTACCACGATATGGACAGGGAGTCCAGTGGATCGTATCCTCCGCACATCTACCTCTATCCCTTCTGTTAAAATTACTGCCACTTCCCGAGTCACCCGAAAGAGACGAACAAAATCTTCTTCTGGAAGTTCCAGAGGATTGTTCGTGTCTCTGAGACGCCGCCTCCGAATACGCATCACATTATGATGCTGCTGCCGTTCTTCCTCATCATCCAGCAATAAAGCCATGAGTCCTAAATCCATTTTATGTAATGATCGATAAGCTTATCGGCCTTCTACAAGGTGTCGATAAATTACCGAGCTTGACAGCTTAAATTGGCGATCTCAACTGTCAAAAAGTCGTTTCGTACTTGCATTTTCGATAAATTCGTTAAAATTTTAGAGTTTATCTACCGATCGGTAAAGTAGAAGTTACGTACTTGCGACATCGATTCGATTCGATAAAAACTCATTTTATCGAGTTTATCTGTCAAATTTATCGAATCGAGTCCTACGTACTTGCACTGCAGGTTTTAGATTTATTACAAATTTAGTTTAAATTGAAATTAGGTTGGTTGTTGATTGTGATTATTTTAACTTAGTTGTGGTTATGATTACGTTTGTAAATTAATTGTAGTTTTAGTGTTCTTGCTTTTTGTTGTATACAGGGTGTAAGGGACAGCCCTCCGCAAACTGATAGGGTGAATTCAGTATGTCATACTAAGATGACCGGTACATGAAGTTTTTTCAGGAACTTTAAGGGACTCCAATAAACCTGATTTGTTTGTGTTTTTGTGCACAAATCGGAGCGTCTATTACTGGTTGGGAGGGGTAGGTAATAGGTATGCGGTGAGTTCGATGAACTCTGTAGCTAGACTGAAAGTGAACAGCTGATTTCACGCGTCGTTGGTTAGAGTATTTCAACATCCATTGCTGGTTTTTTTTTTTGCAGTTTTTTTTACATATATGGAGTGCTGCGAACACACAATGCAATTTTACATTGAAATAATGAAAATGTAACTGAAAAAAAAATTGAAAAAATGAAAATTTTCCTGAGAAAATTTCCGGTGGAATATGATTCAGAATGAGGAGCTGAGTGCACCCTGTTAGTTTGCGGAGGGCTGTCCCTTACAACCTGTATAATATGTATAATATATAAAATAATACATATTTAATGATATCCCCTTCATTAATAGCATTTATATCATATTCAGATGTATTTCCGAACGAGGTACAATAAATCTCAAATATTGACTATTTAAATTTATATATAAACAGTACATATTGTACAGTTTATTGTATATTATGTATTAAATTATGTAAATAAGCATTAATGTACATTCGTGAAGTATTTTTTATTATTTACCCTTCAGAAAATTCACATTTCATAAAGTAAGGTATATATGACCGCCCTTGTAGGGCACTTGGACCACCGTGCGTCGCCAAGGATGAATCATATACCAAATAAAAGGGTAACATGTACAGGGTACAGAAGGTCATCGACATCTGTCCGAGAGATTTGGAGAAACGATAAGCTTATTTTTGTCTTAGAAGTTATTACTGATTTTTATTGTTTTGTTTCTCTGTTAATGTCTTTGACTTAATCTCGGAACCCTGGGGTCCTGGACCTTTGGAAGGCGTACGAGGGGCCGAAACCAACTGTACCGTGCGCTCGGCCCCTGGCCGGAAGCTTTAAGTTCGCTTAAAGCATCGACAGGATAGTCCGGTTAAGTAGTATCGACCCCAATGGAAGCTTTAAGTTCGCTTAAAGCATCGACAGGATAGTCCGGTTAAGTAGTATCGACCCCAATGGTCAACTACGAGATGCCATACACAAAAAAAAAAAAAAATGTGCGCTCGGCTCTTTTGTTTGTCAGACCTAATTTTTAGGGTTATTTAGCATGCAGCACTTTGAAATGTGAACACCTTTGTTTCTGGCAAATAAATATTATATTCTAAGATCTAGGGCATGTGGGGTATGTAGGGGTTATGAAAGAGCGCTGTTTGCACATTCTCAAACATTTTCATTAGGGTTCCGTACCTCAAAAGGAAAAAAACGGAACCCTTATAGGATCTCTCGTGTGTCTCTCTGTCTGTCTGTCCGTCTGTCACAGGCAATTTGCTCCGAACCTAATGGACCGATTAAGTTGAAATTTGGTAGACGTATGGATTTATCTGACCCAAACACGTATGACTAAAGTAAATAAATGAATTTTGAATATAGAGGTCACGTTTGGGGTCAAATAAGAAAATAAAAAAAAAAGTTTTGCAAACTGTACCGTGTGACAATTGTGACATATCAAATAAAAGGACTTAGACTTTAATTTTAAAATTTTAAAGTTATTTAAGAAAATAGACGGAAATTGACCATATATTTCCGAAACTACTGAGCTTAAAATTTTGAAAAAAAAAATCATAAAATAGTTCTATACCTGTAGATTACAGGAAAACCTATAAAAAGTTTGTGGTCTTAAAAGAACATGGTAAATCTCTCAATATTGCGAGTACAAACTTACATTTACTGTTGGAACGTATGGGAGAACATGTTTTTCAACTGTAATGTTAAGTTTGTTCCTGGGATAATTTCATCCCAACTACCGAACCCTTCATTGTGCGTAGTCCGACACGCACTTGGCCGGTTTTTTTAGGCAGCATAGTTTTCAACTTTTGATGAAAAATGTAAAAAAAAACCGTACCGCCCCTTATCTCCGAAGTTTGCATAGAGAAAAATCTGAAATTATTCTATTTGATAGAAGTTTATGTATAGGTTACAGAAAAAATAAAAATATGTCTCTACATAGCACAGTTTTTCAGAAATCGTCAACAAAAATTACATATAAATGATGGTACAGAACCCTCGGTGCGTGAGTCCGACTCGCTCTTGACAGTTGAGCAGCTGGATTAAGAGGAAATGCGGACGGCCCGACTTTTGAAAATTAGGTATTTGAAGAAACTATTGCTGTCGCTCTGCGAGCGCTCTGCCCTCAAATTCGTGCAATAATGAAAACTGCAGATCCGACTAAACAGCCTATGTAAAAAGTCACATTTCGGGGTTTGGCTCTCGACTATTTCCTGCTCCAATATTGAACAAAGGAGTTGTCCGCTTTTTCTATGGACGTTGGTTTTTTATTACTCAATAATTCCGATGAGGATAAGTTAAATATATTTGGATAAACAACCCAAAAACTAGTGGTTCTGGGTATATCGTACATTTTTAAACATCGCCAATTTTGAGAAAAATCGTGTTTTATTTTATTGTGAATTTAGTCGTAAGCAGAACAAGCCTTTCTGTGAACGTGAAAGGTTAAAGTGAACACGCCCCAAAAAAAAATAGGTTACTTGTGAAAATTGACACAAGATACTGTCATTGTCACTGTCACTGTCAATCAATATTTGATGTAAGAGTATGAATGACACTATGACAATGTATACAAAACGTTAATTCAGATTATTTAAAATGTAATATTTTCAGTCAAAATTGTGTAGCTTATTGCTTTTAAAACTGAAAGCGCACTTTATATTATGATTAAGGCTTCTTCGAATGTTCATGTCATGTGCAAGTTGCATTAAAATACTAAGACCCCGGTTGTCAAGATGTGTTTACGTAAGACCTTTCGGAGATGTATCGACTGCCTAGAGTTGCATGGCTCAATCATGACCTTTACTGCCGATTATTTGTGCCCGACAAATACATCGGACACCGTCAGAGCCATGGGTACAATCTGTTTGCGCAACTGCTATCCAAAACTGTTGCCAGAGCTGAATGTCCAGTCTGTCGTACTTTATAGATGCTAAATGCCATTCTGACAACACATCCTAATAGGGATCTTTTTGTGGATGAATGGAGTAAAATTATGTTTGTGAGGGAAAGTATGCAAGAGAGTCCACTGTTCCATGTTAGTTTTAGATTAAAAATTATATGCAACATAACTATATCTGTCAACATAAAAATTGTTTCTATGTTTTAATGTTATTGGTGTTGTTCCATTTTAATTAACGATAAATAAATGTTTTAGCATAGTACACGGGCCACTGATCAAGAAAAATTTTTAATTACTTATGAGAATTCCTTTTTATGACTTGGAATCGAGATCGGAAGTGGATGCTACTTCTAAACTAAATTAATATCCTTTAATTGGATGCAAGTGTTGATAATTTTCCTGCCCTTATCTTAATTTGTTTGGAGTCTCGCAACATGTCTTCATCTTCCATACTTCTCTATTAGTCGTCATCTAGGTAGTCTCCCTTTCTATACATTTATCATCTTTCACGCAGTCCATCCATCGTTTTTTTGGTCTTCCTCGACTTGTATAGCCATCCACATTCATACTCAACACCAAACATTTTCCTCATTCCTCCACATCATAAATGCTCATACCATGACAACTTATTTCCACACAAGTTTTCAGTCACCGGTGTCACTTTGAGATTTCCTATTATATACTCATTTCTTATTCTATCCACTGCTGTAACCACACATCTTGCTTAGCATGCTCATCTCAGCTGCATGCAATTGCCTTTCATTCATTTCTTTTGTGGCTAAACAGTCAGTTAGGTTTTGTTATGAAATAAAACATTTTATATATATAATGGTGGCGATACCAGGTCAGCCCGGAGCCCCACCATAATTAAACAATTGAAACATAATAAATAAATGTAATTAAATTAATTCTATTATTAATTAGTGATCATGACCATGAGTCAGTAATTCAACAGTAGCTATTGTAAATAGACTTGGGACTTTACATAGCTCACTAGCATTTTGAGGTGTGAAATATTTGTTTACATTAAAATAATAAACCACTTATTTCAGCCTACAATGGCCCATAGACATGTTACAATCGAACATAAATACATTTAAAAAGTATAAAACAAACCTTATAATAATATTATAGCTTAAAACTTCACTTCACTAGCTTATCCTTGCGCTGACTTGTGATACTTTTCTGCGGAAGCGACTGAACGCCACGTCCTGCGGACAAGTCTTCTTCCATGACGACGGACAGATAACAATTTGGTAGTCGCACTACAAACGCCTTGAAGTCAATAAATTAACTTGAAGTTGACGTTGCGGCGTGACTCTAGTAACTGCACCCTTTTCGTGTACCTCGTCTTCTGGCGCATATACTTCTCGATGTCCTCCGCCTTAGTGGTGGTGGTGTGTGTAGACGGAAGATGTACACGGTGTGTTCGGTTTCGCGGCACGCAAGCTCACTTCGGGATCCGTAGGAGCTTTGCCGTAACGGTTCTTGTTGGTTCGCGATCGGCGCTTCCTCCTTTGCACTGTCACGAAACCTTCATCATCAGCCCTGTTTGACGGCTTTTTTTGCATAGTTTCTTAATTGGAGCGCGCGGTGATGCTAGCAAAATACTTTTATTTAGTTTCACCAGGACTGGAGACACTGACCTTTTCATGAACTCAACCAATGATTGGGTCAGTGGGTCGTCTTAGGGGCGGATTGAAATTGTGACCCATTGGCCCTCATCGTAATATAATTTTACCTATTATATAAAATAAAATATAAATTGAATACGACAGCGACAGTGACATATTATAAGGAATAAAAATTCAACAACCACTGAATACATTATTTGTCCACTAACCGCCATACATTCTATTTGGTCGTATTATTTCTTGATATTGACTGTCATATTCTGATAATTTTTAACATACCGATAACATTACATTTTGAGCATATGAGCTGTTTTCCTCTTATTGCTGAGAAAGAGAAGGAGGGAAGTTAGCTACACATACACTGATGTTGATACACTCTGTCTGTTTAGTTAAGCCGGATACAGACTTACGAAATGTAACATGCAATGTAACACGCAATGAATGAATTCCCATAGTGCTTGCGCGCACAAACCGTGCAAACGACGCGCACAAACAGAGCATTTCAACTCGTGCGCGCCGCGATCCGCCATTTGTCAGTTTTTTCGCCGAACACAACCCTTTGTGCGCGCAGTGTGCACGGAGCGCCAGTGTGGACGGGTTGTGTGTGTCTGTACTGCAAAACGTTCTCGACAGACTGAGCTGAGCTATGTTCGCCGCGCGCATGCCGGAAACAGGATGCGAGTAGGTACGTGCTCGGTTCGTGCGCGTGCTGCGTCCACACTTATGAAATGCTCCTTTCATGTTACATTGCATGAGCATGTTACGTTGCAGCAGTCTGTACCCGGCTTTAGACCGACACGATCTCTCGAGATCACGCCTACGTTAGACTTTTCCAGTATAAGCTGATCTCTCATTGTATAGGATTTCTTTACAATAAGAGGTCAGTGTAAACTGGAAATGTATAGCTTGATGTGTAGCCGTGTGAACAGTATAGTCTGGGTATATGTAATTACCGATGTAATTACTCTGTGCATATTACCACAAGCTTATGCATTCATCATATGCCTAGTTCGTAGACAGTAGAATTCACTGTCTTCGGCCTAGTTAGTCGAAATCTTAGTGGGTGGTGCACTAACAGAACGCAACTTTTCTGGCTCACTCTGTCATTGGCTAAAATTGATAGCGTCAGGGATTATATCCAATCAGCGTTTACTGCAGCCACTGCGCTGCGCGCGTTTCACAGACAAGTAATCCAGCAGATTTAAAGAGTATAAATGTTTTATGTGAAATACAAGATAATGAACCAATATTTAAATTACATGTATTGTATTTCATTTCAGTTTATTTTCGCTATAGATTATAGAGCAACAATCAATTATCAAATTATCAACATAACCTGGAAGCTGAATGAACTTCCAGTTTCATTGTTTTCAATTGTTTGGATTGTTATGATGGTTAATGGTTGTCCAACAAAGACTTTTCATCATGGTTACGTGAGCATCAAAATGATCGAAACAATGACATTATACATCTAAGGATTGAAATAAAGCTACGAGTAATTGTACTTTGTGTGACGTAACGCCTATGGCTGAAATCTCAGACCAACTATAAAGTTTATGGCTGAAATATGTGTTCTGAAAACATACAAGGACATTTTTCACTGATCGTACGGGAAGAATGAACTGCTCAAGAGGTAATGTATTCTTTAACACATTATAAGTTTTTTTTTTAAATATTTGTAACCGGGCTTCTGTTGAAAAAGTTTAAACAGCACTACTTTGCTCAAAGAACATACAGAAAAACGATATTGTGTCCATAAGACCATAACATATTATTTTGTTTTTAGGTAACAGATGGAGATTGCATTTGCCAAGAATGCATTAACCTTTTACTGATATCACAAGCACAACATTAGTGACACACAGCTCGGTCATCAATCAGTATGTGTGTGTTGTGGCGTTTCTATCTCAAGAAGAATAGGCAGACTATCTCGTCCCTTACCTGATGGTCATCCTAAGCGGGCTTATACAGATAGCATCATCAACCCACCTCAGGTAAATATGTAAATTAAATATTTACACTTGATATATTAATACTGTATCTCTGATTACTGCAACACACATAAATGAAAACTTAATTTCAGATCCCGGCTAATGCTCGATCATGTAATACCTGATGGCAAAGGGCTCATAACAATATTCACGAAGTGATGGAAACACTTAGAAAAGCCCAAGTGACTGATGACAGTTTGAAAATGAGCAGGGGATGGTAGTTTTACTTGTAGCGGGGGCAATACTTTTGGTTGGTGAGACGTTGGCGAGAAATTGTCCTGTGTATTTTTGTGCTTGCTAAATGTTTTTGAAATATAAAATATCACTAAGTGTGTATTGTTTCACTTCTGAACACCCATCACAATTATACTATAATAGCTTTTGCCCGCGGCTTCGCCGGCGCATGCATTATACTTACCTATAAACCTTCCTCTTGAATCACTCTATCTATTAAAAAAAAACCGCATCAAAATCCGTTGCGTAGTTTTAAAGATCTAAGCATATATAGGGACAGACAGACAGCGGGAAGCGACTTTATTTTATAATAAGTAGTGATGTAAACCAGAGATCCTAAGTGAAGGGGAAACTCAATTATCAACTGAAAAGCCAACACTACTAGTGACACAGTGTAGAAGTTAGAAACAGTCAGTTTAGACAGAAATAGTATAATATTTTAATAGGTCTTATGATGAATTGATGATTATAATTTATTAATAAATGAAATAGTTTTGTCCAGCTAAATGCTCAAATACCACATATGAAATAAAAAATATATTCCCCACCATGGATATGTCAGATGTAATTTTAGTTAGCTTAGGAATTTTCAAATTATACAGGTTTGCCGTTATTATTTGGAACTTATTCGGCCGAACAATACTTTTACTGTAGAAGTGAGATGTACAATTATTAAATATTCCAGGCATTTTGTCATTACATGAGACAGCTTTGATCAGACGAATAGAGTGTATAATAGTACACTATAATAGTAATATAATAGAGTGTATTACACATAGACAGAGACTAGTTGGCAAATTGTATTTCTGATTGATATTGCAGTTGCAAAATTGCAACCTGGAAAAGACTATTGGAAGCTGTGCGCATGTGATGACAATTGTCTGGTATCTTCGATGGGCTTGGCATCAAAATTATATAATTATTTTCACTTGCTCAGACACTGAAAATTAAGAAAATTAATTAAATAATATTTAAAACAAAAAAATATTTTATTTCCATCAAAACTAATACTTGCGTCCAATTATAGCATGTTCCATTCAGTTTCTAAAAATAGCATATTTTGGAGTCTTTTCTTCAACTTCCGATCTCGACTCGCAAGCCACTTTTCTCTAAGTAATTCTCCTACTTAATTAAAAAATGTTCTCGATCAGTAGATACTAGGTATTATAATTTACTCCTGCTAAGCAACCCCTGTGGACTATGCTTGCTGAAACCTGAAACATGCACCATGACCATGACATGATGCCAGTGGCGTGCACAGAGATTTCGGACAGGGTATGCACGGCTAAAATGAAAAAAAAAAACAAACAAACAAGTTTTTTTTTCCCCGACCGTTTGTTTTACCCGACCTTCCTTACTCCTACCCTACCTTACTCTTACCCTGACTCCTACCGCACGGCGGCGCCATTGGCTTCGCATGATGTTTGCGACCACCACGAATACTTATCTAAATTATTTTAATCAGAATATCCGACAAAGGTCCAAACATTATTTTTTAGCTTGAAACGTACGTCTAACTTACGTCGAAAAAGCACAAGATTTTGATTTTTAAAAACACACTTCGGCGGCACAGGATCACAGGTATAACCACAGATTACTTTATTTTATTTACAATAAGTAAACTTACTTGTACTTGTACATATTAATGTAATTACTTAGACAGCAATCAAGTGATTGACAAGAAAAACAATCAAACAATATGGCGAAAAAACAAACATTCAAACATTGCAAGTTGAATAAAAGCTTGTAAAAACTGTACAATTACAAACTATTTTGGTCAATCCGACCAAAAAAGTCGACCCTCTGTAATCAACAACTAAGCGGTGCTTTTACGGCTTCTCAATTTGGACGGGTTGCAATGTAAGCTCTGCTTCCAGAACTCAACCACGCGCACACATTTTCACGCACACAGTGACACATTTGCTGTGTACTACACGAGATGCGTTGTATGAAAAATAAGCACTGCATGTTACTGCTTTTGCCACGGGAGCGCTGCCTGCGCGGTGTTCGCCGCTCGCTCCAGTAAGTTAGTTCCAAGAAAAAGTAATAGATGGCACGTTTTAAACGGTGAGATGGTGACTATGGTTAGATTTAAATAAAATAATTACCATGATTTTTCTTGAGTTATAGTTATTTATCATTTAAAGGGGCATGTATGTATGGGACTACAGGGTATGCAGAGCTTATTTGCATGTATGGAGTGCACGCCACTGCATGATGCACTTCTTGATAACCGGGATCTTAGTAAAATATTGCAACTTGCACGTGAACATTCGTAGTAGCCATAATCATTATAGTGCGCTTTTAGTTCTAAAAGGATTATGCTACACATTTTTGACTGAAAATATCTCATTCCATCTTATTCCTTATTTTATAAGGTAAAATAACGTTTTGTTTACATTGTCACATAGATTAACAGTAATGACATGACAGTATCTTATCTTGTGTCAATTTTGACAAGTTTCGTTTTTTTTTTTTGAGTGTGTTCACTTCACTGACCTCTATTGTACACTTGCATGTTATAGGTCAGTGGTTCACATATAAAGGTTTATTCGTTTCAGGTCTCGTTTCACAATAAAATTAAAAACGATTTTTCTCAAAATTGGCGATGTTTAAAAATGTACGATATACCCAGAACCACTAGTTTTGGGGATGTTTATCCAAATATATTTAACTTATACTCATCGGAATTATTGAGTAATAAAAAACCACTTCTGGACAACTCCTTTAAAAGATATTTTATAAACTGAATAAGAACGATGTACAACATTGGTTTTTGTTTACACTAAAACTCTTAAGGGGTCATTGTACTCATAATTTTGAGCAACTTTTACTATGGGACCAGACCTGAAATCGCGAAAAAAAATCAGCTGTTCAGTACATTTTGACGAGTTTGATGTAGATAACATCAAACTCGTCAAAATGTACTGCAGCTGAATTTTTTTTCACGATTTCAGGTTTGGTCCCATAGTAAAAGTTGTGCCAACTGGATGCAGCTGAATACCAATATTTCACATGGAGCCTGTCTGACTTCTACAACCCAGTAACTGGGTAATATGATAACCCTTGGTAAGACTGGTTATCAGACCCGTAACGAATGTCAAAGATCTACGAATGACAGCCGAGACCAACAGCTTAACGTGCTTTCCGAGGCACGGAGGAGTCTCGGTAGGTATGTAAAGATGGTTACCATCCAATGACCAACCCGGCAAGCGTAGCTTAACCTGATGGATCGACCCGTGTGGCTGTAATTACTTAGCCACGAGCAATTTAAAACATAGTATTACCTATTAATAACTACATAAACAGTACCTACTTATGTTAGTTTAAAAGAGGGACGTCTTCAAACCGACAATAGTTCATGCTTACTATGCGTGCCAAATAAGAATAGGATCGCGCTTGCTGCCAACTTCACACGATAGCTGTCAAATTAGTACTGCCAGTAGCTGTCAAATACACGATAGCTGTCAAATTAGTATGTACTGCCGATAGCTGGCAATTACACGATAGCTGTCAAATTATTACGCATTGGTAATGAAGTTCGCGAGTATTGCGGAACAAAATGGAGTCTTGACAGTACTATTCTTATTTGGCACGCATAATAGGAGTAGGTACATGATACTACTAAAAATATCTATCTAAAAGAGATCTATAAGAACTGTTAAATGGGCAGCCTACTTCTAGGTGGCGCCGCCCGGTGGAATAAAATACTGGATGCCATCGTACTAAGCAAGGTTATATGAAATAATATTCCTTCCCAACGAATTTAATTTAAATACAAAACGATTCACCTTCATAGCTTGACCATCATCACTCATTAGCCATTGTGTATGTAACTTTATCCATCTTTTTGTACTCTGTAGAAAAATATTTTATCTGTGGCAGAAAAAGAGGTGCGCGTACGCCATGTCAAGCGGGAAATCCAGCCAGAAGTGACGAAAACATTTTTTGTTTTTTTTACTAAACTCCTATTTTTGCATAAATTCAGTTGATAATGTCTGCAACAGATTCACAGGTACGAAAATCTACGGTTCAATAAGTTTGATTGACTTTTATTATATGTTAGTCAGCTTGCAATTGAATTTATGGCACTTTGTTTTATGTAGGTGTAGGTGGTCTGTGAAACTGAAAACTAAATATCTAGTTATAAATATGAATTATGTACCTTTAATTAGGACACTTAGACCCTTGATCTAGTTTTTCTTTAAAACTTTAAAACAAGTACCTAGGTACTTATCTGTAGCAAATTTGCAAACTATCGCAGGTATTCGATCGCTGTAAGAGGTACCTACTTATGTAGGTAGGCATTTTGTCTCGATTCTCGCGATTTCTCCATGTTTACTTAGCTATTTATTCCCATAATTATTCTTTTTTATGCCACTCCGACCATATAAGACGTTCAATTCGAATATTTTTATTCTACATGTGGGTTATCCTAAAAGCTGGTATTTTGTGCTGGGATTTTTTGTTGTGTACCTACCCACTTAAATCCAATAGAGATTTGAATACCTATCGATAAAAAAAGCTTACATTTTCAATGTTCTTCCAAACAGGTTCTGGCAGAATGGGTAGCGTTATTTCCACAACAGGTAACAGAAACGTACAAAAGTTCCGCTACTTTTATGAAAAAATTGACGGTCGTCGTCATCAGCACCATCACATATTTGAAGAACGCGTTCCCTGAAGAGAATTACACTATCGAGAACTTCGGTGCCATCAAGTTAAGGATACTGAAGAAGAAATGTAGGCATCCGTTAGCGCAGTTTATTAGCACGGAACTGGCTCAGACTTTAGAGGCATTGGATACAAAATATGTAAGTAAACACAGTTTGTGAGGACGGATGGATGGATGGATGTTTGTTACTCTTTCACGCAAAAACTACTGAACGGATTTGATGAAATTTGGCACAAAGATAACCTGGATTAACACATAGAATAAGTAGGTACTTTTTATCGCGATATTCCTACAGGTTCGAAACTTACGCGGGTGAAAAAGCATGGCGCTGCATAATAATATCATCATAATTTGAGTTAGTTACAACGAAATAAACTAGACCTTGCTTTGCACAAAATGGACTTTTCGGTGCTTAGGTATATGCCAACTAGCACTTCCCGCGCGGCTTCGCCCGTGTGGATGTTGGAAAATATCCCACGGGAACTTACTACCCGAACATTATAAAGGGAACCTCTGTGCAAAATTTCAGCTTTTTAGGTCCAAGGGTTTGGGCTGGGCGTTGATTAGTCAGTCAGTCAGTCAGTCAGCTAGGACTTCTCTTTTTATTTATAGTTAGAAGATATTATAACTCTCGTAATCACCTATTACGAGAGTTATAATACTCTACTCTACTCCTACTCGTACCTATATTTATTTATACAAATAAATAAAAGTGAAGTGTCTGTTTGTAATGTCAAAATAACAGCTTTTTACCAAGTAAATGAATATTAAAGTATATATACCTACGGTCTTAGCCTACGGTACTCATAACGAAAGTTAAAAGTTTTTAAAAATTTTGTCCGTCTGTCTGTTTGTTCCGGCTAATCTCCGAAACGGCTGGATCGATTTTGACGGAACTTTCACTGGCAAGTAGCTGATGTTAAGAGGTAGGTAAGGAGTAACTTAGGCTACTTTTATTTTGGTAAAAGAATAGGGGTTCCGCGCAAAAAAACTAAAACCCATAAAATCGTGAACAAAAAGTCGGAATTGAAAAATTATTTTTGCATTCGGTAGCCCAGTTCTCGAGGATGGGTGTAGACTTTTTAACATCACGGTACCACCCTTAGCAGCCGAGAAAAAAGAAAAAAAGTCGGAAAGAACGCTAAGCGAAAACGGAGTAACGGCGCAGGCGGGCGAGACAACGCATGGCGGGTCGCGTATATAGAAATGCTACTTCAGTACGTCCCCTCAGGCGGAGACGATAGAGTCATTTCCAGGCGTTAAACACACGTAAATGCTAGTAAATGCTAATTCCGCGTAAATGCTACTGAATACTAGCATTTACGTGTGTTTAACGCCTGGAAATGCGCTAACTCTAGGTATTCATCTGCGACTGAGCGGACGTACTGAATTACCATTTCTATATACGCGGGCGGGTCGGAGGACGAGGGAGTATATTGTGTACCTTATGACATCCACGCGAACGAAGTCGCGAGGCACAGCTAGTTCATGTATAAATTAGTAGGTTACGTATTCAATAGTATTCATATCGGGTTTGCTCGACTGATTTCGATCACGAATGGAGAGCGTCATGACCATGGTAAAGAGAATGGATAGATATTACTTTATAGGAGAAATCTGAAAATATACTTATTATTTAGATATCTTTGGCAAAAAGCAGTCGGAAAATGTTAGTTTTAGTTCATAAAATAACAAGCGTGAACAGTACATTGATTGGCACTATAAGCTGACTTCTACTAGTAATTGGTCAATTCTCGTAAATAAAGAAAGTTGGTAGTATTTTTAATTCTTTTTCGGGGTTCTAGTTTCCATTAACATGAATAAAATGAAGCATTAAGTTTAAAAATAAATGTTTAATAAACTTAAAAATCTAATTTAACTTATTTACACGAAATGTTACAATCATTGGCACTTAGGCATAGTAAATGGCACTATAAATTATGTATAATCATTGGCACTATTGACAGTATTATAAAGTCTTACTAAATTCCTTCTGGTCTACTAGTTGGTTTGTTTCATTCTTCATATAATTTTTTATGTGTCTTTTTTAGTAAAACCTTTCTTGTTTTCTTGATATTTTGTAGAAAAGACCTTTGTTTCGGTTCTTCCTGTTCTTTGACTTGTTGGTAATAAATTTTCGCTATAAATTCTTTATATTTAGTTCAAATCTTCCCTGTTCTCTTGATATTTTATGGAGAAAGGCTGCCGTGTAAGTTAATCCTGTTCCACAATTACTTGGTTATCTACCTAAGTCATTTTCGATTTTTCTGTTTCGGTAATTCCTTCAACTTTTTCTGGATATCTGAGTTTATCATGGATATTACTGACATCGGTGATGGAAAACATCGTGAGGAAACCTAGACTTGTAGTTAATATAAGTCTGAAATCGCCAACCCGTCTGCAGCCAGCGTGGTGATCAATGCTCGTGCCTTCTCTGTATGAGAAGAGGCCTTTGCCCAGCAGTGGGACAGTAATAGGCGGGCGTGTTTCTAGATCCGAAGCTTCCCAATCTTTACTTGTTGCACAAAAGAACCGTGTTGTGTACCTACTTTTTGCTTTTTGATTTGCGGTTTCGGCAATGGCAAAAGTTTTTAAATTTGTTTTAGGGCTTTCCAAAATATTTTTGTTTGGTTCGCCATCATTCAATTCCAATAAATTGTAAGGTATTTATAGTAAAAATATGTAAGGTATAGTCATTGATATCATTATAAGATAATAGTGATTGGCAGTGCTAATAATTGATTTTTGACAAAAGAAAGCTTGAATGAATAAAAGATAAAGTTTAAAATCGATAAAAATATTGTTTGCCTAAGAATTTGACACAAAACGTCCTTAATGTCAAAAAGTATAGTGATTGGCATATATGCCAATGATTATTTTGACAAACAAAATAAAGTATAGTCATTGGCACCACTAAAAAAGCCAAGGCATATCTTTCACAACGCTAAAATATAGTTCAATACGCTTAAATTAAGTAAATGAATATAAATAGATAGAAACTTGCGTAAAAAACTTGCCTAAAAATCACTTTTTTACTTCGAATTCTAACCACCAATCCTACACTTTTTGTTAAATTTTATCTGACTCGACCATACACATTTTAAAAAGAGGGAGTAAAGAAAAATGGTTGACGTTTGTAACATGAATAAGTGTTGTCAGGTTAAGAAATTGTACATTTTACCAATAAGTGTGTTGCTGTAACATAAAACAAGAAAACATTCTTATCACGCAGAATAAATGAGCAAAGTGCCAATAATTGGGGGCGTGCCAACATCAGTACTGTTTACACAATATAAATTTTAAAATTCAATTCAAAGTTTTCAGTTTTTTTAATCTGTTTTCTAACTGTGTAACTCCATTGTATTTTGTCCTCTTTTTTTTCTTTTTTCCAGCTCGACCAACTTGCTATATGTTTCTATGATGGGGAGCGCAAGGTCGAGAACTTAGTGGAATACCACACGTTTAAATACTTGTACAGCACCGAGGGGGTGGCCATGAACGTGCACTCTGACACTCGGGATAGCGGCCAGAGTTCCACAAGATATCCCTTCGACAATGTTAGAGAGGATACTGTCCAACTGATTAGGGTATGTTGTGTGGTCTTGCAGGCTTGTCAGAACGATATGCCTGAGGCTTATACTGTCACCTTGCGTTTGACTTACAATGAAGGTGAGATTTTGCATTATTTTGACGCGTACGTACATATACTCCATCGGTTTAGGTAATTAAAAAAGTAAACAAAAAAATCCACCTGTCTGGTTAACCGACTAAACGTATTACGTGTCACTTCAGTTGTCATCTCAGAACAATAACAAAGCATAGAAGGAAGGCTAAAAACAGAATTCTGTAACTACCTTTATTCCCGTTCTATTATTAGGTACGATAAAGGATGTGGGAAAGAGATAAATGTTTTACTCTTTGTTTTACTTTCTTGGCATGGTCACAAGATCAATTGTCATTTGGTTAAAAAAGTTATAGTATGACGCGGCCAAATTTGATAGTACTTTGTTTCAATGTCTGACAGTTCGTTCATTGAACTAGCTGACTTATTCGCGTGTTCATTGTTTACGTGTCTGTCGTAATATTCCATGGTTTTGCGATGTTTTAATAATATTTCTACTGTTAGATTGCATGAATTCTTTGTTTAACTACAAATAGTGAGTGTGTGGACGCTGTGGAGCAATTTCTTGTGTGGTTGGGGGCTGCAAGACCCATTCATAGCGAAAATAAAATGAACAACAAATATTGACCTTCCATCGGTAAGTTTTTGCTCAATTTCTTGTTGCCTAAGATCTGATAAACGAATATAAATACATAACAAATATTGCTGTGTCACTATATAGCTGAAACCAGTCGTAATATTTATTCCAATAGAAGTTATTAGCGAATATTCGGAAATTGTTTTGGGGTTATCTTGATCAGCCATAGTGACGTAAATAATGTTGTCGATACTTTTCTTTTACAGATTTCCTAGACGATGTGAAAAAAAAATGGATAAATTGTATTGGTAGACGAAATTGGACTCCAAACAGCACAGCCACATAATATGCTCCAAACATTTTACTTTGTATTCATTTGGTAATGAACCTATGAAATGGATGTAGCATGTTCTTTAAGTCGTCACTTAGAGTACATGCTGTTCCTACATTATTTGTTATGGATAGAACAGATGAAATGGTCTTGATATATTATGATATAATTAAGGTATTTTATTGGCAATAAATAGTATCCCGTTCAAATTAAAACTTGATTTATTACATTACAGGAAATACTTATGGAAGTCTGCGAAGAAGGACATAGCGCAATACTGCAAATTAAAAAAACCGCTCACCATCAACAGTAATCTAACATGAAGACAGGTATAACATTCAGAAATATGTTCACTTGAAATATGCGATACAATGATATTATATTAAAAATATCATTGATGCGATATCATTCTTCTACTTATCCCAGTCGGAAATATAATCGAGTGCAAATTTATTTATTTATTTTTAATACAAAATACGTAATTGTAGGATCCCGTAGCAATGGAAGTTGAAACAGGACCTAGTACATCGGTACAAATTAATGAATCGCCACTGATCTTGACATCTCGTGAAATCATCTCACATCTCAGGTAAGACATACAAATAAAACTATTTACCTAAATAAAAATGTTGATAAAAAATCTTACATAAATTTTATTGAGAACTGTTTGTTTTAGGAATCCTTGACACAGATGACAATAACAAATTCAGAAATAATTGGATTCCATCCTGATTCAAGAAGACTGCGCTTCTGGCGAGTTCCTGGTCGCCAGAGCCGACTCCAGAATCCTCAGGAAGTTCATCCGTACCAGGGCGGAATGATTATGGTGTGGGCTGGAATTCGACTAACAGATTATTAAAGTGGCTAGGCATTTTATTTTTTTATTTAAAATATTATCTGGTCGTTATTTATTTTTTTATGTACGAAAAGTTTTTGTCGCTTTGGTACCATTTTAAATTTTCATAATAAATTTTATTTTTTCACTAACAACCATTTTATTTAATCAAATAATTCAAATCTCTATTAAATTACGCTTCTACTGATTTACAATAATATATGTTACATAAAAAGTATTAAAATAAAAATTATTAGGTACTTTGAATACCCTTTTTCCCTAGACTATGTTGAGTAGTCTATGATGTAATCTAAAATTCAAATAAATATGAGAAAGTAAGTTGCTAAAAACATTTGCAAAACCGAATGTCTCCCACTTCTTTTCAATAAACTCATCAGTTATTATGGCAACTAAATACATTCGGGTTTAGCCGGGTCAGATTTAATACATGAAGAGCTGTCGAGAACCAAGGAAGACTTTGGTGATGATGATGACGAACTATTTAGTTCATACTTAAAGTATTGTTTCATTTTGAACGAATATATTAAGTATTGGTATCATAAGTATGCTTAGTTACTTCAAAATTTTTGGTACGCACGGCTACAGATCAAGCTATACATTTCCAGTATAAGCTGATCTCCCATTGTATAGGATTTCCTTACAATGAGCGGTCAGTGTAAACTGGAAATGTATAGCTTGATGTGTAGCCGTGTGTACCTACGGTTATTATTCTTGGCAGTGTAAGAAAGAATGTCATTGTAAATTCTATCGACGTTGAAATTTAGTGGGTACATCACTAGTCAGAATAAAATGAATGACAACCTACAAAATTTCGAAACGTCTTCTGTATACGTGTCCTTCTTTAACATCATAGCGGCTCCATAAGTCAAAATGAAACAAATATATTGAGTTCAGTTGCTATTTTAACACTACTTCTATGCTTTGTTATTGTTCTGAGGTTGTCATGCTACGACACAGTTGTACCTACTCTTCAATTTAGCAACTTTATAATTCGTTGTATAACGTTGCTAAATTGAAGAGTACAGCTGTGTCGTAGCATGACGACTGAAGTGACAGGTATTGCGATTAGTCTGTAAGCCAGACACGTGTTTTTTTTTTCTTACCTTTATTTAATTACCTAAACGATGGAGTACCTATAGTTTAATTTGTTAGAATTGATTTTGTAAATGCATCCACGATAATTTGCCCCACATTTGCACTCTTGTCTGTGACGACCTGTACCTACTCCATTTACAATAAGATTAGACATTTAAATAAAGAAACCTTTTTACAGTCCGTTCAACCGATTATGACTTCTATTGCGTTGGGGGCATGACAAATGGTAGCTGCAGTAAACAGTATTGTAACAACTTTTTTGTCTTTAATGCCTTAAACCTACGGAATAGAAGTCAAAATCTGTTGAACTGTCTGTAAAAAAGGTTTGTTTAAATGTCTAATCTTATTGTAAATGGGGTATAGTTACTTACTTATTAGGTAATAAAAATAGTTAATACCTACCTACCTAATACGATAAAAAAACAAACACATTTCATAACATTCTGAGTTTGGTCTTTTGGTCCAGCGATTCGAGTTACGTAACCAACTCTCATTACATTTTCTTACAGACGCACCTGAAGATTATCATATGCCAGGGTTTGCCAGTGCCACTGACGATCACATGGAGCCAACTCTTCTAGAAACGGTCAAGTTGGGATGTGTTGAGACGCCATACCATAGCATGACAGCTTGCACGTATATCAGGGTGAGTGTGGGTCCCACTCCAGACATGATGCTATCGTGAGTGTATAAAATAATAGTACATTTTGATACAAGTGGAGAACATTTGTTATTGCATTCGAGGCGGAATTAACACCCGAGCCATAGGCGAGGTTGTTTTTGAGCCGAGAACTGCAATAAAAAATGTCCACGTGTATCAAACGACGTTTTTCAATACACTTTTGAAAAAATAAAATAAAATAACGGAAAATATTTTTTTCCCTCAGCACCTCAAACAAGTAGGTTTTGCTGACTTAAGACAGTGAGCAAAATTCGATTTTGCTGCGAGCGTGAGACATTTCAAAGTAACTTTTTTTTTTTTAAATTCCGACAACTGTGCTAGGTTTACTCATAAAATTCGAAAGATTTGAACTTCACTTTGTTCTGTCACTTTCACTTCGTTACGAAAAAAGCGAGAGATAGAAACAAGTCGATTCGAATTCGAAATTCGATTTTCAAATTCCATACGTAGTAGACCCAAAAAGAAACTAAACAATGTCATGTTCGGAAACACATACAAAATTGAAAATCATCTGAAGGGTTTAAATGTAATTACTACTTATATAAATAATCGAATTGTATTTTTTTTACCGACTTCACAAAAAGGAGGAGGTACTATGTTCGTATGATTGTATGTTATTTTTTTGTTTTTGTATGTTTGTTCATCGAATACTCCGCCAATTGTCGACGGATTTTCAAAATTCTTTTTTTGTTCGAAAGTAGATAGTTCTGAGGTGGTCCCACTGTCACCAAGTTAGGATCTGATGATGGGATCTTAGAGAAATCGAGGGCAACCCTCAAATTTTATAGGCTTATATTTTATGAAGTATCTTGTGTATTTGCTTATGGTTGTCACCATCTCAGGTAGCTGGGCTGATGATGGAAGGTACAACTCCTTGATAGTAAGAAGTTACTCGAACAGGCAAGGACTGTTTTAGTAAATTGTTTTGATGTTTGATAGGGCATTTGCCACATTTGGTCTCATGATCATCAAGTCATGACCTGATGCTGCAGTCAGGATAGTCTGCAGAGTACCTAGCTCCTCGACAACTAACAGCAGATATATCGTGTTTAGGCTCATTGAAAAGGTCTCGATGTGTGGATAAACGTACTGTTAATGAGGAACACCGAAGTACATAGAGACCTGATGCTGAAGCCAGGAGCATCAGAAATAGTACAAACCATGAAATTACAGCACCGTAGTCGTGTTTGGGCTCATTTTAAACAGGACTAAGTTTAAAGTTCAATGCAATGTTGACATAAGTCTGGCCTGATGCTGCAGCCAGGATTATCAGCATCTAGTCTAAAAACTAATAAATACTTCTTAAAGTGAAATACTTTTGCGAGTTTTTCTTCTGTATAATTATCCTAACAAAGGTTACCGGTAGTGGCTGGATGAGAGAAGCGGAAGACCGTGAACGTTGGCGCAAACTTGGGGAAGTCTACGTCCAGCAGTGAACTGCAATAAGCTGATGATGATTTATAAAAGCCTCAATCGTTGCATTTCACGCAATGCCTTTTCGTCATGTGGTCTATTTAGCAATTTGGTAGGTTCCAAGTCGCAGAATACAATGCCATCCAGCCAATTACACGACTAAGCGCAACATAAACTTGGCCCTTAGCAATTTTTTTTTTTTTTATGTATGTTCCCCGATTACTCGAAAATGGTTGGACCGATTTGGACTATTTTTTTTTATTTGAAAGGATATACTTTTCAGGTGGTCCCATGATCATCAAGTCAGGATGTGATGATGGGATCTTATGGAAATCGAGGGAAACCCTCAAATTTTATGGGCACACCTATAGCGATTTCAGTATTTTTTATAGTAACTCGTGCATTTGCTCTCAGAAAGTACCATTTGGAGAACTGGAACTGATGATGAAGACCACAGATGGCCATCGGAAATACTCATGAATTATATCTAAGTATTTCACGGGTTGCGATTCGATTACTTTAATATGGTTTCTAAGCAATTTATTCTCGTCAAATTGCATAATGGTGATGTGACTTCACCATGGAGCTCCAGTTCTCCTGGTTCTTATTTGGAGAACTCCTCAACAATTAACGTCCCTGCATCGGGAAAAGCAATATTTTGTAAAAGGTGATGAGCAATTGACATTGGGCTATTGTAACTTAGATAAATTAGAAACTGACCGACTAAAAAGTGAAAAATAAAAACTTTTTTACAAAAACAAAACAACCGAATTCCAAAAAACACCACAAACTGAAAAATAACTTTAATTTCAGAAGTCGGTGGCAAAAAACTAAAATACTGATCCAAAGACACCGACTTCTGAAATTAAAGTTATTTTTCACTTTGGAGTGTTTTTTGGAAGTCGGTTGTTTTTTTTGTAAAAAAGTTTTTATTATAATCAAATAAAGAGAACTTTGAAGAAAAAATACGAAGTTTATCATTACTTTATTATTTTGAGTTTTTGTTCATTATTTATAGTTTTGGCAATGTTTAATACCTATTGTGGCAGAATACCGTGGGTGCAGTTTCAGAACTCATCTTTAAAAAATAGCGGCATTCAAATTATTATTGTTTTCTTCTTCTGTTACGTTATTGTTTGTTGTTCTTCAAATAAATATGAGTGAGTCCAGTGACGAAGTAAATAGCAGTATTTAACACCGGAAGAATTGAAGCAGAATTTAAAAAATGCAGAACTTACTTAAGTACTTATTTGCAATTTTGAAAAGAATGTCAGCATAAATCCAAAAAGTCCAATATTTTCGACCACTAACATTAATGTTTCTTAATGAAGTTCCGGTCTGCAATTTTCTCGCTGCACTTGTGCACATAATATATAACAAATAATTACATACTTTTTATGTAATTATTTGTTATATATTATGTGCACACTACCCATTTGTGAAGCTTTTGGCTTAATACCTACTTACTTAGGGCCTAATCTAACTTAACATTATTTTTTACAAATCTCTTTTTCTGTGTTTGTATTCATACACAAATCATCGTTTGGATATCTGTATGTTCTTGATAACCGCGGAAACTACTGGACCGATTTTGGTGCGGTTTTCACTAACATTTTGCTTTAAGTAGGTACCTATTAAATGTTCTCGCTGCTGAGGTGAAAGTTTTATGTGTTACACGAGACTAAAGTTATTTGCATCTCGTGTCTTTGAATCCCTCGTTGCGCTCAGGATTCTAACCTAGAATCGCTCGTGATTCAATTATGGCATCCTTCGCTTGCTCGGGATTCAAAATCAGCACTAGCAGCAAAAAACAACTTTGCTCTCTTGTTGCACAAATAACTACTGTCATGAATTATTAGGAAACTATGATTTAAATTTTGTTTTTTCGCCGCGCTTTGCTTTCGCCAGGTTAAAGGAGAAGCAAAGGTATAAAGCTGATAAACGGCCTAATATGAAAAATAGAAAATTCAAATATTTTTGAGTTTAGAAGTTAGAACAAAAATAAATGTTAATTTGTTCATAAACGTTTTTTTATTGTAATAATCATGGTGATGATATTCGGTTTATAAACATTATTTAAATATCCAAAAAATATTAACGCCGTAAAGACGCATAACTCTTTACCGAGATTAAAAAAAAAACAAAAAATAAAAATAAAAATTAAATAAAAATTGCCACAGATAGCTTATAGGTTATTCAAAAGGTAAATAAAGGTAATTAACGTATTCTTAGTCCAAATTGGTTCAATGCCTTTATTCACACCTGCTCTCTATTCGGAGGTGAATGTTTTGTTTTAATCTCGGCAAAGAGATATGCGTGTTTACGGCGTTAATATTTTTTGAATAGTTAAATAATGTTAAATATTTCAATTTATTCAAAAATATTTGAATTTTCTATATTCCATATTAGGCTGTTTATCGGCTTCATACCTTTGCTTCTCCTTCAACCTGGCGAAAGCAAAGAGCGGAAAAAAAAGAAAATTTAAATCATAATAAACTATTATGATTCATGACAAAAATATTTTTCGTTATTTTGTTATAAAAGTGTATTGAAAAACGTCGTTTGATACACGTGGACATTTGTTATTGCAGTTCTCGGCTCAAAAACAACCTCGCCAACGGTGTTAATTCCGCCTCGAATGCAATAACAAACGTTCTCCACTTGTATCAAAATGTACTATTCTAGTTCAGTGTAATGCCAATAAGGTGTCGTGAACTCGTATAGACGGTAGAGTCGTCAATGAGAAGAGTTAGCAAACCAATAGTCGTCCAAAGACAAAAAAATAGTTATCTCGATTTATTGCAATTTGTTTTCGTTTGTGAATTTTTTAACTATTTTTCCATAAATATGTATTGAAAAAAAATCTTATTACCTACAGGAATCACAAAATGCACCGATGGTGACGAAAAAAGATCAAGACGATAAAAAGATCAGTAAGTTTTGAAAATCTTTTCTACTCGAGACTAAATGTAAATACTTAAAGTAGAATCCGCTTATACTTAATAATAATTATGTCACATACTTGTATTTCTTAATTTCTGTGTACCTACTTACTTCGTAATTGTCGTATTAATCTGTGGTAATGTTTGCAATAATAATTTGGTTAGAAAACAGACTTTTTGTGCGATACTAAAAGTGTGCGCCGCTACTACTATACTTACTGTCAGCTGTGAAGCTATCTTAAATTAAATCAATAAATAGTCTTAGAAAATAAACAATATCCTATTTTTGTTAGATATTTAGTTTACAGAAAAACTACAAAGTGTAGGTACTTATGTACTTATCTATTAATAAAAACAAATCCTACTTAATAAAAAAAAACATGAAATGACACAAAACAAACATTACATTAAAAACACAATTATTGATCGAAGAAAAACAGAATAAAAATTATAATTGAAAATAAAAAACATTAGGTACCTACCTAATGTTTTTTTTCAATTAAATTTTTTTACAAGTACATATTTTACAATTTTTACATACGAAATCTGTCTGGCTTTTATAATACGTCATTGCTTAGAGGGACATTATTTTCGAAGTCTTAAAATCAGAGCTTTTTGTAAAGAATTTTATGAAAACCAAACTTCGCACTGAAGGGGGATCCGATGCGCTGTGGTAGCCCGCGAAATTCAATTTTTTGTGTTTTTTGCAATTTGCAGATCCGTGTCAGGTTGTATCGTGATTAAAATAAAATACGCGGCAATAAAACATACTTATGTGTTGTACTTATAAAACTCAGATTTCGTGCAGATTCGTCGAACTAATGAAATCTAACTTAGAGAGATGTATTGATGATTTTTATGGTTAAAATACATGTTTTATTGCCGCGTATCATATTATTATTATAATTGCAAAAAACCCAAAAAAAAAATGAATTTCGCGGGCTACCACAGCGGATCAACCTAATTTATGCGTAGTCTTAATAAACGAATTCCACTGGCCTAATAATGTTTAGTTTTTGTTTTGTTGTTAAAATAAAATGATTAATCTTTGCAATATTATAGTTTCAGATACGGGAAGCACATCGGACGCCAGCGAGAAGGGAATGTGTCTGTGCAATAAGTTCGACGAGGACGACATATCGCACGCCTTTGCACTAATAGTACAAAAGTTAGTCTCTTAATCGATCCCTTCTAAAAATGACACAACATAGTTATCTAATCTAATTGTACAAGTGTATTTTTTACCTTGGGACGTTATTTCTGCACGAAAACACCTTCTCTGTTACTAAAACTGCAAAGTTACAGGTCCCTAAAAATGTTCACCGTAATAATGGTAACCCTACAACATACCATAGTAGGTACCTACCTCCAGTACAGTCAGCTTCAATAATATCGGGACGAACAGACTGTTCAAAATGATCTGAACAACTATGAAAATGTAATATTTCTAACTCAGTGACACAAGGAATGTTTCAGAATGAAGATATTGACAACGGTCATTCTGACAAGAACTTTATCCAATTGAGATAAAGTTTAATTTTCTTATTTGTTGAGATCATTTTGATCAGTCTGTTCGTCCCGATATTTTTGACGCTAACTGTACCTACAGCTAAAGGTCATAGCGCACATATCAACTCGGAAACGGAACGTAACCGTATCAACTCGAGCCGTTTCTTTGTATGAAACTCCATACTGAAAAGCACACTAATCGGAATCGTAACGATTCGCCTCGGGACAAGCTCGACAAGCTCACGAACCGCGGTGTGGCGCGTGGTCAACCAGCGGTCCCCGCGCTTACGGCTCGTCGTCCCCGCGCTTACGGCTCTCCGTCGCCTCGCTTGCGTCTCTTCGACCACCCTTGCCCCTCACCCCTTCCGCGGCCTGCCTGCAGGCTGCAGCACACTATTCTCACAGTGTACATTTTTTGCTGTTGTAACCTATTCCACCTATTTTTTCTAGTTCGTAAATTGGTAATGAACTTTTTACTCTTAATTTATAAAATTTTCAACATCTGTTTTTGACGTAAACGCGGCGTCGCGCGTCGCCTAGCTGTAGCCGAGTCGACGTATCGGAGCTGCGGGTCCGCTTTGGTTACGTGCGCGCGTGAGGTTGACGCCTTGTCCCGTGTTCAAATTGCAGATCGGGCTAAGTGTATTTTTTTCCTCCCAGGAAAACACAAAAATAAATATTTAGCAGTCCAAAGTTTAGAGTTTGAACTTGTTAGGTAGTTAAATGACACTAATAGCGTGAAACCACAGAACAGATAAAGAGGTTTATCTGTTCTGTGCGTAAAACCTATCTGGCGAAGCTATACCCCTAGGCTTAAGTCTGCTTACATCTTTCGAGAGTACAGGCGTAATGTTATGTTATTATAGCTTAGCTTATACCTACCTGCTACTAGCTAACTTTATTTGAAAGGTACTACCGCGGCACTAAACAAAACGCTGCATGCTTCAACGCAGCGCAATTACAATCACACTGCCCACTGAGCCGACAGCCCTTGGACCAACGACTGGCAGCCCTAGCCGTTAAGCAGATATCAGTAAGTCGCTGTACAATGAGATTTTTCAATATTGCCGAGTTGATTATGTATAGCTGCCAAATAATCTTGTATGTTTCGAATGTTCATCGAAATCACTACATAGTACCTATACGAGTATAAAACAAAGTCGCTTCCCGCTGTCTGTCTGTCCCTATGTATGCTTAGATTCTTAGATCTTTAAAACTACGCAACGGATTTAGATGCGTTTTTAGGGTTCTGTAGTCAACAAGGAACCCTTATTTAGGGTTCCGTAGGGAAAAAGGAACCCTTATAGTTTCGCTATGTCCGTCCGTCTGTCTGTCTGTCTGTCCGTCTCGTCCGCAGCTTAGCTTAGAGACTTTTAGTACTAGAAAGCTATAATTTGGCATGGATTTACACATACATTCATCACGCCTACAGTGGTAAAATAAAATCATGACAAAAATATCATTTTTTTAGTGTAGTACCTTCTGTACACGTAAAGTGGGAATGTTTTTTTTTCTCATCTACCCCATGCTGTGGGGTGTTGTTGGATAGGTCTTTCAAAAATATTGTGGGTTTGTGAAAACAGCTTTTCGTTTTAGGGATCCGTTTCTGAAATATTAAGCTTTAAAGTGCTAATTTTTGTTAGAGTCAAGTGTTCCCCCCCCCCTGGCAGCTAAACGATTAGGTAGTTTTAGATGCGTGAAAAAAATCACGGTAGTACTTAGTATATAAATAAACGAAATTAAAAGGAAAACTATAACAGCTAAGTAGGCTTTTCAAGTTTACGAGTTATAACCAACTTGTAAAATGTACTTTGAACAGTAAAAATTTCGTACAAATTCCATTAAAAATTACATACTTAACATAGACGTTTAAAAAAAGATGGACTCCGCGCCGCGCATATTGAAAGTGATGCACCGTACCCATCTATGTGTGCGTGATTTGAGTACCTACTACCTACAAAGACGCTGTCGCTCGTGTTACGTAATGGCGGCCGGTCGACATACTATGATGTAAATGTGTGCGCGAGGCGTGTTTGTACAAACGGTCTATACTTACTGTGCTTCACTTTCGATATGCGTCGCGCGGAGTCCATCTTTTTTTATAAGTCTATGATACTTAAGTAACGTTGTTTGTTGTGTAAAAGAGGTAGTAATTTATACATATAAGTTTATGAACCATGTAAAAATATATAATAAAATCATAGCATTATTCTTGTTAATTTCTAAATTAATAATATTTAGCCGACGTTGCACGGGCGTAAAAAAATCGCGGCGATTTTTTTTCGCGCACTGCATTTTTAACTCTCTGCTTAGCGCCGGGAGTTGAAAATCCAACAGTGTGTTTTTCGTCGCGCTGGGATGTACCTACTCTGTTTTTGTTAGGTTGGATTCTCGAAGCTCGGCTCAACACCGAAAGTTGAAAGTTGAAAATCCAGTGCGCGATAAAATCATGCTTGGATTTTTTTACGTCCGTGCGAACGTCGGCTTACGCTCGAATAACGACGGGCGGCGGTGCACTACGGAACCCTATTACTGCGCGTGGCCCGACACGCACTTGGCCGATTTTTTTTAATAGATAGAAGGAGGGACATTAATAATAATTAACTATTAAGTATATAATATAGAAAACCTTCATGTATTGTCAAGTTGTAAAACCGTGCGAAGCAGTGCCGGGTCGCTAGTTCTAAATAAAGAAATAAATAAAATTTGATCCAATCACAGAATCTCGTTCTTTATCAAAAAAACCGGCCAAGTGCGTGTCGGACTACGCACAATGAAGGGTTCCGTAGTTGAAAAGAATTTATCCCAAAAACAAACTTAACATTGGATCCCAATTTTTTTTTTTATGTCAAAAAATTACAAATTTACAATTTTCGGACTTTTTCCTTTACTTGCGCTAGAAGACCTTGCTTATTAGCAAATTTCATGATTCTAAAACAACGGGAAGTACCCTATAGGTTTTGATTTACTTGCGAGTATCAAAATATGTCGCATAAATGGCCGTATGTTTTTATTTCATTGACGTAGAAGCTTGAATTTTTTAGGAATTCAAGAGACCACAGACTTACGTATTTGATATTAATTTCAACGTGATACGTCCACGCGTTCCTGAGAAAAACGGTCTTGACAGACTGACAGACAGACAGACGGACAAGCAAGTGATCCAATAAGGGTTCCGTTTTTTCCTTTTGAGGTACGGAACCCTAAAAATCAACCTTGAATGGCCCTTTCATGTTATAAGAGGTTCGAATGATCTTTAATGATGGTCCTTGATAGACCCTTTGCATTAGTAGTAAGTTTAGCTCGCCCTCTGTTACGTGGGACTTGAACATAACTGCCGAAATGTGGGTGCATGTTATGTAGGTGTGTGTGCCTAACCATTCGGGGATTACAGGCGTGATGTTAGTAAGAGCAGTTAGTAAATAAGCTATATACTCATAGTATATATGGTATTTTTGTTTTTACAGAGCCTTTGTATACTCCATCGTACCATACAGTGGTGTGCTGAAGTTCCCGCCATCGAGGATAACGTTGACAAGGCTGCTCTATCACCCGCGAAAGCCTCTGAATTCGTGGAACTGTTACATGACGTTACTGGCCAAGGCCCCAATTCTGAGTAAGTACCTAAGTGTAGTGCGAGTCTTTGAGTTAAGCTACGCGACACTGTTGGATTTCACTAACACTGCGCGATACTGTTGGATTTCACTAAAACTACGCGACATTGGTACCGATTTAAACCAAATTAGAGAATCGCTATCTTTTACTAACAGACTGCACGAGAAAAGGACGGCTTTAACTATGAATTAGGTTAGAGATGTTAAACTACATTACGCATTGCGCTTCACCGTGTTTTTAGTCGACATTTTTTACATATCGTCTAAATCTGTACTTATAGAAATATTAGTTCAACTAAATTTGACAGCTCTAATTTACGTCCGTCTCTTTCTTGTTTTATTACAAAAAAAGTTAGCAATAGCCTAAATTAAGTTTAGTTTGTGCATAACAGAATCGGCACCAATGTTGGATTTCACTAAAAGTACGCGACACTGTTGGATTTCCAACGCTTGGCTCAAAGTTCCAACAGTTGGATCCAACAGGCGACGGTGTTAGTGAACACGGGATTCATCGTTTTGGCTTTGGCTTGCTAATGATAGTCAAGGAGAGGTTGTTCTACATGTCTGCTTAAAACCACACATGCCAGAAACTATTGATTATTCGTTGCACTTTAATTTTTAGGGTTCCGTACCCGAAGGGTGCCAAACGAAGCCTCTGCTGTCCGTCCGTCTGTCTGTCTGTCTGTCAGCGGGCTGTATCTCATGAACCGTAATAGGTAGACGAAATTTTCATAGATTGTGTATTTATTTTGCCGCTATATAGCAACAAATAATAAAAATAAAATAATGTTAAAAATTAACCCCATACAATAATAAACCTTTGATTTTTAAAAACAATATTTTCTTACCCTTGCATGTGGGGTGTTATTGTCTAGAATTCATCGAGTAAAGTACAAAATATATAAAACGCCGATTCTTATGGTATTTTGTTTAAATATGGGCGATATTTTGCAATAGCAAAAATAACTTTGTAATTCACAGTATCACTATGAAATACAAAGTTATTTTAAGTTAAATTTAAGATGAAAAATATTCTTCGTTATTTTTTTTAGTACGTAGGTATTGTTAAATATTGTAAGGTGGTACGGAACCCTTACTGTGCGAGTCCAACTCGCACTTGGTTTTTTTACCTAGTCGAACTATCGCAAAACCCAATACTTCAAGAAATAACATTTCACATTTTTGTTTTTCGTCTGTTACCCGTACACACGGCTACACATCAAGCTATACATTTCCAGTTTACACTGAGCTCTCAATGTAAAGAAATCCTATACAATTTGAGATTAGCTTATATTGGAAATGTATAGCTTGACCTGTAGCCGTGCGTACTACCAGTATTACTACCAGTAGTACCACGCGTAAAAAATACTCCCGTAGAACTACCAAGCGATCTAGTACCACGGGAAGTTTTTTTTTACCCGTGTTAGACTCGTATTCGACATTTCATAGTTTGACACCTGTCCCTTTGACAATTCTCACTTTATGCACTTTTATTGCTTTTACTGCTATTTAGAAATTTCCCCACCTTAACGCTGCTGGTGTGAAGGCTCAGAGTGAAGGTACTGTAGGTCTTTTGTACACATATGTACTGGAACGCTTGGTAGTTCTATGGGAGTATTTTTTACCCGTGGTACTACTGGTACCGGTAACAAACGTTGTTTTTGACACTTCCTAATAATCCACAGTCTCGAGACACCCAAAGACCAGATGACCCAAAGCGGCCAACCTGACCCAGAAGGAGAGGTCATTAGCCCTAAGGAAAAGGTGGATCTACAAAATGCTACCACACTTGGCAAGATTATGAACCCTGAACCTATAAAGGTACCCGAAGATGAGACTTTGAAAGCGTATAACGAACAGTTACCTTTGAGTGGTAGTCATACTCCCCACAATGTTGAAGATTTGAAAGGGTGTATGGAACCTTTGAGTGGTAGTCATAATCCCGACAAAGTTGAAGATTTGAAAGGGTGTATGGAACCTTCGAGTGGTAGTCATAATCGCGACAATGTTGAAGATTTGAAAGGGTGTATGGAACCTTTGAGTGGTAGTCATAATCCCGACAATGTTGAAGATTTGAAAGGGTGTATGGAACCTTTCAGTGGTAGTCATAATACCGACAATGTTGAAGATTTGAAAGGGTGTATGGAACCTTTGAGTGGTAGTCATAATCCCGAGAAAGTTGAAGATTTGAAAGGGTGTATGAAACTTTTGAGTGGTAGTCATAATACCGACAATGTTAAAGATTTGAAAGTGGGTATGGAACCTTTGAGTGGTAGTCATAATCCCGACAATGTTGAAGATTTGAAAGGGTGTATGGAACCTTTGAGTGGTAATCATAATACCGACAATGTTGAAGATTTGAAAGGGTGTATGGAACCTTTGAGTGTTAGTCATAATACCGACAATGTTGAAGATTTGAAAGGGTGTATGGAACCTTTGAGTGGTAGTCATAATCCCGAGAAAGTTGAAGATTTGAAAGGGTGTATGGAACTTTTGAGTGGTAGTCATAATACCGACAATGTTAAAGATTTGAAAGTGTGTATGGAACCTTTGAGTGGTAGTCATAATCCCGACAATATTGAAGATTTGAAAGGGTGTATGGAACCTTTGAGTGGTAATCATAATACCGACAATGTTGAAGATTTGAAAGGGTGTATGGAACCTTTGAGTGGTAGTCATAATACCGACAATGTTAAAGATTAGAAAGTGTGTATGGAACCTTTGAGTGGTAGTCATAATCCCGACAATATTGAAGATTTGAAAGGGTGTATGGAACCTTTGAGTGGTAATCATAATACCGACAATGTTGAAGATTTGAAAGGGTGTATGGAACCTTTGAGTGTTAGTCATAATACCGACAATGTTGAAGATTTGAAAGGGTGTATGGAACCTTTGAGTGGTAGTCATAATCCCGAGAAAGTTGAAGATTTGAAAGGGTGTATGGAACTTTTGAGTGGTAGTCATAATACCGACAATGTTAAAGATTTGAAAGTGTGTATGGAACCTTTGAGTGGTAGTCATAATCCCGACAATATTGAAGATTTGAAAGGGTGTATGGAACCTTTGAGTGGTAATCATAATACCGACAATGTTGAAGATTTGAAAGGGTGTATGGAACCTTTGAGTGGTAGTCATAATACCGACAATGTTAAAGATTTGAAAGTGGGTATGGAACCTTTGAGTGGTAGTCATAATCCCGACAATGTTGAAGATTTGAAAGGGTGTATGGAACCTTTGAGTGGTAATCATAATACCGACAATGTTGAAGATTTGAAAGGGTGTATGGAACCTTTGAGTGTTAGTCATAATACCGACAATGTTGAAGATTTGAAAGGGTGTATGGAACCTTTGAGTGGTAGTCATAATCCCGAGAAAGTTGAAGATTTGAAAGGGTGTATGGAACTTTTGAGTGGTAGTCATAATACCGACAATGTTAAAGATTTGAAAGTGTGTATGGAACCTTTGAGTGGTAGTCATAATCCCGACAATATTGAAGATTTGAAAGGGTGTATGGAACCTTTGAGTGGTAATCATAATACCGACAATGTTGAAGATTTGAAAGGGTGTATGGAACCTTTGAGTGGTAGTCATAATACCGACAATGTTGAAGATTTGAAAGGGTGTATGGAACCTTTGGTTGGTAGTCATAATCCCGACAATGTTGAAGATTTGAAAGGGTGTATGGAATCTTCGAGTGGTAGTCATAATCGCGACAATGTTGAAGATTTGAAAGGGTGTATGGAACCTTTGAGTGGTAGTCATAATCCCGACAATGTTGAAGAATTGTGTGAATGGACGGGAAAGAGGAAGGTGATCACGCCTGAAATTACTAAAGTTCCAAGTAAAATGGCTAGAGCCTCTTGTGATTAGTTTAACTTTTAGTTTGTTACGGTGAAAGCTCCAGGGTAGCCCGCGAAAACCAAATTTTCTAACGTTTTTATTAATTTTCAAGTCAGTATTAGATTGTATGTTGATCAAAATATGATTAGTGACCGCAATAAATATGTACATATTTACATAATTATAATCATTAAAATCATCAAAAGGCTCTTTAAAACCAGGTAATCCTAATGCATGACTATTTCATGAAGTCTTGACATTTGAAAATTAAGTATACTAACTTAATTTAAGAAGTTGTATTATGTACTGATTTTAATTATTATAATTCTTTACATACTTATTTGTTACGGTCGCAAATCGTACTTTAATCAACATAAAACCTAATAGGCACTGATACTCACTTAAAAATTGCAAAAAACGTAAGAAAATTTGTATTTCGCAGGCTACCTTGGTTTTCTCCCTAAAGCCCAAGTCTTTATTGAGTGATTTGTTATTTTTAACCGACTTCCAAAAGGAGGAGGTTCTCAATTCGTCGGAAACTTTTTTTTTTTTTTTTTTTTTTTTTTTTTTTTTATGTATGTTCCCCGATTACTCGAAAATGGCTGGACCGATTTGGATTTTTCTTTTTTTGTTCGAAAGGGTATACGTCCCAAGTGGTCCCATGATCATCAAGTCAGGATCTGATGATGGGATCCCATGGAAATCGAGGGAAAACCTCAAATTTTATGGGCACACCTATATCGATTTCGGTATTTTTTATAGTAACTAGTGCATTTGCTCTCGGAAAGTACCATTCGGTGAGCTGGAACTGATGATGAAGACCACAGAGGGCCATCGGAAATACTCAATTATATCTAAGTATATAACAGGTTGCGATTCAATTACTTTAATATGGTTTATGCTCGTCAAAATAATGGTAATGGTGAATTCACCATGAGCTCCATTTCTCCTGGTTCTTACTAGGAGAACTCCTCAACAATTAACGGCCCTGCATCGGGAAAAGCAACATTTTGTAAAACGTGATGAGCAGCTGACATTGGGTTATTGTAACTTAGATAAATTACAAACTGAACCACTAAAAAGTGAAAAATAAAAACTTTTTTACAATAAAAACTTTTTTACAAAAACAAAAACCGACTTCCAAAAAAAAAAAACTACAAAGTGAAAAATAACTTTAATTTCGGAAGTCGGTGTCTTTGGATCTGTATTTTAGTTTTTTGCCACCGACTTCCGAAATTAAAGTTATTTTTCACTTTGTAGTTTTTTTTTTTGGAAGTCGGTTTTTGTTTTTGTAAAAAAGTTTTTATTTTTCACTTTTTAGTGGTTCAGTTTGTAATTTATCTAAGTTACAATAACCCAATGTCAACTGCTCATCACGTTTTACAAAATGTTGCTTTTCCCGATGCAGGGACGTTAATTGTTGAGGAGTTCTCCTAGTAAGAACCAGGAGAAATGGAGCTCATGGTGAAGTCACCATTACCATTATTTTGACGAGCATAAACCATTTTAAAGTAATCGAATCGCAACCTGTTATATACTTAGATATAATTGAGTATTTCCGATGGCCCTCTGTGGTCTTCATCATCAGTTCCAGTTCACCGAATGGTACTTTCCGAGAGTAAATGCACGAGTTACTATAAAAAATACCGAAATCGATATAGGTGTGCCCATAAAATTTGAGGGTTTCCCTCGATTTCCATGGGATCCCATCATCAGATCCTGATTTGATGATCATGGGACCACTTGGGAAGTATACCCTTTCGAACAAAAAAAGAAAAATCCAAATCGGTCTAGCCATTTTCGAGTAATCGGGGAACATACATAAAAAAAAAAAAAAAAAAAAAAAAAAAAAATATTCCGACGAATTGAGAACCTCCTCCTTTTGGAAGTCGGTTAAAAACAAAAACCGACTTCCAAAAAAAAACACTACAAAGTGAAAAATAACTTTAATTTCGGAAGTCGGTGGCTAAAAACTAAAATACAGATGCAAAGACACCGACTTCCGAAATTAAAGTTATTTTTCACTTTGTAGTGTTTTTTTTTGGGAGTCGGTTTTTGTTTTTGTAAAAAAGTTTTTTAAATTATGGGAGTTTAAGTTCAGTATGTTTTTTTTTTTCACTTTTTTCTTGTTTTTCACGTTAATACTTATTTACTTATTTTGTTAAAAAAACTTTATAAATCTAACGTTAACCTTTTCGTTTATAAAATAAAATATTTGATCGTAATTTGCATTTTCTTTGTACTTAGGTACAAACGGCTACATATCAAGCTATACATTTACAGTATAAGCTGATCTCGCATTGTCTAATATTTCTGTACAATGAGAGGTCAGCTTGTACTGGATATGTATAGCTTGATGTGTAGCCGTGTGTACTACCGGCGAAGCATATCCTAAAAAACATAAACATTTTAAAGTCTTACGATGTTTTCTATCAACTTACTTAAGTATTTAGAAAACAAACATTTTTCTCATATTATGAGTCACACTTCTACAGACAATCAAACAGTCAATCAATTTCATTTATGTAGGTACACACGGCTACACTTCAAGCTATATATAAATTTCCAGTTTACGCTGACCTTTCATTGTTAGGAAATCCTATTCAATGCAAGATCAGCCTATACTGGAAATGTGTAGCTTGACCTGTAGCCGTGTGTACTTAGCTAATAACCAGGAACCATGCTCCACATTGTTTTAAATAGAAACAAAAGTCTTAAAAGCAAGTCTCTCGGTCTATTCTAGTTGAGCAAGGCTATCCTAACCTAAACGGCTTCCCGCATGTTTGGGTAGCGCACTGGCCACTTAAACCTAACGATATTATGTGACTCTTCAACATTATCCACTGTTTTCCACTAAATAGTTATCACGGACACCACTGGATAATAGATCAGCACTGAACAAGATAATCCAAATTCTTCAGTAAGCCTTTCTTCCCTAATGATTCCATCACCTTGCCTACTGACTCGTCCAATTTTGTAAGCGTAGGTACCTGGGGAGTGAAAGATTTATATGTTTGAAAGGGTACTTGAAAATTAATTACGTAATTATATCTACTTAATTGTAGGTATATACTACAGTTCGTTTTTTAATCCCAGATAGTAATTTGACATTTTAAATGTTCCATGTATATTTTTTAATTTCATTGTTTGACATTTGCACCTATCTAATTACTATCTGGGATTAAAAACGAACTTCTAGGTACTTATCTAATTATCTATCTATAAAAATCTTTAGGACTTTGTCCAGTTGTCCAAGACATAGGTCGAGATCCGACCGTTAACTACATAGTAGATTCTGCTTTGACCGACTTGTTCCCGTCTCTATCTTGCAATTGTAGTTTTTCAGTTGTGCGACAGTAGGTAAATGTGTCTTATTCGCACGGGAGATTTTTTCCCGCGGCGATTTATTTTCGCGCATTTGATTTTCAACACACTGCTTAGCGCAGAGAGTTGAAAATCCAAAAGTGTGTTTTTTGACGCTCTGGGACGCACTCTGTTGGATTCTCAATACTCGGCTCAACCCCGAAAGTTCGAAATCCCGCCACGATTTTGTTACGTCCCGTCCGTACGAACGTGTGCTAACAGACATAACGCTAAGAGCCTATTTCACGATGTCCGAATAGCCACTACTTACCGAATATATTCAAAAATGGAACAGAATTTGTATGAAATTATCTGCCAAGTAAGTTAATAGGAACTTAATCGTAGGTGGTGAAATAGGACCTAACACAAAGTACGTGCTAAGTAACGTTTATTATATAATGCGGTTTTTACGCTACGTACATTATTTATACAATTCCATGCCTGGCTTGTCGGTAATACACGTAGTGCTATGAAGTGATTGGTGCTGCCGAGGAGGACTACATTGACAGATACCGCAACATGAGCTTCGCTGAGACGGACTGGTAATCACTCTGGGGTAGTTAGCCAGTAGCCATGTCTTAGTGCAACGTTGGAAGATCCAATTACTTAGTGGTCTTGACCGATTATACTGCGCTTGTTAGCTCAGTCAGGTATGCACGTAGGCTGGCACACAGGCTGGGTACGGATTATTGTTTTTATACGGGTAAGTCGGCGTTCGCACGAGCGTCTTAAAATCGCGGCGGGATTTTATCGCGCACTGGATTTTCAACTCTCGTTGTTGAGCCGAGCGTTGAGAATCCAACCTAACAAAAACAGAGTGCATCCCAGCGCGACGAAAAACACACTGTTGGAGTTTCAACTCCCGGCGCTAAGCAGAGAGTTGAAAATCCAGTTCGCGATAAAATCCCGCCGCGATTTTATTACGCTCGTGCGAATGCCGACTACCTAGCCTTCGCCCGCGAATTAGTCCACGTGGATTTCGTTCAATTGTTTTTTACACAGAACAGATAAAGAGGTCCTCTTTATCTGTTCTGTGGTTTTTAGGGTTCCGTACCAAAATGGTAAGTAGGCCCGCCGTCGTGTCGACAGCTGAAAACCCATTGGAAGCAAATCTGCTATCTATGCTATTCAGGTACGCCAACTCTTCAGGAAGCAGCCAGGTTTCCTGTAGTGCTATCAACACACACTCATCACACAAACGTCGAACATCACTTACGGCGCTCTTTACGTTCTTGCAATTATAGCTGGCCAACTTATCCATCGTTAGAGGACACTGGGCCGATTGCAACGGACCCTCCGTCCGCCTTTCGATATTTATAGTGAACGAAGCGCCTAAAGATAATACCCTCCGGCCATGTCGTTTCATTTAAAAACATATTCAATTTAGACTCCGACACAAAGAATTTGTAGGCTTTGTGATCACCATCTTTTTCGTGTTAATTTTATCCAGGAATACCCTCTCCTGTGTTTGAATTTTTATATGGTCCACGATATCGGATTCCAACGTATCAACATGCACATTAGTTATGAAAATAGGTATTGTTATAGCTCTAAAAACTTTAAGGAGTGTTTTAAACCATCGACCTGAATAACTTTTACTATGGGGACCAACTTTCAAATCGCGAAAAATAATCAGCTGTTGCCTACATTTTGACGAGTTAAGCGAACATAAATGTAGGCAACAGCTAATTTTTTTGGGTAATTGCCGATGTCCACCACTGGTTTGGCCACCACTGGGGGACAGCGAAACAACTTTTAAAAATAATTCTCGCTGTCCACCAGTTCATGGTTAAAATAGGTCGAATCTGTTCCAAAACCGAATCGGGGCACCCCGATTTAACGTAGTCTTTTGGCTGCTACCCCTAGAGTGTATATAAAAACTGGAGGCGCGAAGGGAGAGCAACCCCCGCCTGCTGTAACAAAGTGTGGGTGCCTATCCTTTGTTACGTAAGGGCGAAGGGGTTGCACTTCCCGCAGCGCCGGAGACGATGCAGAAGCAACTTTATAGTGTTTTGAAGTTAGGTCTGTCCCCCCAGTGGTGGATAACGAGAATAATTTTTAAAAGTTGTTTCGCTTCCCCAGTGGTGGCCAAACAAATGGTGGACATCGGGAATAATCGATTTTTTTGTCGCGATTTCAGAACATTTACCTAAGTTCTAAGTATGTACTTACTTGTGGAAAAGTTTAAGTATTGTTCGCTGGACCAAACAAAATTTTAGAGATCATAAAGCATTGAAAAGTTCTGTTTTAAATGGTTGATGAATAGCTCAGGTAGGAGATGATATAAAAAAATTGCAATTATAATAAATCATTACGAACATTTAGAGTTATTTCAAGGTACTCATAGACCAGGTACTAACCGATGTCAGCATTTTTTTCTTACTCTCTGTGAACAAACAATAGTACATTGTGATACAAGGGTGGAAAGTTGGTTATTGCAAATGAGCTGTCATTAACAAGCCCGAACCGAAGGCGAGGGTTTTTAATGACACGAGTATGCAATAACCTACACACCCGTGTATCACACGACGTTTTTCAATACAGTTGTGGGAAATAGTAAAAAACAAACCAAAGAATTTATTTTGAAAGTAGTTTTTAACGGGGAATAAATTGACCATAATAGAGATGGTTTATATTTGCTACTCAATTCATGAAAATAAGCTAGCAAAACATGTTCTGAAAATCAATGACGTATGCAAAGGTAATAAATAATTCATCATTGCAGAAAATGATTTAGTTTTTTCCATAAAATAAAATGATCGTAAGTCGCCATATTCTCGAGATTTTGGGGGAAATCATCTTGCGCAGTTTTCGTCTCGAGCAGATAAAAAAATATCGGGTGGAGTTAATGCCATTTCATCACTTGTACTTAAACTCATAATCAATTTATCAAACAAAAAATTAAAAATTCAGGAAATGGCGCGTTTTTGCAAATGGACATTTTTTTACAACGAAAACCGCCTCTAAACAGCCTATTCGATTTTTGACAACTTTTGATGTGAAAAAATTTAATTAAAACTGGTAATTAAATATATTAAACAACCATTGAAAAGACTTTTGAGAATTCAATGCTAAGACGTACGGACTCATTCATTTTTCCTCGTATAAAATCCCATTTTATTTTATGTATGAAAACTCCTTGCTACTTTAGAGGCATGAGGAACAGGGTGTAAAGTTCATTCATCCTCCATAGAAAAGGAAGGATCCTCCGACCAGACGGGTGTTGTGTCTGGCGGGCTACTGCCCGACGGTTGATGTCGGGACGTTGTATATATGCTAATCGCGTGGTAAACTCTAATTGCGCGATGCAGGTTTGCGTGACGTCATGTCATTGATGCGTAGTTCATATGTGGCGATGTAGATGCCGCCACATCACTCCCCTCCGGAGACCGGAGGTCGATAGTGGGCCGAGTCGTGTATCTTGCGATTCTTGCCAGTGTCAGTTGTGGTTCCAGTGAGTCGGAACCGGATGCCGCATAGTTCACGGTGAGTCGGAACTGTCTGCGGTGATACCCCAGTGAGTCGGGGTGGCGCTGCGTTATGCTCCAGTGAGTCGGAGTGTACAGCGCTGGGTTGAGGCTGAAGGTGCTGACCAGGAATGCGCGTCCGCTGCATGCTGGTGGTCAGGATACCCGTTGAAGCCGTGGATGCTGGCTGGCTGTGTGACTCGCCGCTCGAAAGCTTGAGGAAGTGATGCTTGATGACGTCACGCTGATGTAATTGCACGAAGGCTGCGCTGACGTTCATGCTCGGGGTCACCAGTTTAGAGGCATGAGGAACAGGGTGTAAAGTTCACTCATCCTCCATGGAAAAGGGAGGATCCTCCGACCAGACGGGTGTTGTGTCTGGTGGGCCACTGCCCGACGGTTGATGTCGGGACGTTGTATATATGCTAATCACGTGGTAAACTCTAATAGCGCGATGCAGGTTTGCGTGACGTCATGTCATTGATGCGTAGTTCATATGTGGCGATGTAGATGCCGCCACACTACTAAACTTTTTAAATTGACTTATTTTAAAACTCAACTGCAAAACTAATGATCGAGCTCGTAAACAAAAGTCACTACCGCGTAACAGAAAGATGCTTAGGCAAAAGATTTAATTTTCGAATCATAAAGTACGCCATGTTTAACAACTGTATTTATGTACTTACACGTACTTAGAGGTAGACGTCGCATCGCGATGAACTGTCTCGAAGAAACCGGAAACTGTATTAGCTTTCCATTTCCCTCGCTATGTTAAATCGACTTAAGGTTCTAACATAAGTAGGTAGTAGAAATGCATCGTTTGACAGCAAACTCATTGAGGTTCCGTCGGCTTGCCGGTTTGCATGGAATAGTGTCCTAGATGCGTCTGTGTGCCATAGCACATCCCGTGCATTGTGCCCTGTTCCGACGGAACTGCGAGCGGAACTAACGAGAGATAGGATGCCACAAACGCGCCATTGTTTGTGAGAACATGCACTAATCAATTTCTGTGGTCGCCTTAATTAACTGTGTAGGCACGTAGGCACGCGGCAGACTGTAATGACATTGATACGGATTAGCTGTATTGTCAAATGCAGGGCTTTCGTGTTCGGGCATCCCTTTGTGCTATGCGCGGCGCTTCAATAGTTGGAACTATTGCATAATCATAGCTCTGTTCCTCTGTTGTTTCAGTGTCTAAACTGATAGCCATTCACTGAATGTCCGTTTCAGGGCTATCTGAGTTGATTCCATGAAAGTGTCTGAACCGAAGAATAATTTTTGGATCATAAATAGTATTAAATGGTAGTAGATAGTGTACGTAATGTCTTAAGCCATGTAAAATACTCGTATTCAGCTGCATCTGGTTAGACTGGAAGCTGACCCAACCTAGTTGGGAAAAAACATGGAAAAAGGCTAAGGCAGATGACGGTAGATAGAGTAGGTACACTATCTTTGATTTTAAATTCAGGTAGAAAGCATTGGAGAATGCATTGAGATTTGAATTGCCACGTACATCGAAAAATTCTTATTAAAAATTTTCAAGAAATCTCACCGGAAATAAAAATTCTTCAAATGGATTCACTTTACCTTCTAGGGGCTCCGTTACTCGAGGAGAGTGTTAGACCTGTTTTGGAAGAAAAATCAAGAATACTTTCGGAACACGTAAATAGATTGGGCACATTAAATTCTCATATCGCATACACAATTTTAAAATATTGCCTTTTTGTACCAAAATTTACATATATTCTCAGAGCATGCCCAATCTGGAAACATACGGACATATTAGAAAACTTGGATGCCACCCTCAAAAATGCTTTAGAAAAAATTCTAAATTTAAACCTCGAGGACAATTCCTGGACTCAAGCCACTTTACCTATTAGATCTGGTGGCATCGGAATAAGAAAAATTTCTAGTGTAGCTCTTCCGGCTTTCCTTTCGTCGGTGCACAGTGTAACAAACTTGTGTTCTCAAATTTTGAATACGCCAACACTTGAATTGCACTGTGCATCTGACGCAATAGAGGCGTGGAAAACTCTCTGCCCCAATGAAAACTTCCCGAAGGAACCAACGAGTCAAAAACTTTGGGATGTTCCATTGGTGCAGAGAGTCCACAAAAATTTGGTTCAAAATTCTTTCAGTGACCAACACCGCGCAAGACTTCTAGCTGTCTCTACATTTGAATCGGGACAGTGGCTACACGCCCTACCGTCTGTCAACCTCGGAACGCTGTTCGACAATGGCAGCTTCCGCATCGCCGTCGGTCTCCGACTGGGTGCTGCCATCGTCGAGCGTCATCGGTGTTCATGTGGCAGCGACGTCGACAAGAACGGACTCCATGGACTATACTGCCAACGCAGTGCTGGCAGATTTTCCCGCCACGGCTCCATTAACGACATCATAAAACGGACGTTTGCCACCATCAATGTTCCTTCTCTATTAGAACCTTTAGGAATGGTTCGTGATGATGGCAGGCGTCCGGACGGCCTGACGTTGATCCCCTGGGAGCGGGGAAGGGCTCTTGTTTGGGACGCTACATGTGTCGACACGTTAGCCCCTTCCCACCTCAGCGGATCGGTTTTAAGGGCCGGAGCCGCGGCGGAAGCCGCAGAAGAGGCCAAGCGACGCAAATATGTGACGCTTACTAGCGACTACATATTTGTACCGCTTGGCTTCGAAACTTTTGGTCCTTGGGGTCCCAGTACAATAAAATTTTTCAAACAATTGTTTCCTCGTCTAGTCGACGCCGCTGGTGACAAGAGGGCTGGCTCATTTCTCGCACAGAGAATAGCTATTGCTATTCAACGCGGAAATGCAGCCAGTGTTCTTGGTACCATGCCTCATGGACACCCACTTTTGTTAGATTTTTAAGGTTTAGTTTTAGTTTTGTATTTAATTTAACAAATAAATATATATTTAATTTTAAATATACTATTTAAATCCCTTTTTCATTTAATTTTCTTACGTAAATAAGTAGTTCAATGGACGAGCCCAGAAAATGCTGTTGCGCATTTCATGAAAAACTTGCTTCGTAATCTTGGCTATAACTATACTAATAATAGAGGTTAAAGTATGAAATTGCCGTTTTATTGTATTAGGTACCTACTTCAAATTGACATAGAACTTCATGGTTTCAGATTTTTGAGTGAAACTTTTTTCACATGGTACGATGCTATGAAGTTCTTCTTATAGAAAATGTGCAACATTCGATTATCGACTTTCAGTTGTTTTTTTTATTCAGCTTAGACGAGAAAGATGGATACTTCGAAAATTCGAGTTATTTTTGAATACGAGTTCCGACGCGGAACTAACGCGGCAGAAACCGCTCGTAATATCAATGTTGCGTTTGGAGAAGGGACTGCTAATGAACGCACCGTGCGATTTTGGTTTAAACGCTTTCGTGATGGAAACTTTGATTTGAAAGAAAAAAAAAAAAAAGAAAGAAAAAATGTTTATTTGCGGTAAACATGACGCAAACTACAACAGAGTAAAATAATTATTTAAAAACAAATTGGGAGAAAATATGCGTCACATCTACGCAAAACGGCCACCGCTCAGCATAATGCCGCGACCCCATGTAAAACGGAGCCCCAGCGCTGGTTTTCAGGGATAGCCGGCGTTGATTTGAAGAACGAACCACGTGGAAGACCGCCCACACAGGTGAATAACAATGAATTGAAAGAGATGGTGGAAACTCTACAGGAACTGCAATTAGAAACCATTCGTCACCCTCCGTATTCGCCAGACCTTGCTCCAACGGACTACCATTTTTTTCGTGATTTGGACAATTTTCTACTTGATAAAAGTTTTCTTCTCAGGAGGCAGTACAAAATGCTTTCACACAGTTTGTCGAATCTAGATCACGAGAGTTCTATCGCAAAGGCATAAATGACATTCCTATTAGATGTCAGCAATGTATAGATAATAATGGTACCTAATTATTTTGATTAAATAAATATGTTAAATTTAAAAAAAAAAAACAATTTTTCAGTACAAATCTGTAATTTCATAGTTATACCCCTAATATTATAAAGAGGTAAAAGGAGAAGTTGCAACTTCCATAGAAAATTACCCCACGTCCGACAGCTGAGAAAAATATCTCAAAAAATAGATAAAAATGAGTAGGTATTAATAAATTGCATAACTTCGATTGTCATCCTTACTGACTATCATACTCAGAAATTGCTCCAAGTACTCTTTCAGGCGCAGTATTAGGTACTTACTTATCTTAATAAAAATATTTTACTTTCAATCATGCAATACCTAGGTATACCTAGACGTGCTGGATGCTCTCCTAGATAGTTCGTCAGCTGCGTCGTTACCCAGTGATCTGCTGTGTCATTTTATCCATTGAAGTGTCACTGCGTCGCGGTTAGATAACATCGCTCGTTCGAGTGCATTGTGACTTGTGACATTCTAGTATTAATTTCGAGGTACTGTATTTTTTCTGTAAGGATGTACTGTCTGCACTGAGGCACTGTCTGAGAGTGTACTTATATGGGTATCCGTAGCTCTCCTGACTTCTATGGCGTACCTAAGTCGCTTGTACGATGCCCACACACTCCACCTGACAGTGTTAAATACTTCCAGCGAGATGGATATATTTATGTTGAGATAGGTAGTGTGAGAAGACTCCGACTCCGGCCGGAGTCGGTATTTGATCTATCGGTGTATACTCTCAACTCTTGCGGGCCTGAGTAGTCACACCGTTCTTCCATGAGTATTATGTTGTAATGCTTTTGAAAGTAGTGTTATTTCGGGGCTCTGCAACATGGTGATGCTATCATTGGCTGTCGTTTGATCGCATCCTCCTTTATGAATATGTGCTTGACTGTAGAGTCTTTGCTAAGGGTTCCCGTTAGATTGAGCCTAAAGGCGGCTAGGGCCGCCTCTTCAGGCCGATGACTTGTAGAGGCGGTAGTCCAAGCATTGTCTGTAGAGGCGGCAGTCCAAGCATTGCCTGTAGAGCAGCAGTGTAGTTCTCATGCAGCTAGTTACCGCTACACAAGCGAACCGCTGCAGTTTCTCGAGATCTTTTCGGGCTATGCTCAGGTTTGTCCTGGGCCACCAGACTCGTGAGCCGTATGTGATTACTCCAGCCGTATGTGAGCCAGTCAGCCAGCTGCCAGCTGTAGTGCTGTGTTAGTCGGCGTTCGCACGGACGTAATAAAATCGCGGCGGGATTTTATTACGCACTGGATTTTCAACTCTCTGCTTAGCGCTGAGAGTTGAAAGTTGCGTGCCTCGGAAAGCACGTTAAGCCGTTGGTCCCGCCTGTCATTCGTGGATCTTTGGCAGTCGTTACGGGTCGTCAGAAGCCCGAAAGTCTGACAACCAGTCTTACTAAGGGGTATCGTATTACCCAGTTACTGGGTTGTGGAAGTCAGATAGGCAGTCGCTCCATGTAAAATACTGGTATTCAGCTGCATCCGGTTAGACTGGAAGCCGACCCCAACATAGTTGGGAAAAGGCTATGCAGATTGAGCCAGAAAGGATGATCACCGGAAGTATATATTTTTTTTATACTTACTCATTTTTAGCGATTTTTTTAACCTCCCACGCAAAAACAGGGGTGTTATAAGTTTGACCGCTACGTGTGTGTGTGTGAGGGTGTGTCTGTGTATCTGTCTGTGGCACCGTAGCTCTTAAACGACTCTCTCTTAGCGCTTTTTCTCGCTCTTAGCGATTTGGATGTGGTTTTTTTATTTGAAAGTAGGTATTCTAGCGATGGTTCTTAACATGTTTTATCAACATCGGTTCAGCCGTTTCGAAGTTATGTGCTCTTTTGTTAGGTACGGTAGGGATCTTAGACGCGTAATGGGTATTTACTGTAATTTCTATGACCTAAAATTTGAAACATCTATGTATGCTATATAACTATGCAAGATTACGGAATTCTTGGTCTGATGCTGCAGCCAGGATATCCAGCACACTAGTAGGTACACTCTTTAAAAAATAATAGCAGATATGTCGTGTTTGGATTCATTTAGATCAGTATTTGATTCTACATACAATGCAATGGTGGCAACAGGCTGAGCTGATGCTGCAGCCAGGATGTCAGGACACTAGAATACTCTTGAAAAAATAATAGCCGATATGTCGTGTTTGGATTCGTTGTGATCAGTTTTTGATTCTACATACAATGCAATGGTGGCTACACGATGAGCTGATGCAGCCAGGATATCCAGTACACTAGGACACTCTTGAAGTAATAATAGCAGACAATTATGTCGTGTTTGGATTCGTTTTGATCGCTATTTGATTCTACATATAATGTAATGGTGGCTACACGATGAGCTGATGCTGCAGTCAGGATATCCAGCACACTATTACACTCCTGAAAAAAAATAGCAGATAGTAGTGTTGGGATTCGTTTTTAGGGTTCCGTACCTCAAAAGGAAAAAACGGAACCCTTATGGGATCACTTCGTTGTCCGTCTGTCTGTCTGTCTGTCAGTCTGTCAAGACCTTTTTTCTCAGGAACGCGTAGAGGTATCAAGTTGAAATTAATATCAAATACCTACGTAGGTTTATGGTCCCTTGAAGTTCTAAAAAATCAAACTTCTAGTCAACGCAATAAAAAAATACGGCACTTCCCGTTCAAAACATAGAGGTACCTACTTCCCGTTGACATAGAATCATGAAATTTGGCAACAAGCAAGGTCTTACAGCACAAGTAATGGAAAAAGTCGTTATTTTACTTTATTTCTTCAAAAGTGTGTTGAAAAACGTCGTTTGATACTCGTGGACATTTGTTATTGCAGTTCTCGGCTCAAAAACAACCTCGCCTACGCTACGGCTCGGGTGTTTTAATAGACCAGTGTCCATTGTACAATACATCAATGCCAGTGTCGATAATTTTTGAAACAAAACAAAGTAATAGTAGTATGAAACCCATTGGAAAAGGAAGAGAATTTAACAAAAATTAAAGGAAAAATAAATTACGGGCGATCTGAGGTCGGGAAGTAGATGGGTGGGTGTTTTTAAGGGTAAAAAACGGTTTATCTCGATTTCCGGCAAAACTATAAGTCCTATAAAAAAAAGTTAAATGGCAAAGTTGGAGGTAATAAAAAGATCGACAACTTTTGTATTTACACTTTTTTCACATAACCTCAAAATTTATGTAAAAAATTCAAATAACCAAGTTTTTGGTTTTTTTATTTTTATCTTTTACAAAATATTTTTTTTTCACTAAATTTGGAGAAAACTTACCTTTCTATGTCCCAAACACACTGTATTTTTTTTTTATTTAAAATACAACGTGTAACATTAAATGCGCAAAACCTCTTATATAAGGAGTCATTGTACTCATTATGAACAACTTTTACTATGGGACCAAAACTGAAATCGCGAAAAAAAAAACAGCTGTTCAGTACATTTCTGTTCGCATAATTCGTCAAAATGTACTGAACAGCTGTTTTTTTTTCGCGATTTCAGGTTTGGTCCCATACTAAAAGTTGTTCATGATAATGAGTACAATGACCCCTTAAGAGGTTTTGCGCATTTAAAGTTAAACGTTGTATATTATTTTTTCACCTTGTTTTCGAAACTCGAATCCGAAAATTGTAGTGTGGGACTTTTTCATACCAAGAGCACGGTAATACTTTTTTTTTTGGTCAGAAATTCAGAATAAGTCCCAAAAAGACCCAAGCGGTTAAAATAGCAATAAATAGGCATCTACTCATATAATTTAAAGAAAATTCTACAACTTTCTCAAAATACTGTAGCTGTCTTATTAAATATTTACTTTATTAACTTGCATTTTGTGAGAACATTTACCATAGTAATGTATAATCTTTTTATACTATCAGAAAGTAGAGATTTCAACGAACAGAAAACCCACCGACTTTTTTAAAAAAGCCGATATATTTTCGATTGCAAGTTAGGGTGTTTTTTCGATAATAAGTCAAAATGAGCTGAAAAAATTATATATTTTAAATAAAAAAATTACAGTGTGTTTGGGGCATAAAAAGGTAAGTTTCCACCAAATTTCGTGACAAAAAAAAAATTTCTAAAAGTTAAAAATAAAAAACTAAAAACTTGGTTATTTGAATTTTTCACATAAATTTTAAGGATATGTGAAAAAGATCTTTTTATTACCTACAACTTTGCCATTTAACTTTTTTTCATAGGACTTATAGTTTTGCCGGAAATCGAGATAAACCGTTTTTTACCCTTAAAAATACTCACCCATCCACTTCCCGACCTCAGATCGCCCGTAATTTATTTTTCCTTTCATTTTTGTTACATTCTCTTCCTTTTCCAATGGGTTTCATCCATACTAATATTATAAATTCGAAAGTAACTCTGTCTGTCTGTCTGTCTGTCTGTCTGTCTGTCTGTTACCTTTTCACGCCTAAACCACTGAACGGATTTCGATAAAATTTGGCAAGGCTATAGATGGTATCCTAGGGACGGACATAGGCTACTTTTTTTTTCAAAAATAATCCTACAGGGGGTGATATAGGGGATGAAAGTTTGTATGGGAAACTCAGTATTTCTTAAGTTAGGGATGTGAAAATTAAAATTTATGTTTTTGATAGGAAATAAAGAAATATGCAGTTCAGCGTTTTTGAAAAATCATCCCCTAAGGGGGTAAAATATAGTAAAATAGGGGTTGATTTTAAAATTTACAAAACTGCACGGATTTCGATAAAATTTGGCAAGGCTTTATATAGCATCCTGGGTAAGGAAATAGGCTACTTTTTGTCTTAAAAAACAATCCAACGGGGGGTGATACAGGGGATGAAAGTTTGTATCGGAAACTCAGTATTTCTTAAGTTAGCGATGTGAAAATTAAAATGTATGCTTTTGATAGGAAATAAAGATATATGCGGTTCAGCGTTTTTGAAAAATCATCCCCTAAGGGGTAAAATAGGGGTTGATTTTAAAATTTACAAAACTGCACGGATTTCGACAAAATTTGGCAAGGCTTTATATAGCATCCTGGGAAAGGACATAGGATACTTTCAAAAACAATACTACAGGGGGTGATATAGGGGATGAAAGTTTGTAAGGGAAACCCAGTAGGTATTTCTTAAGTTAGGGATAACAAATTTATTCTATTGGTAGGAAATTAAGAAATATGCGGTTCAGCGTTTTTGAAAAATCGTCCCCTAAGGGGGTAAAATAGGGGTTGATTTTAAAATTTACAAAACTGCACGGATTTCGATAAAATTTAGCAAGGCTTTATATAGCATCCTGGGAAAGGACATAGGATACTTTCAAAAACAATACTACAGGGGGTGATTTAGGGGATGAAAGTTTGTAAGGGAAACCCAGTATTTCTTAAGTTAGGGATAACAAATTTATGCTATTGGTAGGAATTAAGAAATATGTGTTCTGCGTTTTTGAAAAATCATCCCCTAAGGGGGTAAAATAGGGGTTGATTTTAAAATTTACAAAACTGCACGGATTTCGACAAAATTTGGCAAGGCTTTATATAGCATCCTGGGGCCTGACATAGGCTACTTTTTGTCTTAAAAAATAATCCTACAGATGGTGATATAGGGGATGAAAGTTTGTAAGGGAAACCCAGTATTTATTAAGTTCGGGATAACAAATTTATGCTATTGGTAGGAAATTAAGAAATATGCGGTTCAGCGTTTTTTAAAAATCATCCCCTAAGTGGGTAAAATAGGGGTTTATTTTAAAATTTACAAAACAGCACGGATTTCGATAAAATTTGGCAAGGCTATAGATAGCATCGTGAGAAACGACATGAGCTACTTTTTGTCTTAAAACATAATTGTACAAGGGGTGATATAAGGGATGAAAGTTTGTATGGGAAACCCAACATTTCTTAAGTTAGGGATATGAAAATTCAAATTTATGCTTTTGGTAATAAAGAAATATATGGTACAGCGTTTTTGAGGGGGTACAATAGGGGGTTGACAAATGTTTGTGAACCTACCTCTTTTTAAGAGATTTAAGGGATTGGAAATGTAGTCATAGTTCGAATCTTGAGGTAACATTTAGTCTTTATTTCATTCGACGTTTTTACGAGGAAATTATTTGAACGAGTGGACACTCGGACAAAAGTTATAATTTGTTATTAGAGCGTGACTGGCATAATAAATTTTAAGTAATTAACAAAGTCCCCCCGCCGCGTAAGTCTGTTTGTTTGAATGCGATAATGTCAAAAAGTACCGAATGGATTTTCATACGGTTTTCTCCAATGAACGGAGTGATTCAGGGTAATTCATTATGGTTTTGTGTAAATTGGCTGAAATTATGACGACGACTGTTGAAGATGTCGGAAAAAATCATGCAGACTGGTAGCTTTATGCCTACTATACACGGTAACGATATATCGTAGCGATTTGAGTTTGCACAGTTATATCGGACGGCCCTATGTTTTCCACATGAAAATTCCCGTGGGATATTTTCCGACATCCACGCGGGCGAAGCCGCGGGCAAAAGCTAGTCCTACTATAATTTCTTTTCACTTTTTACCATTTTCAAGGGCTTCTGCACTGGTCTATAAATAATTCCGCCTCGAATGCAATAACAAACGACACTTGTATCAAAATGTACTGGTAAAAAGTTTAATCGAATTTACTCTAGAATTTTCACTTAGAACTTTTTAGGTAGGTAGGTACCTAGTTATTAACGTGGAAAAAGGCATGATAATTTTTTTTTTTTTTTATTTTTTTATTTTTTACGGGACCAGATAAAATCAAATCTGGAACGGATTTTTTTGAAAGTAGGTATATCCCACATGACTGAAACTTAGGTACCAGAAGTCAGTAAAATGAGTCATAACCAGAAAGAAGCCATAATAAGCCATTCGTTGAGATTTTCGCACTTTTCATGAAATCTTGGAACAACGCTGCCATCTGTACCGTCGACACGAAATAATTTTCAGACACACTGACAAATTTTATTTTTGTCTCACACCCTCGTTCGCTTTTTAGTGAGCTTGCCCACTGATTTGTTCGAAGATTGTCCAACAGGTGGAGTGTGGGGACTAGCTGCTGGTGAATGGGTGACTAAATAGAATGACCTGCACCTAACTTTCGGCGACAGTCTCACTACCGTTCCTACCTAATACCGACTTGTGGCACAAGATGTCCTCACAATGATCAATTGTGAGGACATCTTGCTGGTGAATGGGTGACTAAATAGAATGACCTGCACCTAACTTTCGGTGACAGTCTCACTACCGTACCTACCTAATACCGACTTGTGGCACAAGATGTCCTCACAATGATCAATTCTTTCAGGGACAAGCATAGCAATTTATTGCATCCAATTAATAACGATGTCTTTTGGATTCACAACGTGTAAAGTGGTGTATATGGTTGGTACGTACTGTTTGTATTTATAAAGGCACTCAAACAGGTTCATGTTGATTACCCACATTTGTGTACCTACCTACCTACTAATTGGCAATGCCGTCAGATGATTGAAATGGATGAACATCATCATAGTTGCGCCAAAGGTCGTGGCCTGTAGATCGTTAATGAAAAGCTATCGATCAAACAGATCAAGATCGCATCCGGGCGCGGGCGCGGCTTTGCGCAGAGTTATTCCCAGAGCGCGGCGCGGGCGCGGTCAGGGTGCGGGGCGGGGGGCGCGGGGCGAGCGGGCGCCGCGCTCAGTGTGTCGGCGCGCGCCGCCGCCGCCATGGGCAACCAGCACTCCGCCTCACACTACGTCCACAAGCCCAGCAAGAACGTGCGCTGGAAAACCGCAGGTAATCCCAACCCCCGCATCCTTCGCGCCGGTACCACCACAACCAGCCCCCCACATGTGTACAGCTCGTCTGAGCCCCCTGCCTGTATTTCTATTTTTAAAAAGACTGCGCGCTGCGATTCCTAAAGCGTGGCACAACAAAACAAATCGTAAGACCGTCCGCGTTCATGTAACGATTATCACGCGTCTAATTTTGAAAGGAGTTTTATGCCAAATGGCTTATACCGGCAGCACCGGCGTTACCGAACAAAGGTTAACGCCCGACTAGACATATTTAATTTTAACTTAAATTATCCAAATGCATTGAGTAACGCCCAGCCTCGTGTCGATTTCCAGGTCGGCCTGCAACGCCAGGAAAGCCGGATATCATACCGATACTATCGGACGAGGAGCCGAACTCGATCACGCTTCGATGGGCGCCGGCGGCACACGACGGGGGCGCGCCGCTGCTGGGCTACCAGGTGGAGTGCAACCGGCTCGGCTCACCGGACTGGATCCGCACGGCACCGCCCGTGGTGCTGCGGCCCGAGCTCGTACTGACGGGGCTGGAGCCACCCTACCGCTACCAGTTCCGGATCGCCGCGCTCAACGCTGTCGGTCGCTCCGACTACAGCGACCTGTCTGACGTGCTCACGGTCAGCTCGGAGCGCCTCCCCCATGAACCGCCCCTATTTCTTCAACATTTAGATGATCTGACGGCTCTTGAAAACGATAAAACAGAATTCCGTGTCGCTTTCTCTGGTATCCCGCCACCTACGATAGCCTGGTTCAAGGATGATTATGAAATTTTCAGCAGCCGAAGAACGGCGATCACTACGAGCGAGTCCACTAGTGTTCTTGTCTTCCACCAAACATTACCAAGTGACGAGGGAGAAATAAAATGCACGGCAACTAATCGTAGTGGGCACGCGGTCACCAAAGCTCGATTGTCACTCGAAGCCGCACCGAAGTTACGCTACCCGCGACAATACGAGGATGGCTTGTTATACGAAATTAACGAAACCGTTTTTCTGAAAACGACAATAGTCGGGAAACCTACACCGACAGTAGAATGGCGACACGACGGCCAACCCATAGTGGTAGACGATCGAGTGGAAATCTCGAATACTTCAAAATTCTCGATGCTCAAAATACACTCAGCACGAAGAAGTGATCGTGGGGAATATCAGATTCACGCCAAAAACAGGATTGGGGAGGACACGGCCGCCTTCCTGGTGACGATCACGGCGCCGCCGGACCCGCCGCAGCGCGTGTGCGTGGCGCGCCAGGTGGACAAGTCCGTCACGCTGGACTGGGAGCCGCCCGACGACGACGGCGGCTGTCGCATCGGCAACTACGTGGTGGAGTACTATCGGAACGGCTGGAACGTGTGGCTCAAGGCGACTACGAGCCGCAAGACCAACGTTACTCTATTCGATCTCATCGAAGGGAGCGAGTATCGCTTCCGTGTAAAAGCGGAGAGTCCGTATGGAATGAGCGCGCCGAGTGTGGAGTCGGAGCCGGTGAGAATACCGGGGCGACCAGTGGATATGGAGTTTTTGGCGGTGGAGTCGAAGATAATAAACGAGGTGCTCACTCGGGAGGACGGCAGCGAGGCTCGCGTGTCGCCGGCACCGCGCCGCAAGCGTGCGCAGACCGCGCCGGCCGAGGCGCCGCCACCGCCGCGCCAACCACGCCGGCGATCGCCGGTGCGGGACCAGTCCGGCAGCAGCGAGTTCATGCTGGTGCTCTACCCAGATTCGCAGAAACAAATGGATAAATCCGGTAAGCATATCTTCTTACATTGCATGTAATTATACCTAGCTGTTTAGTTTAAGACATGTTGAAGCGTTGTTTATATTATTGGGTTTATATTAGATAATAAAAAAAATATTAGACACGTATTTTTTGCTTTATCATATTAATAAAAAAATACTTAGCTATCACGCATTAAAGTTGGGGAGTGGGGGCTCGCTACGTCACTTGTACGTATAAACCCTAGCTACGCGTGACGTCATGCCATATTTTAACTCAATGTATCGCCGTAATTTTTTGATTACGTAAAAAAAGAAAAAATACGTGTCCAATATTTTTTAATAATCTCTATGACGGACAAAAAATAATTTTTTAGTCATCATCCCTATTAGGTACTCAGATAGGTGGATAACTATTTTACCTATTAGGAATAATATGCGGATATACCTAATAAACATTCTGCAATTTGCGAATTGATATTAAAAACATATTTCATCATGTTTAATTTTTTAATATTTCGTTATTTCCGTGTTATTGAATATATGTGATGTTTCTCCATCGATAGGTAGCGAAAGTGTCATTATCTGTAAAAGTGCCAATGTGAGGCAATCATAATCACAAAAATAAAAGGTCGTAAAATATTTTCGTCGCCCTTAGACGAAAAAGACCCCAGTCGTTTTCTGGTCATAAAGGACATGATTTTGCATATTGACAGAAATTATTAGTAATCATTATTTATTTATCTGTAGCTATAGGTACCTACCTGTAAAGGTGGATTGTTCTCATTTTTCTCTTATGTAATGTCGGTTGTTCATTGACACAGAGAGAAAGATGCGCTCGTTGATCTTAGACTCACATACCTACACACCCTACTTCATGTTTATTTTAATATTGCGACTGTTTTATTCATTTAAAGCTTTATTTAGTAGGTACCTACCTACCTCCGGGGCTTATTTTTAATCACACATCTGAGAATCCGTAACTTGATTAAGATCAATAGGTATTAAAGATGCATGCATTTCAAATAAAGACATGGGCAATGCTTCGACGCATGATGCGTCTATAAATAGGCGTCCGCCAAAGTCCGCTACAATACAAGTTTAACACAATGGTACCTACTTAGTTACGCGCTAACATAACTCCGTAGTCCGTACAAACATACCTGAACGCGAGATGCTGACCGCATCGCAGCTTCTGCGAAATTAACATACCTACAACAAAACATTTGCGAAATCAAATCTATTTCCAGCGTAAACGAAGTTTGCAAATATTATTAAATTTGCTTTACCTTTGAATCTGAACAGTAAAGTTATGCGTGTATTCAATGTTACATTAAAACAATATGAAAACTCAATTTCACCTGTCGACCAATACCGACGGCTTTATATGCAACCGCGAATTTTCTAGTTTGTAAGCATAGTAGCAAAGCTTTGTGTTCGAGTATTGCTAAATACAATCTCACGACTGCAAAAATCCTTTCAATTTCAGAAAAAAGACAATCCATTCAGCTGGACCTGGACTCTCTGACGCCGCCTCCCCTCTCGTTCTCTGCGCCGGAGCTGAGCTCGCGTTGTTTGATGCCGTTCAAAGCGCTGCGCAACGCCGTCAGCTCTTCGCAGCTCCTGCATGAACTAGCAATGGCACGCGTTCACAAAGCTGTGGCTATGAAAGAAGAACAAACCAAAAACAAAGACGATAGACCCCCTAATCACAAAACTGACATTCCGTATAATACTAGCTTTGATCGCGACAGCGTAAATAATGATCGAGATATGCCTAAACTGCACGAAAACTTCTCTGAAGTAAAGTCCAAGAACCCAGAAATATTACATAAACCAGACTTTGTTGACAGTACACAGCACAAGTTCGGTCCGCGCCAAGTGTCACTGGATTCTGAAACATCTGATCCCAAATGGCAACATATGTCTTTTGATGAAGACTATACTGCTAGCACTGTTTCCTCTGATGGGGAATATACGGATGATGGGAGTCTTGATGGAGATATTGTTCAACGAAGTCAGTATTCAAACGAAGAGGAAACATACAACCCAAGAGACAAAATGGCACGTCCTTCGCCTCTCAAAGATTTTATTGAGGAAGAAGAAGAAGAACTGTCTGAAAACGAACACCTTAAGCCTTTGCCTCTACCCGATCCCAATTTTGTTCCAAAACCCATATTAAAGAGAAGAGAATCGGATATGATAGAAACAAAACCAGTACCTGAATCTGAACTTCCAAAAATAGAAGAAAAACCTAAAACCAAAGAAAAACCGAAAATTACAGAAAAACTGAAGACTGCAAGTAAACCTAAAAGTATAGAAAAACCTAAAGCGACAGAAAAACCTAAAACACCAGAAAAACCAAAGAAAGAGGAAAAAATTACTATATTTAAGAAAATCACCAACACCAAGTTTCCAAAATTGCTTCACAAAAAGGAACCTGAAAAACCCAAGGAAGAAAACTTGCCCAACGATAACCGTAAAACACACAATAATACTGACAAATTACAAGATAAAGTCAGTGAAGAAGGGAGAACAGTGATTGATTATTACGGTAGTATAGTAAAAGAATATGGCAGCCAGAAGAAATCAACTGCACCTATGTACCTTAAAACGGAAGACTTAAAAGCAGTTGCTGAAAAGCAGCAACTTGAGACGAAGCCTGAAAATGTCGAGGAAAACAAAACAACAAAACCAAAGAAGACAATAAATAAAACAAATAACAGTAAGGCGACATCTGCAAAAGGAAGAACTGCAAATTCTACCAATAAATCAGTTAAGCCAAAGCAGCAAGCCAGTACCGATAAAAATCAATTGGAAAAGAAAGGTAAAGCAACGGTCCCTAATCCTCCCGAAATCCAAAACAACACGCCAAAGAAGTGTAATCAACAAGTAGTGCTGAGGAAAGCAGAGCGAGCTACTATCGTCATACCTATCAACTATCAAGAACTTGAAGAGAAAGCCAAGATGAATGTGAGGTCAGCAATCGACTATGCAGTAGACGTTTGCCTCCTTCTTTTAGCTTTTTGGGTATATTTCTTTAAAGACGAGAGGCTCGCCATTCCCTTTCTCATACTGATCATATATCGACAGTTACAAGAAACTCTGCTGCTGAATATTCCCGAGTGGTATGAACTTTATACTCCCAGTTGGCTCAAGAAGAAAACTTCTTGACCTCTTCCAAAAGACATGTTGTGCGATAATCTGATTGAATTGTGACATTGTGAGCAATGTATGATGTGTGATTTTGTGATTTATTTGTTTTATTAATAATTAAACTTACACACTATGGTCTAATATATAATTAAATTATAATACAAACTCATACTAAAAAGTAAGATAAAACTAGTTGGCAAAGACTTCATTCATTTACAAAAAAATTCAAAAAATTGCTTACAAAATTAAAATGTTGTATATACGCCACAGTATTATATCACTTCCCAAACGTGTGCGTCTCATATCTCAGTTCAGATTGCCAGTCTCAGACTGTGTTCCTTACATACCGCCTCGTAAAGTGCAGGACACCCAAGCATGCGCTCGCAAAAACACAGGACTTGTTCTAGGCGTATATTTCAATGAAAACATAGTGACTGACCCAGCGATCCTCACCGCCAGCGGTCGGAAATATGATGAGCAAGTATGTGGAAGGTTATGGTCACTGTTAAATCTAGGTCCTATACCGAAACTTGGCGAAACTAGAGTGTTTTATGACTTGGACCCAAAATATGCTTATGTCGCAGTCGCTGGACTTGGCACCGAATGTTTTACGTACAATGGAATCGAGAAATTAGACGAAACTAAGGAAGCAATAAGAATAGCTGCAGGTGCTGGTGCAAAAGCACTTCGTCCGTTAAATCCTAAAATAATTGATGTGGAGTCGTTCGGAAATGCTGAGGCAGCTGCCGAAGGAGCAAGCCTCGCATGCTGGGAATTTAACGAATATAAAAGTAGAACAAACAAACCAGTAGTTCCTAAACCAAAACTCCATCTATACGATGATTGTGACAAGGAAGGTTGGAAAATAGGCACATTAAAAGCAGAAGCTCAAAATTTAGCCAGGTATTTACAAGAAATGCCAGCAAATATATTAAATCCCACTAAGTTTGCCAAAGTCGCTGTGGATCTTTTATGCGAGTTAGATATAAATGTAGAGGTGAAAACAAAGGGTTGGGCAGCTAATCATGAAATGGGTGGATTTGTGTCGGTTGGAAAGTCCTCGGTACAGCCACCACTGTACGTAGAAATAAGTTATTACGGAGCAGACGAATGCACCCGCCCTATAGTCATGATCGGTAAAGGAGTCACGTTTGATAGTGGAAGCTTAGACTTGAAATCGTGCGAAGACTTAAAATATATGAAAGGCGACATGGCCGGGGCTGCATGTGTAGTCGCTATCACCAGAGCCGCGGCCAGACTTAAACTACCCATCAATATCAGAGGCATTCTGCCGCTGTGCGAATTGATGCCCAACGGAAGTAGTCCTAAATTCGGGGATGTTATTTCCTGTGCAAACAATAAATCTATTCAAATAAGGATGCCATCACGCGAGGGACGACTGCTCATCGCAGATAGTTTAATTTATGCACGTAACTACTGGCCCAAGTTTATAATCGACATAGGCACAATGTCAAAAGAATTGATACACTTCCTCGGCGGAGCAGCGTGTGCTTGTTACACCAATTCAGACGAGCTTTACCATTACCTTGAGCTGGCAAGCTGTCAAACAGGTGACCGAGTCTGGAGGATGCCTCTTTGGAAGTTCTACGAAAATCGAGTGAAGAATTGTGGAGCTGCAGACGTCGCGAACACGGGACGCGAGCACTACGGAGACTCGGCGAACTGTGCGGCCTTCCTGAAGCAATTCGTGCACGACAGTCAGTGGGTGCATCTCGACACCTACGGCGTGGGCTACTCCAAAGGATGCGACTTCCCGTACCTGGGGCGAGGTATGACCGGCAGGCCCACCAGGACAGTCATAGAGCTCTTGCACCAAATGATAGCAGTGTCTAAATTATAAGACAAGTATTATTCGCTTATAGATAACATTTTGTGTAGTCACTCGTGCGTAAGGTTTGGATTTTTATTATATTAGGCAAATAATAAACCCTTTAACATTTGATGGTTTTATTTTGTATTGACAAAACGTATGTAATTAAGTAACAGAAAATTGGTCACTATGTAGTATGTAGAAAGACGAACACGTAAGTTTGTGTGGTTATCTGGTCGTAATTATTACATTTGTTATGTAGATATATGTATGAAGGTGCATTATGAATGTGCAGTCAGCGCGTGGTCGCGGGCGCATTGCATGAATGCCGTCACGAGATGGTCGCACTTGAGCGGCTGGTGCACGTGACATGTGTAGCAGTCCTGGAGCGTGCGCCGCAGCTCTGCGCACGGCGCCGCCGGCCGGCCGAGCTCACAACTCAGCGCGTCTATCCGCTGCAACGTCGCGCAGCACTCGTCCAGCTCCATAAAATTCTCTCTCACTGTCTCAACAGTCTTCCGCACGATATCCTCACCAGCACCCGAACCAAACGCTCGCCGACGTACTTTCGCGGAAACATGAATTTTATTATCCCCTTCATGACACCTACAATTAAATAACAGATGAAAATTGCTAATCTGGCGACTAAATAATGAAAATAAATATCCTGATGACGGAATCATAATATTGTTAACAAATCACTATGGTTTCATGAGGCTGTTGAAATAAAACGTGTGTGTTGGTTATGCTCGTTTATTACTTAAATGATTAATAAAAATAATTAGGAACATTTATGGCACAAAATAAAAATATATTATTAGATTTCAAAATCTACAGATACTTAAACTTAAAAAAAATATAAATCTCTTTAAATAATTGTATCAAAACTTTTATGTTAACATATTATGCTTTTAGTAGAAAAATTAGTTAACTATGCAGTATATTAAAACCTAACCATGCTGGCTGCACGATATGTAATTAAAAACTAATAACTAATCATTGTGGTAACCAACTATTTTTGAAAACAATTCTGGAAAGTATCAGGATATTATCCAAAATTGTGTTTTGAGGAGAACAGTAATAGAACTTAAATCTACCTATTAAATGCGATTGAGTCTTAAAAGTATAAATTCATTGTTCCTATTTCATTAGTACCTACGTACTTTTTTGCTATTTCTTCGCTATTGTATTAGCAGCTTGATACAATAACCCTGGCAAAATGTCCGGAATAGACACACCTTAACATTAATCACTTTTATGTCAATTCATTCATACGAAGTATTTAACAATAGGTATATTAAAACGCAAATACAGAGTTCAAGTTGTTCTCAAAAGGTATCACATCATTTATTTTCTGATATAAGACAGAACATTGTGCAATTTTGTTTGACAACTTGCTAAGATTAATTCACAACTAATTATACTGGGTGTAATTTTAATCACCGCAATTGTTTTAAGGGGTCAATGTACTCATCATTATGAAAATGTTAATGTTGTTAGTAAATATTGTTCATAATGTACAATGGCCCTTTAAGAGCATAACGGTGATTAAAATTACACCCTGTATATGCATACAATGTTACTATTTAACTAATAAATAGTAACATTACAAGTATATAAAAAAATTACTTCATACATAAAAAACCGACTTCCAAAAAAACACTACAAATTGAAAAATAACTTTAATTTCGGAAATCGGTGTCTTTGGTTTTGTATTTTCGTTTTTTGCCACCGAATTCCGAAATTAAAGATATATTAAATCGCCACCCGTGAAATACTTATCACGAAGAAGTTCTGGTGGCCATCTCTGGCCTTCCTCATCAGTTCCACTTCACCAAATGATATTTTCTGAATGCAAAGATCTGATTTGTTACAGAAAATACCAAAATCGCTATATGTATGCCTTTAATATTTAAGGCGTTTTCTCAATTCCTCATGGATTCCACCATCATAATAAGGTTTTGATATAAATAAGACCAACGTGGGAACAAACTTAATGTAATACCGTTTGAATCATCTCAATCGGTCGAGCCGTCTTCGAGTAATTGGACGAAAAATGTAATATATTTGCAACGAATTGAGAAACTCCTCCTTTTTTTTTGAAGTCGGTTAAAATATACTGCAGCATAATACAGACTGAGGTATGCAGTTTACTACATAATTTATGGCGACGTCCAATTCAAATCAAATGGTGATTCGAGCCAAAAATAACAGGCTAACTTGTAAATAGTTCAGCGATATAATCAAATAAGATATGACAATGATTGGATTTCAGATTTCCTGTTAATCAATACTCAAATCGAATAAACGAGATGCATGCCAGAGCATCTTTCTAGAATACTTTCTTACGAGGCTCCTTACCGAGTTACACACAGAAATGTTACATAATATTATTACAATTCATGTGCCCCATAAAATCAAGAGTTAAATATTTGTTTTATTATTAATTACGACCAATGGCATCGTCCGCTTATTAAAAAAGTTAAAGATATAACTTCCCGTCGGAAAAAAAAACAGCTTTCTGGCACAAATGGATGTCCCCACATCATAGGAATTCCAAGTGTTGAAACAATAACAAAAATGTCTCTTCATAAAATACTTTCAGTCGAAACTCATAGCCAAGAATTTATTTACTAGTAGATTGACACACATCATTGTCAATTACCAAATGCCATTAAAGTGAAATGTGCTAGAAATCTGGCAATCAGACGTATTAACTCAGGTACCATCGCAGAAATTTGCGGTGAACCACTTTTCGACCTTATGAACCTTGCTACCATAGTAATAAGGTCGAAAGTGATTCACCACAAATGTCCGCGATGATACACCGCTCGGTGGTGCGTGATAGAGCGGTACGCGCGGCAGCTGCCAGCTATGTTATAGATGGCCTAATAGCCGCGATTGAGGCGATACAGAGCCGTGAAGGACGCACTTTCCACGTTAATGAATGTCCGCCGAGGCTCCCACCGAACGATACCATCTGACGCAATAACTTTACATTCATACACGATTATAATGTGAAAGTAGACGAACCGTCGCTTTTAGATATCACCTGCTCCGTAAGGAAATGTAGGAAACTCTTTGGAATGTATGCAATGGAATCTTTTAGCTATTTATTTTCTACCAATACCAAATGGAGCAAGCGTTAATACAAGATTTTAAATAATTGGCAATAAGCTCTCACTAATTCATCCCCTTATATTTAAATAGCATCTTCATGATAAATTGAAAATGCACTGGCATACCAAGGAAGTTGATCCTAAACACATTAATATAGCAACTAGACCACGGTAGTCAACTTAAACACTACGATGGCTCATAAATGGCCTCTTATGTCACTAGGAATATAATATTATTATCTATTGTGTACAACTTTGATACTGGAATCCCCGCTTTGCAGACGTTTGTACAGTACGTTTATATATATATGTAGTTATTTCATTACGCGATAACGCTGGAACCCACATGGCAGTATGGCACCGTTTATGAATGTTAAGTTTCAAGCGCGTTAACCATTATCCAAAACAAGCCGTACAGGGGCCAATACATTTTTTTAAGAATATTGTCACTCCACATTAGCTATAAATACTAAAAAGGCAGATGTTTTTTTTTTAATACATACTAGCTGTGCTCCGCGACTTCGTTCGTGTGGAAGTCGTAAGATATACAATATACTAAAATAACAGCCACATTTTAATAACTTAACTTTCTCGTCGCCGATCCGCCGCGTTGCATCGCCCGCCCGCGCTATTTGTTCACAATTTCATGGGTTTTCATTTTTTTGCACGGAACCCTAATTATTTTTCTAAAATAAAATTAACCTAAAGAAGTTCTGCCAGTGAAAGACCTGTCAAAATTGGTCCAACCGTTTTGGAGATTAGCTGGAACAAACAGACAGACAGACATACAGAAAATCCTATGTCCGTCTCTTGGTTCTAAGCTACCACCCCACCAATTTTCAGACAAATCGGTTCAGCCGTTCTTGAGTTATAAATAGTGTTACTAACACGACTTTCTTTTATATACTGTACAGGGTGGAAACTTTCAGCGGGGCAAGTAAGGGGAAGTACCTTATCGGTTGCAGCTACACGAAAATAGTCTTAGGAGACTATCCATAATTTTTTAAGGAATTTAGATCCCCATTCACAGATTTTCAAAAAAATGTAGGTACAGTTAGCAAGAAAATAGCCATTTTACACAAAAACATTTTTGATGCCAATCGATCCTGTTTCTAATACTGATCAAAAACTTATATGGGACTAACCATCGTTTGAGTACTCAAAAAGTTACAAATTGCAAAAAACTTTTTTCGTACATTTTGTATGAAAATTTTACGCAAAAGCTTTTTTAGTGACGATTGAGATCTTTTTGCTGACTGAATAAAAAGATAAGTTTAAAAACAATTCAAATTTCGAACTCGTTATTATTAAATAAAAAAGGTAAAGGTCGTAGTCCGGTCAAAATAGACATAAAAGTAGTGGTCAATTAACACAAATTCCGACAGAGCTAAATTTTGGTGGAGACCTTTTTAAAAAATACACATTTAACTTTTGTAAAAAATACACAAAACAAGAAACAAGTACAACTATCTTGTCTTCTTCCAACACAGGCTTCTGCTAATCAACACTTGTATCGAGTATACTATTGAGGTCAGACATATCTAGGCAATCAACTGAATCCAGAAGACTGGGGTTAAAAATTAACAGATAATACTTTGGAACCGATTCAAACTTTACTCCCACTTACTCCGGAAAAACTCTTAAACATTATTTTTTGCAATTGCAAAAAAGGTTGTAGTGTGAAATGTGGCTGTAGAAGAAAAGGGTTACTGTGTTCTCCAGCGTGTAGGTACTAATTACCAAGGCCAGTCTTGCTCAAATGTCCAATTGAATACAATAGACGAAAATTCATGTGATTTCGATGAAGAGGCAGCTGATTCATCTTCATTTGAACAATTTATGACCATCCAGCAAGAAGAAGAGGAAAAATAAGAAGAATAAATCGAAGACATGACCGTTGAAGTCGACTTTGAAGAAAATGAATCAGATTGAAATATTTTCTTGCTAACTGTACATTTTTTTTGAAAATCTGTGAATGGGGATCTAAGTTCCTTAAAAAAATATGGATAGTCTCCTAAGACCATTTTCGTGTAGCTGCAACGGATAAGGTACTTCCCCTTACTGCCCCGCTGAAAGTTTCCAGCCTGTATGTGTATATAGATAGATTTAAAAAAAAAACATATGCCTCTTTGGTCTAGTAGTTGCAAGCGCTACTGCAGAGCATGAGCTCCTGGGTTCGATTTCCAGGTAGAGTAGGACACTACTCTCTCACTACTCAGAAACTCCATCTCCTTTCCTTCCTCCCAAGGAATTTCTGAGCAGCAAGCCAAGGGGAAGGATTTGTGCCTGCTAGGCTCGCCCCACATGGACACACACACACATACACATGGACTTAAACATAACCAACAAAATGTGGCGGAAAACAGGCGTTACGTTACATTAAAAAAGACGTCGTCTAACCAAGAATTCCAGCTCAAACACAGAACACACATACATAGCTTTGGCAAACAATTTGACTATTATATTAGAGTAGTAACTCACAAAATGACGTGTTTACGTCTACAGTTCGTTCTTATAGTGGAAGGGCGCGCCGGTGACGAGGTCGGAGTCTTCAGTGTCGCTGACGTAGCCCTCCTGGCCGGTGTAGTGCGTCGGATGCACCAGCAGGGGCGCGGCGGAGTACGCCTCGATGTTACGCGTCTGGAAATGCGCCTTCCACGTCTCACTGTCAATAGGAAAATAAGTAAACTTCATAAATTTATAAAATCAGAACTTTGGACAGTTGCAAGACAGATGTTGGCTAAAGGACTAGCTTACTTTATGCGTTACGACTGTTGTGAAAAATTATATAAAAAAAAGAAAATTCTTTATTGGCATAAAGCATATGTACAAGTAAAGTGAAGCCCTGACTCCTGCGCTAGGTAACAACACCTGTATCACAGGAGCCGAAGTATACGACACACGGGATCTACGGCACTATTCAAGAAATTCACACAGTGGGCGAGTACATGGGGGCGAGAACAGGGGCGAGAACAGGGGCGAGCACAGGGGTTAACGTATCGTAGTACAATGGCGAGTGTTCGTACCTTGGAGCTCGTGGCTAAGTAATAACAGCCGCACGGCTCGGTCCATCAGGTTAAGCTACGCTTGCCGGGGTTGGTCAGTGGATGGGTGACAATCTTTACATAACGAGACCCCTCCGTGACTCGGAAAGCACGTTAAGCCGTTGGTCCCGGCTGTCATTCGTGGATCTTTGACAGTCGTTACGGGTCGTCAGAAGCCCGAAAGTCTGACAACCAGTCGTACTAAGGGGTATTGTATTACCTAGTTATTGGGTTGTGGAAGTCAGATAGGCAGTCGCTCCATGTAAAATACTGGTATTCAGCTGCATCCGGTTAGACTGGAAGCCGACCCCAACATAGTTAGGAAAAGGCTAGGCAGATAGAGTACTAACTTGGGGTGTTGATTGAACATGATAGGCAGGAACTCGTCGACGGGCAGCATGCGGTCGAGCGGGCGCGCACTGAGCAGCTTGCGCGCGCCTTTCTCGCTGAGCAGGTAGCCGAGCGTCCAGTACGAGTACAGCGGCCGCGTCGTGTGCTGCGTCGCGTACTGCTCCTCGTCGTCCAGCAGGATCTTACGACCGATGTAGCTGCAACAGTTTATAACATCATCAATTTATGTATCTGTCAATGTAATCTGCAATTTTTCGAAGTTTCATGTTACAATCATAATGTTCAAAAATGTTCTTTTCATTTTGTAGGTTCTGCTTTTACCTATACTCCATCGGTTAGGTAATTAAATAAATGTAAACAAAAAACCACGTGTCTGGTTAGTAACCGACTAAACGTAATACCTGTCACTTCAGTACTTTTCAATTTAGCAACTTTATAATTCGTTGTATAACGTTGCTAAATTCAAGAGTAGTGTCGTAGCATAGCGACTGAAGTGACAGGTATTACGTTTAGTCGCGTAACCAGTGACGTGTTTTTTTTTGTTTACCTTTATTTAATTTCCTAAACCGAGGGAGTATAATTGCGATTTCAGACTTAAGTGTATATTAGGTATTTAATATCTTGACCGTTTGGTAAATTAACATGTTATATCTAATGAGCCCTATGTATGGTTCGATTCCCGCAGAGAGGGCAAACTGTTATTGGGTTTTAGGGTTCCGTACCAAAATGGTAAAAAGGAGCCCTTATGGCGTGACTCAGTCTGTCTGTCTGTCACAGCTGGATATCTCAAGAACTACTAATGCTATCAACTTGAAATTTGGAACAGTTTTAGATGACGTTTACCCAACTATTTTGCAAATAAGATTTTTTTTTTTTGCAACAGGGACTGAAAGGGGTCTTAAAAATTAAAAGTGGGACTACTAGGGCATGTGGGGGTATCTTAGGAAAGAACGCTGTTTGCACATTCTCAAACATTTTTTTATTTTTTTTAGGCCGCAGTTTTCGACTTTTGATGAAAAATGTATAAAAAAATACCGGTCTCTCCCCGCCGCCCCTCACTCTTTATCTCCAAAGTATGCAAAAAAGAAAAAGTGGTAGAAGTTTATGTAAAGATTACAGGAAAAATAAAACGATGTCTATAAATAGCACACTTTTTCAGAAATCGTAACAGAACCCTCGGTGCGCGAGTCCGACGGTTTTTTTTCAACTAGGTATTACTCAGTAGCAACCCGCCTCCAAAAGTACGGTGCCTCAGAAAGTACGTTAAGCCGTTGGTCCTGTGCCTGATCTGTCCACGGTCGTGTCGGTTCCGTTCCATCGGACTATCGGACTATGAGAGTCAGGGAAGAGGATGCATCTGTGCAGTATCTTTTATTGACAACACGGTTGGCGCAGTGGTTGAGCGATTGACTGCTGCGCAGCATGTCGCGGGTTCGATTCCCGCACCTGTACGACCTACAAGTATTTGTTCCGAGTCTGGGTGTTTTTCTATCTATAATATGTATGTATTTACAAAAAAAAAAAAAAAATGTATATAAGTAGTTTATCAGCCATCTCGTTACCATAACACAAGCATTAGGATGCTTAGCTTGGGACCAGATGGCGTTGTGTGAAATGTCCAAGGATATTAATCTTTATTATTATTATTTATTCTTCAGAAAACGTACAGTCGGTCAATATACCGAATTTCGGTTACCGCGGGCAGTCGTACCGTATCGTAGTGTAACTACGGAGCTATTATAGTGCACATAAGTGTGTACTCAAACAAAGGTGCTCTCACTTCCCTCAATCTCATAGTTCAGGTAACGGCTATCCTTTCCTAGCGGAGAGAGCCTAAGGTTTCCGTGCACCACCAACCAGAAAGGTTATATGACAAACAGACGGTCTAGACTTAGTAATGGAGTTCTGGTTTCTGAGTTAGGTAAAGAACGCCTAAAAGCGTCACCACTTTACGAAGGAGTAACATGCAGTTTTAGGCAGAAGTGTAAAAAACTTACATTTCGCCAGTTATGTTATAAATCCTATTTAAGTTGGGGTCAGCCTTTATTAATGCTTTCAAGGAAGTCATAACAATAAAACTTCTACTGTGTCTAGTTCAGTGTCCGTGAAAGTGTTAACAACAAGTTAGAAATCTACATTCCGGGCTGCTATTGAATATTTTATCATGGAAAACCCTATAACAGTTTTCCCGAACCAGGGATCGCTCATTTTATAGCACGTTATTCTTCTTTTATTTAGCATTCTAGCTAGATCGCAACGTAGCGAAAGAACCAACCCGTAAGGTCATATCATTGCAAGGTCAAATTCAACATTTTCGGTTAAGTATTTCATCTTTTTTTATGATTGTTATCTTGCAGTGACCATCAGGAACACAGTTGATACAGTTCACGTGTGCATATCCCCCCATCACAACACAAGTAAGCTATTAGACCTTGTTGTCGCATTTCCGGCATCATCGGGGCGACTTAATACCATCCGGGCCGAGGGGTGCGACAGATTATCAATAAAAGTATTCTTCGTATGACATCATTGATTCACAACAAATTGAACGATGATATAAGAAGTTACTTAAGCCACAATTTAAGAAGAAAAGAAATAGTAGGTACATAGAGGACAAAAATATTGTAATTTGATCATCATTTAATTTAATAATAGTAAATAATTTAATTATATGAAACATTTTAGTTTTCTGAAGCACTACACTGCCTGAAAGTGTGTCCCTCGTTCACTGAACCTAGCTAGAGAATATGAAATATAGCAAAAATTAGGTGGTTCTCTAGTAAAGACTTAGCAAATACGATAACATTTGAGCCGTCCTAGGGATGGATTTTCGTAAAATTATTTACTATACAAGTTAGCAAGCGTTACAGTTTCGTGATTTCATTTCGTTGTTCAAGTCAGTGAGAGATTTTTCGCTTTGAAAACTCATACTACGGAGTCTAGTGTCCGGTATATTATTACGTTATACATAACTAAGGATAAACATAAATATGGGTGTGTACACTTCTCTGCCTACCCCTACAGGAAAACAGGCGTAATTTTATGTTACGGGTTGTAGCTGGCCACTGATTAGAGTTCGGTTTTAACTTTCCGATAGGCATCTTTAATAATTATGCACGCGTGAAATAAAAACTAAAAATATTTACTCGTCGACTATGTAATATCTTAGTAAAACCACAGTTAAAACGCCGGTTGGAGTCTAAGGCCTCATTTACGGAGAAGCGGGGCGTCGTGCGGCGCGGTGCGCGGGGCGGCCCGCACTAAATTCAACCATAGGGCGTTCTATGAGAGCGTTTACAGAGAAGCGTTTAAGATTTCGTACACTTGACGGCCCGCAGCCCGCCCCGCGCTCCGCGCTGCGCGACGCCCCGCGTCTCCGTAAATGAGGCCTAAGAGCTGTGTTCACCAACTTTTAAAACGGCTGTTTAGATATTTAATCAGAAGGACAATTCTTGTAGATACCTAAAAACGTTCAAATTCAAGTCGCATCTCATGCCAGCGACAATGAAATGTCAAAAATGTAAGTAAATGGTATACAATTTTTGACAGATTGAGACCGAGACGAGATTGCGAACGTTGGTAAAATACTGGAATTGCGCCTCAGTTCTTCCCATAGGAAGTTTGACATAAACCAACTGCTTACGTCAAGCGGTGTTTGAATGTTGGTGAACACAGCCCTTACTGGTGTAGGTAATTTGGCATAAGCTAAAAACAGCTTACATATATACCAGACTCCAATAACTATAAAAAGATTGTAAATAAATACTCCTTTTAACTTACACTAGGTCCCAGTCGAGCTTTTCGATCTCGCGCATCAGGCGCAGGAATCGGTTGCGGAAGTAGGGCACGAAGTGGATGTCGTCCTCCAGCACCAGTGTGACCGCGAGCCGCTTCTCCACGACCTGCCACAATGAGAGTCTGCTTGGTACATGTTTACACTGTACAGTCTTTTACATCTGTGGCAGTTATCAAACTCTTTCCTTTATCAAGTCAGGACCCACAAAACCTTTTGAAGCACTAATGCACTAAGGGAGAATTTCACCAATGAAACTGAACGCGTTCAGCACCTCTAAACCACGTTCAAGAGGTGTTAGTGTCAAAATTGTTATGGAATATTGACACTGACATCTGTCGAGTTCAACCTAAAACCTACAAAACATTTTTTTTTTATTTCTTACATATTCTATAATACAATGAACAGACAAAAGGTAAGGTCTGTACCTACTCATTCAAGCAAATCACATCGATTTATAGAAAGGGACTATCCCAAAAAGATACTAGCCTCCACACTTACGATTTCATAAATCGTAAGTGTGGAGGCTAGCATCTTTTAGTTAAAATATAACAACAACCCACCTCTTGCCATATGTAATAATGACTCAAAAAGCAACCCACTTCGCCTGCCTTCATAGGTCTGGAAATAAAGAAATGACGGGAATATATCACGTAACAAACATTAAAAAACATGCGGTTCGAATTGAGAATTACTATTTTTTTTTTTTTTTTGTTAAAAATGTTCCTTTATGTCATTTGGTCATTTGTATGATGTTGTAAAATCAAATAATAGGTAGGCTAGGCTGACATTATACAATAAAATAATGAGAAATAATAAAATCTACCTTTTATGATAAGGATCTTCGTAGTTTGGCATTAATGTAATAGCTAAATCTTTCAAGTTGTCCATGTCCAAGTTTCTGAAAAGAAATTGTAATTGATTTAAACTTTTAGAGTCCTACACACAATTGATCGGGTTCACATTCGGTTCGGCTGTGTTCGTTGATCGACAACGGCTTTGTCGATCAACGAACACAGCCGAAGCAATTGCAACAATTATTTGGCTTTCATTCGGCACGTGCCGATGCGTAAACTCTGTTCGGCCTCTACCCTCGCCGATTCATGTTCGGGTCGGCTCTAATTCCAGGAACAGTTTTTTTTATGAAATTTTCTGCCAAACATGTTGAGTAGAATAGAACTGAACTTAAATAGTAAAATAGACCAAAACTATCTAACAAAAAAAATCAAGACATCTTCACTACATCACTACATGGTATAAAACAAAGTCGCTTTCCGCTGTCTGTCTGTCCCTATGTATGCTTAGATATTTAAAACTACGCAACGGATGTTGATGCGGTTTTTTTAATAGATAGAGTGATTTAAGAGGAAGGTTTATATGTATAATAAATGCGGGCGAAGCCGCGGGCAAAAGCTAGTAATATACAAAAAGAAAAGTCCTGACTGACTGACTCATCAAAGCTGAAATTTTGCACAGAGGTTCCCTTTATAATGTAGACAAGGAATAAGGAAGGATTTTCGTTCCCGTGAGAATTTGCGAAATCCACGCTGGCAAAGTCGCGCGGGAAGTGCTAGTAGACACCTAAAAATAAATAATTTACCTTCCATCAACAGCTTTGAAATGCTTAACATCCATGCCCAATTCTTTGAAGCTCAGCTCCATTAGTTCCCTCCTCTCGTTCCGTCTCTCAAGGTTAATCATGTAGATTTCATTACAGCCAAACTTCCAGAGCTCAGGGTATGTCACATAGTCCTGCAAGTAGTCGTCCAGAGGTAAGGGACTGCCGCGACCGATTGCTTCTGTTTTTATGTTCAATAGCTGCTCGAGATCACTCTTCGGATCGTGATTGTCTTCTAAAGGAACTGGAGCAAACCCATATAGATCATCGTTGCATATATGCAGACTTATACCTGTTAAAATAATAAAATGTAGGTTATAACACGATAGTTATAATTGAAAGGCTTTCAATATTTTTTACAAGATTTCATTTTTCATTCATAATGTCAAATAATTTTACCATGTTTCTTAGCATTCACAGCAAACGCTATGATGTCATCTTGAGGGCCGTCATAGTAACGAATCTTTTCTGGATTATACGTCAGTTGGTCAGAGACACGTGGCCTTAGGTACACTAAAACAGCTGTATGCACCATTGGAACCCCAAAGCAGCCCTGCTTTTCCATCCTCTGTATCGGCTTATAATCATCTGTTCTCTTGTAGTAGTAGTTGTCCGTCATACCACACCTTGAAGATATTATTAGTTTTTTTTTAAGGATTTTTAAGAACATTATTTTCAGGGATTTTCATAATGCAGCAACGGAATGGTTAAGATTGAGACATAACGCAATTAAATTTTATTTTTATGTGTAGGTTGAATAACAAAAAAGTAGGTATATATGAAAATAGCACAGCAGATGGTAGCAATAGCTGTTCATAATATTCATAACGCGTTTTATTATTTCCTGTCTACAGCCACACGCCATGTCCTCCTTTTATCTGGGTCCACAGAAAATGAAAACATTCAATAATTGCTTATATTAACACAATAAGGCACACTGCATACTCGTACATGCAAAGACACTGATGAGTGAACAGTGTGCGGATTTTATAATGCTGGATTTGGTGTTTTATTCTGGCATAGCGGTTGGGGCACAAGTTTACTTAATTATGGAACTCAACATCAAGGCAAATGGTAGCTACTGTTTTAATACTTACAAAACCTCTCAGACAAGCTGCCAGTGAAGAATGACATGGGGGATGAGGAAATTAATGAGCTAATTATATGATACGCATAGTGGATGGTAAAATACGCGAAATGTGGAGAGCTTAGTTAAAAGCAGCCATATTTTTTTGATATAAGTACTGTAACTATAACTATATAATCAACAAAAATGCATGAAGAATTTGCAAAAAATTAAAGCATTAGAAAAGCACCTTGTAAAACACTGCACATGCTTCGTCATGCATTAGCTTGACAAACCGTAGCTAACCAGAAGTTTGAATACAATCCATCTGAAACGAGCATCGGAGCGGCTATAGGAAGACCTTTAGACACAAGTTCTTTTAGAGTAGAAGGATTTGTGAGAAACACATCAGCGTCTATCATCTGTAAAGTAAAAAAAACGAATATAAGTAAATAAAAAAAGTAGCAGTGTTAACCGACTTCTGTTGCTGCCCGTACCACTTAGTTTTTTTTTTGTATTTTTGTTAGAACGGCCGGCGGTCGAATATATCCTATTTCAAGGTTATCCATTCTTTACCGGACACTCTGTTTATGTAATTTGAGAACTCACATAAACAAATAATTTTAACTAAAATATGAATGGCAAAAGGAGTATGTAGGTATCACCAGGTGGCGTTCTGTACTTTCTGCATACCCACCCTCATGTGAAAAAGGCGTGATTTTATGTGTGTATGTCATAAGGGTCTATCATAGTCGCTACTACTAGTTGCTACTAGTACAAAATCTACAAATTCCAGTGCACATTATATAATCGCTCTTACAGCATTGTGACTTGGCTTAATCGTTTTACAAGATAGTCTCACAATCATGCCAGAGATCGGATAATCGGATACATATTTACTTATAGTTCATTTTTGGCTATGAAATTATGGAAGCGGCTTCTTATTTTTTTTTTCAAGTGTAAATCTTGGTATTCCAGAAAATCCGGGAATGCACAACTAATCGGATAAATGGTACGGAAACATAGACTTAAAAAAGGAGGACTCCGCGCCACGCATATCGAAAGTGAAGCACCGTACCGATCTATGTGTGCGTGATTTGAGTACCTGCAAAGACGTCGTCGCTGTAAGGGCCTTTTTATTGTCATGCGTGTTTGCGCCCGCGTGCAGGCCAGGCACGCATGCGTGCTGCCCGCAACCTATCGTATCATACATGTTTTTATTGTCATGCGCGCCACACGCACGCGGATCGCGGGTGGCTCGCACGGATGCGTGCCGCCCGTGTGCGTGTGGCGAACCTTGACAGTTTTTACTGTCAAGCGGGTCGCACGCAGGTTGTATGATCAATATTTTGACACGAGTTCTCGTCCTGGCGACACGCACAATACTGTGGCGGCGTAGCGAAAATAATGCTCTGCGTGCGGCCAGCAGCACGCATGCGTGCCTGGCCTGCACGCGGGCGCGCATTTACCTCAAATCTAGCGATTTCATGAAATCAGGAGGTTTGAGGTAAATGCTAAGTTATTATAGGGTTGTATTGCTGATTCTAATGATTATAATTCTGTAAAGCCATATTAGCTACGGCCGCGAATCATATTTTAATCAACATACAAGCTCACACTGACCTACAAATTGCAAAAAACCTAACAAATTTTGAATTTCGCGGGCTACCCTGGCGCTTTCGCCATAAAGAGCTCTCTCTTTTAAATAGTAGGTATCGTCTAGTAGGTAGACAATTAAATAGTACCTAGGTATCATTTGAAAAAATTACTTTGATGAATAAATGTGTCAAGATTTTTGACTTGAAAACGACTTTTCGCTCGGTGACTGACAAAAACATGTAAGATTTCTACTGCTACGAGACTTTTAAAGCTAGAGTAACTAATGGTTGAGCATTCAAAAGATAGGTCATATTATTTTATAACAGTTTTAAGGCCGGATATAAGTAATTTTCGTGTGACGTCTCATGCCGGGGCTACATCACGCGGACTTCGCCGTTGATCAACACGATAACCGTAGGTGTAGCCACCACTACGCGATAATTCGACAACGGCATTCACATTGCCGATGGACGAGGGGTGTAAATTCAATGAGCATTGACGTTGGCCGTTCAAGTGTGGCCTCTCAATTCATCGCGATGAACAACGGAACAATTACCGCGATGTTTAAAGCGCATAGTGTAGCCCCGGCATCACTGTAATGCCGGGGCTACACTATACGGACATCGCCGTTGAAAATCGCGTTGAAGGGCGATAACCGTAGGTGTAGCCACCACTACACGATAATTTGACAACGGCATTCACATTGCCGATGGACGAGGGGTGTGAATTCAATGAGCATTGACGTTGACCGTTCAAGTGTGGCCACTCAATTCATCGCGTTGAACAACGGAACAATTACCGCGATGTTTAAAGCGTATAGTGTAGCCCCGGCACACTATGGGCTGTAAACCGAGCTTCATAGGCATTTAAATTCTCTTCGCTTTTTTCTTTTTTTTTTGCTTGTGAATAGCTTCTAATGCCTTCAGCAGTCATGAATATATATAAGGAATATCATTTCATAGGTAAAGTAAATTATTTAAAAAAAAAATAGAAAATTTTGTATGGCGCCAAAGTAATAAATCCAAATATCTTCAAAACCGCTGCCTTAACTGATATATCCTTACAGATGGTTGTTCTATAAATTATTTGACATTTTTTGATGTATTTTATATAACGATGACATTTGCGGTTTATTTATAAAAAATATATACGTTACATAAAAAATGATTGAACTAAAATTTGTATTTACATCCGGACCAATGGGTTTATAAACTTGAAATTTTGCAGAGAGGTGTCTGTATTTTGGAGAAACACTACTACATTAGCAAAATTAAGAAATATATTCAATGACATCGGGAAAAAAATATTAAGTGATAATTTAATTACGCATTCTAAGAACTCTTTTTTAACACTGTATTTTTTGATCGTTAACCTATTATGAATTATCTAATTACCCAAATTATATAATTACCTTAATTTTTATTATATAAGTTACTGTAATTAGTACCTAATTATTGCAGAGAGGTATCTATAAACACTATTAAATATTCAACAAATTATTACTGTTATGTTTTTTTATGAATATTACTTTTAAAATATATACATATAAGTATAGGTACATTTATATAATAATAATATTTTTTAAGTAAATTACATAATCATCTATTTATTTACTAACATAAAACTACAATTTTAATTTAAAGTATCGACTTAAATAATATACCATAATCTTAAATATATATACAAACTAATACTATACTGAAAATTAAATGACTAACAAACTAAAACCAAATATTAAATAAACACGACAACACGTCTATAGAAAAGTAGTCATTTAATTTTGTAGCTTATATATTATGTAAATATTATTTGCATAATACATAAGCTACAAAATTAAATGACTAGTTTTTCTATAGACGTGTTTTCGTGTTTATTTTTGGTCCATTGGTCCGGATGTAAATACAAATTTTAGTTCAATCATTTTTTATGTAACATATATATATTTTTATAAAAAAACCGCAAATGTCATCGTTATATAAAATACATAAAAAAATGTCAAATAATTTATAGAACCACCATCTGTAAGGATATATCAGTTAAGGCAGCGGTTTTGAAGATATTTGGATTAATTACTTTGGCGCCATACAAAATTTTCAATTTTTTTTTAAAATAATTTACTTTACCTATGAAATGATATTCTATATATATATTCATGACTGCTGAAGGCATTAGAAGCTATTCAAAAGCAAAAAAAAAGAAAAAAGCGAAAAGAATTTAAATGCCTATGAAGCTCGGTTTACAGCCCATAGTGCGGCATGAGTGAGTGCACGCGGATGCGCGCGCGCACGACCCTCTACTTTTCACTAAGTGTCGAAATATCAATTTCGTATAGTGTAAAAACGTTTGTTCGAAACTCGGAACTCGATCTGCGCATATACATTTTTTTTAGGATGAACATACTACATTTTATAGAAATTTTGCTGCACGAAAATTTTAGCTTATTTGTGTGTTCTTATTTACGTCATAAAACTGTTTTTAACAAATAAATTGAATATCACTTATCAACAAAATAACTTACTTCACTATATTGATAACGTCTATTTCATATTATTATAAATTACCTATCTACTCATTTTGGAAGTGATAAGTGGCTCATGACATAGTTCCCTAGATTTCACTGTAATTTACATCACTACTTATTGTGTCAAAGATAAATCAAACTATTCTTTAGTAATAACATAAAACTCACAAAGAGATAATCTGCCCACATTTTTCTAGCAAACTCCAGAGCATTTTCCCGCAACCGTATAACATGTTTGAAGTGTTCAGGACTCCAATGTATCGAGCTCTTTTCATCTCTATGTAGACGTCCACTGGAACTATTTGTTGTGATATACACTCCGTTGTATAGTAATGCATACTTGTCAGCCCATTTCTCTATTATTTCTATGCTTTTATCTTCATTGTAATCACTATGAATCCTTAAAAGTAAAAACAAGATGCTTGTTACACAGTACAAATATAAATCTTTTGAAGCATCAATATAACAGTCATAATCTTAACTCATAATAATCATAATGAAGTATTTTATTTTCATATTTTTTTTATAACCTATATTGTTTATTCCTTTAACTGTAAGGGCCTGTTTCACCACCCACTATTAAGTTCCTAAGTTTACTTAGGGGACAATTTCATACAAATTCCATTCCATTTTTGAATTCATTTGGTAAGTAGTGGCTATTCGGACATCGTGAAATAGGCCCTTATTCTGAGAGGTAGGGTTGTATGTTAAAGGATTTGGTTTCCGCACTTAGTCCTTCATGTGGATCATTGTGCGTGAGAGAAGTAGGGTTTACTTAAGTTAGAATATATAATGTGTTATGATTTAGTATTGGCCGTAATCTTAGCACAGGAAGGTAATGAGGGATGGGCTATTTTTGATCTCCAAACGAAGGCATCTACAAAATTCAGATCAAGTGCAAAAATTTCAATAATGTTGTTGAACTACTAGCAATCTGAGAAGCTATTTCATACATTGAGTCATTCGAATCAGGAAATTGTGTAATATTTATTTCTGTCCGTTTATTTTTTTTTAATAATAAATTTATAAATTCTTTATTGAACAAAAAACACAGTATGACAATAACATTTAGTGCGATAATACCTACATTAGTAAAATACTGTATCGTAGGAATTAACGCCCACCTCAGGAAAAGGACGATAGCGTTCTAGAATTTATGCTAAACACAGGAGATTGATTACAAACTAGAATAATAGGTTAAAAAATAATGTGAATATGTGTAGGTACGAGCGAATGTATTATGTGCGTGTGGGTGTTTGCATAGGTGTGTGGGGGTGTGTGTGTGTGTGCATGAGTGTGTCTTAATTTATGTGTAATGAGTCTATTTCGGAAGGAAGAGGTCGATATTGGAAACAAATCAGGGTTTGACCAAGCTCTCCAGGTCTTTATAGGTGAGGGTTTGAAGCCATTCGTCAGTGAGTTTTTTGCAATCCCTATAAGAACGAGAATGAATATGGAGTACACTGTTTACCTTATTTGTATCGAGTTTGCAACCAGTGTTTAGAATTATGGAAAGAATACTTTGAGGAGAGGTCGCTAAGTAAGGGAATTTACTATACAACCATTCCACATAGCCTGTCCAGACTTCTTAGGATGTGTCTGGAATGAGGTTGAGAGGAGCTACTCCTCTCAACCTCGTTCCGGACAAATTCCGCTTATTTCATAGAAAATGGTTTTAATTGCATTAATGTTGGCATGTATAATAGTATCTTGGCTGCTCCCTTATCCACAACAGCAAAAAATTATATAAAATTGTGCATCTAGGTTTAAGCGTAGATAGACATAGAATGCCCCTATGAGGGTGACATGGTCATATTGATCAAACCCTCTATAATACTAGATTTAAAAAAAAAAGCTACCAAGATTTGATTGTCATACCATACAAAACAAGGGGTAAAACTTTAGTATCCAGTCGCACGAAAATGAGGGTGGGGGTGGAGGGGGAGGGGGGTGCCCCCTCCGCTACCCCTACACCTGGATTAACACATGTTAGTCATGTTACTTTTTATCCCGGTCTACGCGCGTGAAACCGCAGAGCGCAGCTAGTTTCCTTATCAATGAGCAACGCGACCAACGTCCTCGGTACGGTCGGAGTAGAACCGTAGGACTGTAACCGGCCTTAGAGTTAAGGTGGATCAAGAAGTAACAATAAAATAAGCAAAATACTTACCATAAGTACAAACGTTTCTTAGGATAATCTAAATTCCGAATGCAAGTTAAGAAATAAGGTAAAGTATGGGCTTTATTTCGTACAAGCACCGATATTCCAACTGTCGGCATTTTGTAAGTAACATTTTTGATATCCTCACCATAGCACGAATACAAACTACCGCAATATAAGTTCACCAACATTGCTAACATAAATAATGCCATTTTAAATCACTTTAACTTTTAACTCACTTATATATACTACAATTTTCACTTAGAATATAAGAATACAACAAGCGAGTATCAATCAAATGATATGCTCAAAAGCAATCTTCCGAATCAAATAAATTAAAAAATCTTCTGCACAAAAACCGTACAACAACACTGAACACCACAGATTAAGTAGTATTATTAGACTTTACTCTTTGACACATTAGTTCATAGCACAGACTAAAACAACAACACAGACTATATAGAACAACACTTTTGACTTGACGACCACCACAGAGCATGTAACTTTACAACTTGTCTTTGCTTTACAACCACAGACGAAGTAGTATTTTGACAACTGAAGTCAGAAGTCGACTGAAGTACTGGGATGACTGGGATGCTTAGATTATGAAATGTCCAGATTCCGTGTTCAGTACAAAACGTAACATAAAACGTGAAAGCAATTTTTATACGTGTGTGAGTGAGCGCCGTGTACTACATAACGCTTTGCGTATGTGTGCAACACGCGAGTAATACCGTGTGATACTCCCTGGCCGCGCCACAGTGGAAAATCAAAATAACGTGTTTGTAGATAAATTGTACCGTTTATGTACTATACGGAATGAGTAATGAAAAAAATTGTACCTCAAAGAATAATGAGATATAATGAAGTTTTGGTGGCGCGGCCATAGAGTATTCTATTCCACCACGGTTCTTGTAAACTGTTCGGCGCAGCTGGAAATAGTAAACGCTAAAGAATTGTACGGAAATTGTTCACTTCCGTACGCTTTATAGAGATTCAAAAATTTTATTACCTTAGAAGTTATAGGGTTATGAAGGTGGCACGGCCAGGGAGCATCCTCCCTGGCCGCGCCACCAAGATTTTTAGGGCGTACCCGGACATAGTATACACTAAAGAATTGTACGGAAATTGTTCTTTTCCGTACGCTTTAAAGAGATTCGAAAATTTAATTACTTTAGAAATTATAGACTTGTGAAGGTGGCGCGGCCAGAGAGTAAGCTTCCTGGCCACGCTAGGTACCTACTTACCTGGCTCGCGAGTTATTGAGCGTACCCGGACATAGTATACACTAAAGAATTGTACGCATTATGCACTACCCAGAAACGAAATAATATTTCGGAAAAATGTAATATCTTAAGAGATATCTTCATATCAAAATTAAGCGCATCAGCAAACTTGCAGATTTTTGTACCTACTCCTACTAGATGTGGCCTTCAATTTAGAAGTATTGGGAATTATCTCAGTGAGATGTTGCATAGCAGTGCTAGAAATAAGCAACACAATACGAACCTACATTATTATGCATAACAGGAATAGTTCACCTTCAAGAAGAATATAAGAAATTGGTAGGTACTTTTTATTATTACGGTCAGCAACGAAAGTCGTTAACACTGACTTTTACATGCCATCTAACTTGACACAAAATGATTTAATACACTGCTTATTAGCATCCTACTCCAGCAAAAACGGCTGAACGGATTTGAATGAAATTTGGCACACAGACAGTTAATAACCTGGATTAACACATAGAATACTTTTCACACAGATAGTAGGTTTTCGTGGCATAATTTCCGACATAAACACGAGCGCAGCCGCTGGCAAAAGTTAGTTTCATATAAATCTGTCTGATTTGGTTATGAGTCTCTTTATAGGTCTTTGTTACGTGTTTCTACTAACTCTATAAAGCTTCGCTAATGGCCGACGAAAACAATACGCACCAATTTTGCTTCGTTGCCACTAGTTCCATTATTTGTTCCATGATGGAACTAGTGATATTTTTTTATTGCCCTAGTTGTTTCCTAATTTTTCGTCATGGGTGTCGTTTCCATGCTTTTTGAGGTTGCTGAAAACGATACTGAGGTCAAAATGAAAATCCAAGATGGCGGCTGCTAAAATTTTCTCATTTTTATTCATGGGTGTCGTTTCCATTGTTTTAGAGGGTGCTGAAAACGATACTGATGTCAAAATGAAAATACAAGATGGCGGCTGCTAAAATTTTCAAATATTTCGTCATGGGTGTCGTTTCCAGCACCCAGTAAAAACTGGGTGCTAAAACGATACTGATGTCAAATACAAAATTCGGCTACGAAAATTAGGTATGTTTTTGTTTTAAATAATACGTGAGAAGGAACTTCTTTGCTGACGGGAGTAAAGTAACTAGCTACCCGTCTGTTACCTGGCCGGGCCGGATATAACCAAAATCCACCAACTAAGTTTTGAGTGCGGCCTCTGATTGGTTGATAAACGCATGTAACATTATAACATTATACAATCCCTTTGTTTTTTGCATCAGGATACTCGGTAAATGATCTGGAAGCTGAATTTAACAAAAAAAACGATGTCAATAAACTCTTATTTCGCTTGACACCTCAGTAAGTGTCTAGATCTTTATGCACATCATTTTTAGGGTGTCAAGAGAATTTAGACCTTATTGACATTCATGTTTTTTTAAAATTAAATTCAGCTTCCAGATCATTTGACGAGTATCCTGGATCAAAAAAAGAAAGGGGTTGTAAAATGTCAATAAGGTCAAAATTAGCTTGAGACCTTAGAAATGATGTGCATAATGATCTAGAAACTTTCTATGGTGTCAAGCGAATTTAGACCTTATAGACATTCATGTTTTTTTTATTAAATTCATCTTCCGGATCATTTACCGAGTATCCTGGACCAAAGAAACAAAGGGATTGTATAATGTTACATGCGTTTATCAACCAATCAGAGGCCGCGCTCTTTAACTTATTTGGTGGATTTTGCTTATATGCGGCCCGGCCAGGTAACAGACGGGTAGCTAGTTACTTTACTCCCGTCAGCAAAGAAGTTCCTTCTAACGTATTATTTAAAACAAAAACATACCTAATTTTCGCAGCCGCCATCTTGAATTTTGTATTTAAACATGAGTACCTATCGTTTTCAGCACCCAGTAAAAGCATGGAAACGACACCTATGACGAAAAATTGAAAATTTTCGCAGCCGCCAACTTAGATTTTCATTTTGACCTCAGTGTCGTTTTCAGCGACTTCACATGGAAACGACACCCATGACGAAAAATTTGAAAATTTTAGCAGCCGCCATCTTGGATTTTCATTTTGACATCAGTATCGTTTTCAGCACCCTCTAAAACCATGGAAACGACACCCATGACGAAAAATTAATAAATTTTAGCAGCCAACATTTTGGATTTTCATTTTGACATCAGTATCCTTTTCAGCACCCGCTTTAAAACCATGGAAACGACACTCATGACGAAAAAAAGGAAATTTTAGCAGCCACCATCTTGGATTTTCATTTTGACCTCAGTATAGTTTTAAGTGTTTTTTTATTACCTCTAGTGTTTTATACCCTTAAAAAATTTCACAAGTTCCATGATGGAACTAGTGATAAAAAATTCACCATTAGTTCCATATTTTCAGATTCATTCAAAATGGAACTAGTGGCAATAAAAAATTATCACTAGTTCCATCATGGAACAAATAATGGAACTAGTGGCAACGAAGCAAAATTGGTGCGTATTGTTTTCGGCGGCCATTAGCGAAACTTTAAATACAGTTAGTAGAAACACGTAACAAAGACCTATAATGACACTCATAACCAAATAAAACAGATTTGCCTGATTTGATTAACTTTTGCCAGCGGCTGCGCTCGTGTATATGTCGGAAATTATGCCACGAGAACCTACTACCAGGGTAAAAATAATTTTATATTTTTAACCCAGGTTATGAACTATCTGTGTGCCAAATTTCATTCAAATCCGTTCAGCCGTTTTTGCTAGTAGTAGGATGCTAAAAAGCAGTGTATTTAATCATTTTGTGTCAATTTAGATGACATGTAAAAGTAACAGTGTTAATGACTTTCGTTGCTGACCGTAATAATAAAAAACTCTATAATAATAAAAAGTACCTACCGATTTCTTATATTCTTCATGAAGGTCAACTATTCCTGTTATGCATACTAATGTAGATTCGTATTGTGTTGCTTATTTCTAGCACTTCTATGCAACATCTCAGTGAGATAATTCCCAATACTTCTAAATTGAAGGCCACATCTAGTAAGTAGGTACAAAGATCAGCATGTCTGCTGATGCGCTTAGTTTTGATTTGATGTTTTCTCTTAAGATTTTACATTTTTCCGAAATATTATTTCGTTTCTGGGTAGTGCATAATGCGTACAATTATTTAGTGTATAATATGTCCGGGTACGCTCAATAACTCGCGAGCCAGGTAAGTAGGTAGCGTGGCCAGGAAGCTTACTCTCTGGCCGCGCCACCTTCACAAGCCTATAATTTCTAAAGTAATTAAATTTTCGAATCTCTTTATAGCGTACGGAAAAGAACAATTTCCGTACAATTCATTAGTGTATACTATGTCCGGGTACGCCCTAAAAATCTTGGTGGCGCGGCCAGGGAGGATGCTCCCTGACCGCGCCACCTTCACAAGCCTATAATTTCAAAAGTAATAAAATTTTCGAATCTCTATAAAGCGTAGGGAAGAGAACAATTTCCGTACAATTCTTTAGCGTTAACTATGTCCGGCTACGCCGAACAGTTTACAAGAACCGTGGTGGCGCCTGGCCGCGCCACCAAAACTTCATTATATCTCATTATTCTTTGAGGTACAATTTTTTTCATTACTCATTCCGTATAGTACATAAACGGTACAATTTATCTACAAACATGTTTTTTTGATTTGCCTCTGTGGCGCGGCCAGGGAGTATCACACGATATAAATACATAGACGACCACAAACCACACAAAAATCAACAAATACTAATTAACCGACTTTTCAAAAAAAAAGAGGAGGTTATCAATTCGTCGCGTATATATTTTTTTTTGTTTGTACACCGATTTCTCCGTCAATTGTGGACAGATTTAAAAAAATATTTTTTTGTTTGATAGGGTATGCTCTCGAGGTGGTCCCATTGTCACCAAGTTAGAATCTGATGAGGGGATCCCATGGAAATCGAGGGAAACCCTAAAATTTTTATAGGCACACCTATAGAGATTTCGGTATTTTTTAAAGTAAATAAAATAAAAATAAACATAAATAAAAATAAATAAATTCTTTATTTCACCAAAAGCTCATAACAAATATCCTTAAGACTAACACTTATTAGGCTATTACAAAGTTCAAAGTTTAAATACTCTGACTCCTAAACTAGGTGTAAGTTCCTGTGACTTAGGAGTCAGTGATTCTCCGTAGCACCTTAAAGCCACAAAAATGTAAGAAATTAGATTTTAACAATGTTATCATTAATGGTGGAAAACAGAATTAATAAAAAAAAAATGAAAAAATATTTGTGCATAATTATGATGAAGCATGTGTGTAGCGTGTAAGTGTAGGTGTGTGTGTAGTGTACGTGTAGGGAGTGTGTGTAGTGTATGCGTAGGGAGTGTGTGTGTGGGTGTGTGTATGTAAAGATTTATAATTAAATGTCACTTTAAATTACCCAACAGAAGATCCTCAGTACTATCGTAACTTAATGTTTGGAGATAATCTTTAAGTAAGCTTTTACAACAAAATTTTGAGTAAGAATAAATTTTTAACTTTTTATTTAGGAAATTATACATTTTTATGCTAGAAATATAGAATTGGCGCTTGGCAAAGGCAGTTCTATGGCGTTCCATAGGAAAAACGTCATGCTTAAGTCTACCAGTCGGTTCCTTAAGGGGACGCACACAGTGTTTACGTAGCGTCGACAGGAGCACATAAAGTTGCCTAACTGTGAGTACCCTGCAATCAGCATAGAGCTGCACAGTGGGATACCTTCGTGGATGAAAGAGCATTACCTTCAGGACAGCTCTCTGGGCTCTCTCAAGGCGGATAAATACATTTTGGGTGGCACCACCCCACACGGGCAAGCAGTAAGTTAGAACAGACTGGCAAAGGGCAAAATATACTAATTTGAGCGTATCCCGGTCAGCAGAACTTCGTAGCTTCTTAAATATATAGATTAGCTTACGGATTCGAGATGTTACTTTGTCTATTTGTGCGTGCCAGTTGAGATGCTGATCAATGAGTACTCCTAGATACCTCACAGAAAAGGATTTACTGAGAGAGAGACAGCTACACTGCGTTGAGGAGATACATGTGTGTGCTTTAAGGGTAAGAGAGCTTGCCGGGCACAGATTTGATCTAATGGCAAAGGGAACGTATACTGATTTATCAACATTTAAAGTGAGTAAGTTATCGGCTAAAAATTTCATCACGCAGGAAAGCGCCGACTCAGCATTTGACAGCATTTGAAAGTAACTTGTGCATTGCTCTCGAAAAGCACCATTTGGTGAAGTGGAACTGATGATGAAAACCACATAATGGCCATCGGAACTACTCAATAATAAATATTTCACGGGTTGCGATTCGATTACCAATTTATGCTCGTCCGTCACAATGCATGTGGTGAAGTGGAGCTGATGGTGACTTCACCATCAGCTCCAGTTCTCCTGGTTCTTACTAGGAGAACTCCTCAACTATTAACGTCCCAGCATCGGGATAAACAATATTTTGTAAAAAGAAGATGAGCAGTTGACATTGGCTAATGTAACTTAGATAAATAACAAACTAAAAAGTGAAAAATAAAAACTTTTTTACAAAAAAAACAACCGACTTCCAAAAAAAAAAACTGCAAAGTGAAAAATAACTTTAATTTCGGAAGTTGGTAGCAAGAAAATAAAATACGGATCCAAGGACTTCCGAAATTAAAGTTATTTTTCACTTTGCAGTTTTTTTTTTGGGAGTCGGTTGTTTTTTTTTTTTTGTAAAAAAGTTTTGTTTTAAATAAACATGAGCAACTTTTTCATGACAATATAAATCTTTTATTTTCGTTTCGTTTACCTTACCTATAAGATTAGGACTTACCATAAGCTATCTTTTTTTTTTTAATTTTGACACGCTGCTTTAGCGTTCTTCCAAAGCGAAGACAGTGAATAGAATTCTCTGTCTACGTTCCAAAGACACTAAATAAAAAAAAAAAACAAAAAAAAAAACTTAATTTGAATTACTAGGGAAATGTTGACTACCCCTGAACTATCACTTTGACTATGACATTTCTTTGTTTACATTTTTGATCTAATTCGATTTCTGGTCATGAAAATGATGGCAGTTGCAAATATTTATATCGTTAGATTCGCCCTACCGCATCAAAAGATAGTTGCGTTTGTTTCGGTTTTACACCTGTGATACACAATGACACAGTGAAAGTCCTTGGCGTTCTGGGGGCATTAAAAGATTTATTTAGTACCTATATATAGGATTAAAATAAACAACTTTTATGTATGAACTTATAAATAACATTACTTTATTTATAAAACAGTGTCAACAACATTACAATAGGTACAGATGGGCATGGAATATTTATTAAAAGTTACTAATGTTTAACCCCGCGTCCTAAACAAAACGATCGTCGCGCGAGCACGCTATAGTGGCGTTCATATGTCACTTTTTGTCGCCTTCCGTTTCCGTACAAACAGTGACATAAGAACGCGACGATCACATGAGCATGTATTGTAGCGTTCATATGTCACTTTTTGGTTTTCCGAACAAAAAGTGACATATGAACGCGACGATCACATCGAGCCAGGAACAGGGCGAGGAACAGGGTGTAAAGTTCACTCATCCTCCATTGAAAAGGGAGGATCCTCCGACCAGACGGGTGTCGTGTCTGGTGGGCCACTGCCCGACGGTTGATGTCGGGACGTTGTATATATGCTAATCGCGTGGTAAACTCTAATTGCGCGATGCAGGTTTGCGTGACGTCATGTCATTGATGCGTAGTTCATATGTGGCGATGTAGATGCCGCCACATCACTCCCCTCCGGAGACCGTAGGTCGATAGTGGGCTGAGTCGTGTATCTTGCGATGCTTGCCAGTGCCAGTTATGGTTCCAGTGAGTCGGAACCGGATGCCGCATAGTTCACGGTGAGTCGGAACTGTCTGCGGTGATACCCCAGTGAGTCGGGGTGGCGCTGCGTTATGCTCCAGTGAGTCGGAGTGTACAGCGCTGGGTTGAGGCTGAAGGTGATGACCAGGAATGCGCGTCCGCTGCATGCTGGTGGTCAGGATACCTGTTGAAGCCGTGGATGCTGGCTGGCTGTGTGACTTGCCGCTTGAAAGCTCGAGGAAGTGATGCTTGATGACGTCACGCTGAAGGAGTTGCACGAAGGCTGCGCTGACGTTCATGCTCGGGGTCACCAGTTTAGAGGCATGAGGAATAGGGTGTAAAGTTCACTCATCCTCCATAGAAAAGGGAGGATCCTCCGACCAGACGGGTGTTGTGTCTGGTAGGCTACTGCCCGACGGTTGATGTCGGGACGTTGTATATATGTTAATCGCGTGGTAAACTCTAATTGCGCGATGCAGGTTTTGCGTGACGTCATGTCATTGATGCGTAGTTCATATGTGGCGATGTAGATGCCGCCACATCACTCCCCTACGGAGACCGGAGGTCGATAGTGGGCTGAGTCGTGTATCTTGCGATGCTTGCCAGTGCCAGTTGTGGTTCCAGTGAGTCGGAACCGGGTGCCGCATAGTTCACGGTGAGTCGGAACTGTCTGCGGTGATACCCCAGTGAGTCGGGGTGGCGCTGCGTTATGCTCCAGTGAGTCGGAGTGTACAGCGCTGGTTGAGGTTGAGGCTGAAGGTGATGACCAGGAATGCGCGTCCGCTGCATGCTGGTGGTCAGGTACCTGTTGAAGCCGTGGATGCTTTCTGGCTGTGTGACTCGCCGCTCGAAAGCTTGAGGAAGTGATGCTGATGACGTCACGCTGATGTAGTTGCGCGAAGGCTGCGCTGACGTTCATGCTCGGGGTCACCAATTTGGAGGCATGAGGAACAGGGTGTAAAGTTCACTCATCCTCCATTGAAAAGGGAGGATCCTCCGACCAGACGGGTGTCGTGTCTGGTGGGCCACTGCCCGACGGTTGATGTCGGGACGTTGTATATATGCTAATCGCGTGGTAAACTCTAATTGCGCGATGCAGGTTTGCGTGACGTCATGTCATTGATGCGTAGTTCATATGTGGCGATGTAGATGCCGCCACAAGCATGTGATTGTAACGTTCATATTATGTCACTTTTTGGCGCCTTCCAGTTTTCCGAACAAAAAATTACATATGAACGCGACGATCACATGTGCATGTGATTTTTGCGTTCATATGTCACTTTCTCACGCGTTTTAGTCACGCGACGATAGCTTTGGGTTAGGACGCGGCTTTAGTGATAAAGTAATATTAAAGCTGTATTTAATAAATATAGTGACTTAAATATCTAAATTTTGAGATTGAAAATAATATTTATTATAGTAATACAAAGTTTATTTTGAAAATATACTTATTTATAAATTATAAATATACTAATTGTATTATTATTTAACTTAATGTATTCTTAATATATACAACGTGCCGCTGCTTTGACAACATTAACTTGACACGCGTATACAATTCCGCGTCTTCGTTTTGTAAAGATATTTTAATTTAATTAAATTTTATAAATAATAAAGTTTTAATTTATATTAATAATTTTAATTTATTATTTATAAAATTGATTTATTTATAATTTTCTAAAATAGCTCTTGGAGCAACCTGTAGCGGAGAGATGAAATTAAAACGAACGAGAAAGAAATAGTCACGCCACTCGAGTTTTTTTCTGGGGGTTGTGCTAAAAATCATTCATGAAGCTACTCACAGCTGGGTCAGTGAGAACAATAGACACACGATGAACAAAAAAAGTGTCAAAGTCAAAGACCTTACTAGCTGACATAGTACAATAGCTTCATGAATGAGTCCTTTGTACAGAGTTATCCTAATTTTGGTTATTATTTTATTATTTAGTTTGTTTGAATTTTTTTATTTTCAATTTATTAATTATTTTAACTTATTATAATTTTTATGATTACTGGCCACTACCTGTATAGAGGCATGAGGGACAGTGTGTAAAGTTGACTCATCCTCTATTGAAAAAGGAGGATCCTCCGATCAGACGGGTGTTGTGTCTGGTGGGCTACTGCCCGACGGTTGATGACGGGACGTTGTACCTATAGGTATATGCTAGTCGTGTGATAAACTCTAATTGCGCGATGCAGGATTGCGTGACGTCATGTCATTGTGATGCGTAGTTCGTATGTGGCGATGTAGATGCCGCCACACCTGTGTCTTTACGTAATGTCGTAATTGCGGGAACACGTTGTATTTTACCACCCTCTTGAGATTATAGCCATAGTGCTCGCGCATGGTTCAAGATAATATTTAAAGCGCCGTTCTACTTCTACTACTTGCATCACCCACTCACAAACGCTATAATATATAGGTTTAGGTAGTTAAATAAAGGTAAACAACTTTGATGTCTTTTATCTTTTTTATTTTAAAACCTCAGTTTAAAAATAAAATGCAACTAAAAACCAATGTAAATACAACAATAATGGTAACTATATCAATTGAACCATTAGATTAAGCAGTAGTTTATTTGTTTAATATGTGTTTGTGTAAAAAGTCACATCAAGATTGTTTACCTTTATTTAACTACCTAAACCTTCGTAGTATAGGCTTAATAACATGCTTGAAAACTAACCTGAGAATACAAACATAATTTTACATAAAACAAACAAATTAGTCTTCTATATGAATCATTGTGGTGTTTTCTACATAAATAGTATCGGTTTTGCGAATCTCAGAGGGTGGTAGACAAAATGGAGGGGGGTGGGACCAAAAGCCGTTTTCTGTGCACACTATGGAGGACTCGCCGACAATTTGGTAGCCGTCGTTGCAAGAGTATATCATCAAGTCTCCCACCGGGTACTTGCCGTGCTTCACTGAAGGCTCCGTTAACAGGCGACCATTCGCCGGCACCAAAGGGTCGGGGCAATAAATTGCTGGAAACAAAACACTCAGTTATACATTTGTTTGTACATCATCATTTGGGCATTATGCTTCAAAATTTAAAAGTAGTAAGACAGTAATGTTAGGATTAGTCGTGTCAGTGCAGATGTCAATACCTATAGATACAACGTCATACAGCGAAAGAAAGTCAAACATGTGATGCTATGGTTAGGACCATTGTTGCAAAAGGAAACTCTTTATACATGTCCCAGAATTGATGGCACAACCGCTTGCATTCATTGCATTTGGCATTGTACTCATCATTATGAACAACTTTTACTATGGGACCAAACCTGGACGATCCAAAAGCGCACCGTACGGTCAGCAAGGAAAGTCGATAAACACTTAACTTTTAACGTTAACTATTGAGAAAAATATTTAAAACCAGACTTAAAAGAAGAAAACTCTTTACCTATAACAGCAATATATCATTTATCAAAACATTTTGTGTCAATTTTGATGAAATGTAAAGGTGACAGTGTTAATAAACTTTAGTTGCTGAAATCCTGATCGGATAATTGGATCGCATTTCGGATTATTCCACTTTCCCCCACCAATCTGTCCCACCAGTGAAACAAAGTGGAATGTTTACAATTTTGTCGGATTCGATTCGTATCGATAAGAACTCACGGATGCAATGCGGCACCTCCCCGGACCATGTGCCGTCCATCTCGCACTCGAGGCCGGGCGCACCCACGAGCCGGTACGCCCAGCTGCACGTGAACACGGCGCGCCCGCCGAACGACGAGTTGTACTCCACCAGGCTGAGCTGCGGGCCCAACGTCTTCAGCACAGGACAGAACGTCTCCTCGCACGTCGGTGGCAACGATGACCAACGACCTTAATATTAATTATTTTTTAAAAATGTTTTTACATTGACTGAATAAAGGAAATAATCTATATCACTACATAGTATAAAACAAAGTCGCTTCCCGCTGTCTGTCTGTCCCTATGTATGCTTAGATCTTTAAAACTACGCAACGGATTTTGATGCGGTTTTTTTAATACATAGAGTGATTCAAGAGGAAGGTTTATTCATGTATAATAAACGCGGGCGGAGCCGCTGGCAAAAGCTAGTGTATTATAAGTTAAAGTCCCTTCTATTGCCTGTCTGTGAAAAAAACCGCATCAAACCAGTTAAACTTCTCCATCATTTTTAGAGAATTTATTACGGAAGGTTTAATGTGTAGGTACAATCAACGAATTAAGAAATTCGTTGGGTACAATACACTTACAATTTTATTAAACTTATAATGAACTAGCTTCCGCCCGAGTGGTATGTCGATTAATGATAAACGACTATTAGATTTCGTCCGGATTGGTCGGATTTCGGAAATCAGACGAATCTGTACGAAATCTAACTTAGAGAGATGTATTGATGATTTTTTATGTAAATACATATGTTTTACTGTCGCATATCACATTTTGATCAAGATACAACCTAAGATGGACCTGCAAATTGCAAAAACCCAAAAAAAAAAAGAATTTCGCGGGAGCTATCACAGCGCATCCACATAAAGTAAGCTCTTTTAAACGATACCTAACATAATAATTATTATTATGTTAGTTAATTAAAAGCTTTACGGTATTGCTACAAAAGATTGTTCAACGGGTGTCTTACGTCAAACTCCATACATAAAAAACGTAAAACACGCGTTAGTTAATAAGACCGTTATTTTTTAAGATCAAACTGACCACCAAATAAATATTAAAAACAATTTTTGGTCTTTGGCGACTTTTGTGCGAGTCTCCGAGACCTAAAATTAAATTATGAAATATGAAAGTTACCAGGTTAATTGCCATGTGACATGGCCATGGGAAGCCCCCAGAATGATGCGTTGTTCAGACAGACACAGTTACGGTGGTGGAGAGTTTGACTGCAATTGTACAATAGGGTATTTGACTCGATTGTTTAAATTAGATTTCTCGAAACCTAAAAAAAGATAAGCCACAGTAAACAAAGTTGTTTAAATAACTAAAAAAATGGCGAACTCGTAAAATCTATGCTAGATAGAGACAGCACTACTAGCATCAGATGTCACAATCGTTTTGCGTGACAAGGAATGAAGAATGACTTCAAAAGCGTAACTTTTCCTTTTTCCACCGTTTTAAGTATTTTCACAAATGGTTATTATAAGTATTAATTCAGCTATATTTTTGTCAAGAAGCATAAGGAGTATGTAAGGTGGCGCTGCCTACCCCCAAGCTAAGAAGGCGTGAGTTTAAGTATGTGTGTATGTAGGCAAGTATCCTATTCGGTACTATATCAGACAGTACTGAAAGTCCGCCACCGCCACCGACTCTGCCTGAAAAACGCATGATGTTTACCGTTGCCCATGCAGGTGAGTATGGAAGATCCGTTGAGGTGGAACCCGGGCTGGCAGCTGAAGTGCGCCGAGTTGCCGAGCCTCGTGCCCTGGGTGAACTGGCGGATGCGATGCGACGACACAACTACCGGCGGACACACTACGTCTGTGGAAAACCAGGCCATATGTTATTGAGAAATCCTTAGGGCGAAGTCTTCCTAATGGGAAGGAGGACGTGCAGTCGTACGGGTACGGCGGTATGGCGGGCTGATACGTCGGGGGTGCGGCGAATGCACAAGTATCTCCCGGGCCCCCGACTCAAGTAGGTAAGGTAGTAGAAGGAACAGTAGGGTTTTAGGCGGTAAGAGTCCGACATAACCGTGAAAAAAGGGCGAAGCCTCTTAGAGACAACTCCTGTGTGAAAGTAATGGAGGGCTAAGGTAGGAAGAAAGTGAAAGTGTCAGTTTCAATCTACTTTGACTATCGCAGTCCACTGCTGCACATAGGTCTCTCTAGTTGCACCACTACACCCAGTTCTCAGCCTCCCACCTCTTTAAGTCTATGAACTTAGTGCCAGATGGTACCCAAACTGTCCTCCACCTTTTCGTCTGTTCCACATCATCATCATTAGCATAAGGACTCTACAGCTGGACATTATGCAGAATACAGTATTAAAGTGTTGGGTACACTCATACAATTTCACTCGGCGCATAACACTTTGTTACAACACCAAAATCACGTTTGCTCGACGTCCGTAGGTATTTCACTGCAGGGATCCAGCATAATATCACCGTCAGGTATATTTGTCTGACACATGCTGAGCTGGACTCGCATTTGGTGCAACCTTGAGACGCACACCGCACTGTGTATATTCTTAATCAATTTGATTGCATGTATAGTGTCACTTTTATTTGTAAATATATGTTTTTTTCTCTTTTTTTTTGTTATTGGCACCTTGTTTTTATATTAATTTAATTGTACTTTTGTGGGTTGTGCTGTCTTTTGTGTGCACTAAATAAATGTTAGATCTATATGTCAGTCTCATCCAGCTGCTACTATAGCCGGGTGACAGTGGCTCTAATATCAATGTTTCTCTGTCACATCCAAACAACACACTATAGTGTACCCCGAAGGCAGAGATGGTAAGTACTCCTTTATTACCCGATTACGGCGAAGCAAAAAGGAGAGTTATTTCGTAAGTAGTAATAGGGTACAAGCATATTGCCATCAACCAGGCACAGCTCCACCCAGGCAGCACACAAGTCATATAACTGGCCAACAATGTAACCTTATGCAAGGTTAAGCTTTATTACATATGTATAGAAGCTGTGTGTATTACGAAGTTCTGTATTAATTATTTTTTTTGCTATAATAATGCTATTAGCTGAGTAAGTTTTGTAATTTGCCGATTTTATTTCTTAAAACTGAATAATCATCATAAAAAGACCTGTTACTCAAGAGTTCGTGTAACCTTTTGTATAACATTGGTATAAAATTCCATTAGCAAGCATGATACTGGATAATTTATATTCTGTTCTCTTTTAGTCCTATTAAACACCACATTTTCATAGTTATTCAGCTGCTGTATAAAATAGGCGCTGTTTCTGTTATGAAGCATATAGTAACTTAAAAGAAATTAAGATAGCTGTTATAACTGCTTTATGCCACTTTAAGTACGAAATTACCGTCATGTGCAGCTAAGTGTGGTAACAACAATAGTAACAGATTTTTATGCAGAAGTTTGCTGGGTAATCACGAAAAGTAGACATTCTTCCAACATTCTTCCATCAAGTTTACTAAGATATGTATGTGTGTATATGTTATGTACTAAAGTATGTAAGGTGTATAGGGTAGGTAATTAAACTAATCCTATGCTTCAGTAGATACAATTTACTTATATCTATGACTACTTTTATTGTTATTTATTTAGGTATTTCAAACAAACTTAAGTATACGTTTACAATCAGTTAATTAGGTAGTTCTTCGTGTTGTCGTCGCCAACAGTAATCAAGACTAATGTTTATTAATGTTAACTTTACGAATTGATAACATAATGATTAATAGTATGATACTTCAATACTTCTTAGATTTTACATTGCCAAATTGTTCCTAAACGATTGTAAGCCAAAAACTGGAATGAAGAGCTGTGTTTGGTAGATACTAAAACTCATCAGATATTATTTATATGATTAGATTATAGAACAAAAATACCTAACGACTTCATCGATAAGTATTGTTGTTAAAAAGCTTTTTTATATTGATTATTAAATAATTATCTGAATTTGATAAGAGCTAAAAAGAACAAATAGGTAATTTATCTATAGTGTGGGTTTTCATTACTATAAGACTGAATCCTAATTGTTTGATTTACAGTACGAATGTGTGTGATTATAGAAACGTTATAGAAAATATGTTGAGTGCAGACCTCTTTTAACCAGAGAACAACTGAATATGTGGACACGTAAGGTCTGTTAAGCAGACATAAGATGATAAGCCGCTGTGCAATCAGATTTTATTCAGAATGAGCGTCGCCATATCGAATAACATAACCTATTACAATTTTATGGAATTTTATACTCAAATACTCAATTTTAATAACGAAATCGGTATAATATTCTTATAAAAGTATTACAAGGTTATTTTTGAACCCATAAACTGCATAAAACATAAAAAATATTTCACACGTAAAAACAAACTATTAGACGAAATGTTGTTTATTTCTCCAAAACCCGGCTTATCAGGTAGCGCGTGAAAATTTTATACGAAATGTATATATAAATACACAGTAAAGTTGCATGCGCACCAACAAATTCCTTCTCTAAGCATAAATAAGGGTAAAATTTACTGACGATAGGCAATATAATTTGGCCATATTATATTTCAATGTCGCAGTTCACCAACAAACGCATACCGCGGGTGTTGGGATTTGTCAATTTCAATTTAATTTGATTAACTTCTTGATAAAATATACTGAAATAAGCTAAACGCTGTGTATCCTCTGAATATCTGAGGTTTGAGGGACTTAACCATAGTTCACTCACCATTCATTCATCATCTGGGTAACAGAGTTGTAATACTTGTACAAAAGAACAAAATGCTTTTATGCAGAAGATACTCAGCTTGTCGTACAATTATTCAAAACTTATTCATCTGTTACGTTGCTATTACACAGCTATTAGCAACATAATTTGTGCCCAAATTGCTTGAATAACGTCTGGGTAAGCGCCAAATCAGCTAATTACAGTAGTCTTATTCAGCAATTAGTTTCTATGACTGCTGTTAAACAAAACTTACTCAGAAGGTTTGTGCTGGCTGGGCAGACTCCAGCACCCTAATTGCGTAACACATTATCAATCGGAGTTGGTTTCATTTTGACAGTTCAACAACATTCATTGCATTATTTATGTTGCCGAGCAGACAAATTTTTCGAACATAATTATGAAGCAATGGATTAGCAATTTGTTTCAAATTGAAACCAACTCCGATTGATAATGTTTTACGCAATTAGGGTGCAGGCTGCTACTAAGAAGCTCCCCAAGTAATACTGTTCGACCTAGGATCTTACCCATAGGCCCAGATCCCATGGTGAGCAGTCATGCTTATGGCCACTAGACCAACAAGGCAGTCCCATATTAAATCCACATTTACACGATGCCTGTAGCGTACAATAAAATTGAAGCAACAAATGAGTTACATTGTCTGAACACTGTTTAGAGTTTTAGAAGGTGCAACTTTTATTGTTAGAACCAGACAGGTTTGTGTAAATAATTTCATCACCACTGCTCTCAAAACTGAAGAAAAACACCGTGAGGAAACCGGCATGTCTTGGAACCAAAAAATCGATGACATGTGACATCTATCAACCCGCACGGGGGCTGCGTGGTGGATTACGGCCTACTCCCTCTCACAGAGAGGTCAGTGTCCCAGCAGTGAGGCCGGCTGAGTATACTATCTGAACACTGTTTAGATGGTGCAACTTTTATTATTGCTTTAGCTTATGGTATGCCACAATCAGTTAATTCGCACCGGTGTAAATCAGGCTTTTTTTAAGTCGCCCGTCCACTACTACGAAGGATGTGGAGAGCCACGTTAGCTGCGCGGTTCATTTGTTTGCCCACCACATATTCGTGAGCTGCGTTCGAGCGGCGCCTTTACAGTTCTTTACTTGTTTGTCAGATATATGTTATATTCACCCTACATCAGTTTACGTGATCAGGAACACGACTCACTAACAACTTTAATGAGCACGGTGTTGGTGTGTCCGCCGGGTGAGGTGCACGTGTACTGGTCGCTGTGCCGAGCCGACATCTTGCTCAGCGTCAGCCGGTAGTGCGACTCCTTCTCGCCCTCTTCACTCGACCACGCTGTAAACAACACGATCATAAACAAATCTTCTACTTTATAAAATTCTCAAATTAATTAATTCATGAGAGACAACGCACAGCCAAAACTGCTGGGTCTAGAAGCATGAGCACAATAAATTTTGTATCCACACTTCACTACATAGTATAAAACAAACTCGCTTCCCGCTGTGTGTATGCAGATCTTTAAAACTACGCAACGGATTTTGATGCGTTTTTTTTTAACAGGTTTATATGTATAACAAACGCGGGCAAAAGCTAGTATATTATAAATTCGAAAGTAACTCTGTCTATGTGCCTTTCTGTCTGTCTGTATGTTACCTTTTCACGCCTAAACCGCCGAACGGATTTCAATAAAATTAGACAAGGCCATAAATGGCATCACATAGGCTACTTTTTGTCTCAAAAATAATCCTACAGGGGGTGATATTAAGGATGAAAGTTTGTATGGCAAACCCAACATTTCTTAAGTTAGTTTAGTTTACTTTATGTTTCTTAGGTTAGTTTATGAAAAAATTTTATGCTTTTGGTAGGAAAACTATATAAATAAAAAGATTCCAGACTAACTGACTGACTCATCAACGCCCAGCCCAAACCCTGGAACCTAGAAAGCTGAAATTTTGCACAGAGGTTCTCTTTATAATATAGACAAGGAACAAGGAAGGATTTTTGGAAATTCTATCCCTAAGGGGGTCAAACAAACAAAGGAAGGAAAGTTAGTATGAAAAATCTTAATCCTTGAGTTTCCAGAGATTAGCGCGTTCAAACAAACAAACTCTTCAGCAAACAGAAACAACAGAAATCTATACAGGATGAAATTTATAACATGCACCAAATCGAAATGGGAGATTGTACTCATCATTATGAACAACTTTTACTATGGGACCAAACCTGAAATCGCGAAAAAAAATCAGCTGTTCAGTACATTTTGACGAGTTTGATGTAGACAAATGTACTGAACAGCTGATTTTTTTTGCGATTTCAGGTTAGATCTCAGTTGTTCATAATGATGAGTAGAATCTCCCATTTCAATTTGGTGCATGTTATAAATTTCAGCCTGTACAATGCGTTTCAAATAAGAATAGGAACGTCAATGACCTCTATCTGTCAAATGTTGATTGAAAAGTACGGTTTGCAAAGAAAACTTATTTGCGTATCAATAACGTTTTGTTTTGTCTTAGCTAAATCAAAGTGAAAACAGACATCAAAAAATTATTCATAATTAGTTTTTTATAAATTATGCTTCTTTTTTTCATATTTTCATTGTTGGTAACAATTTTTTTCATTTTTTTCAAATTCTTCATTCGTGATTCGTAAATAAATGTTAACTAAAAAATATCTTGTTTTGCTAACCCTACCCAATTCAGTCGATTTGACAGCTATGACGTCACAACATGGCGCTGAGTCGATCCTATTCTTATTTGAAACGCACTGTATATAAAGTTGCTTTTCGTGTTTGTATGACTAACTTATAACCAATGTATTTTGTTGCGGCAGTACAGTAACCTTATTTGCAATGCAGGTTCCTATTAATTTACTTGGCAGATAATTTCATACAAATTCTGTTCGATTTTTAAATTTATTCGGTAAGTAGTGGCTATGAAAATATCGAAAATATGCTCTATAAAATATTTGTGTATAGAAGGGAATGTATTTCGACGTTGCGAAAAGCGGTCATTTATATACAATAGCAATAGCGATAGCGCATCTCACCGTAAAAATATTAGTTCGCTTGAGAAATTATTATTAGACAGTTACACAAGGAGTTTTTTTTTTTTTGTCTCAAACAGGTGCTCGTCTGCACATTACGCACACTTTTATACTGTCCACTCTGAAATGACGCGACCGCTAACTACGGTAAATGCAGTAGTGGGACGCGTCACATTTCAGAGTGGACAAGCCATACTCGACGGTCGAGTACGTGACAAGACAAGATAAAATCATGACAATGGGATATCTCGAGACGAGCGGTTCGCAAGCGGTAAGTCCGTTTAGCACTAATAAAGGTCCTGGAAAAAGGGAAGTCGCACGCCTAAGCTAAAAGACATTTTGTCATAATTTATCGTCGTTTAATAGGTACTTCATGGCCTAAGCTTAGCCGCTTTATCATATTTTTTTTAATGGAATTTGCAGGCAATGGATAGAAATGCTCGCTTAAAATGGAATAAAATCGCACTAGACCGGTTTTCATGTTGCAAAGCTATGTTACGTATTTTACAATTAACCACAGGAAGTTGATAATTAAATCACCGATTCTGTCTGTATTACAACTTGTTATTGAGATAAACTACCACATTTTTGTCACATGCTGTGTTTAATTTTAACTTCAATAATAATAACTAAAACATTATCTTCGCAACAGCAAGGCATAGTAGGTATACTAACAGAAAAACAATGGCATCATTACTTTTGAAAAAAAAAAAAGCGCAAATGCATGTTTTTTTTTTTTTAAACCAACGATACAAGGGTACTTTTAAGTTTAGCACATAGACGACAACCAAGTACATTGAACATTAGCAAGATAAGGGCGAGAATACACAAGCCTGTAACGGGCACAAAAGTATGCAGGTACAGTATGCCGTGTGCCGTAACCACTTCTGATTGGTGAATGTAACAATGGCATGCCGGCTACTTGCATAGTTTTGTACCAGCTACAGCTACAGGCACATGTATTCCCGCCCTAACAGAGATTTTTACTTAACAAGGATTTATTACTTCTTGCATTACATAATGTGAACTCAGGTGGTGAATACTTGATATCATTTTGGACACTGTTGAGCACAGCAAATAAGTGCAATCGCGCGCAAATTTACAATTCGAATGATACATTTTTAAAACTCGCTGTAGAGAAGAAACTTCTTATTGGATGATTGCATTCGCATGCTAGTCATAATATGTCGTATACATAACTATATACACTTACATACATAATACACTTAACATTAGTACCGAGCACGCACAGCGCAATTCGAAGACATAGTGACATCCACAAACCCGCGCGGGGCCCGCGTGGTGGAATACGGCCCAAACCTGAAATCGCGAAAAAAAAAATCAGCTGTTCAGTACATTTATCTACAACAAACTCGTCAAAATGTACTGAACAGCTGATTTTTTTTTCGCGATTTCAAGGTTGGTCCCATAGAAAAAGTTGTTCAAAATGATGAGTACAATGACCCCTCTTCGGGTTTAGTGTAAACAAAAACGAATGTTGTATACATATAAAAGTCGTGTTAGTTACACTATAGGTAACTCAAGAACGGTTGAACCGATTCCGCTTGAAAATTGGTGGGGAGGTAGCTTACAACCAGGAGACGCATACATAGGATACTTTAAAAAAAACGGATAATACGTGGTATAACAACGGCTGGACCGATTTAGATGAAATTTTATGTGTACATTTGAATAGGTTCATGGATGGTATGAAAACACAATTGAACCCGGTAGGTGGCGCTGCAGTCGGGTTCTAGGATCGTCCAGACAGGACAACGTCTATCGGGTCCGCTAGTTTAATATAAATAAATGCTTTGAGTTACCAGAGCTATGCTGTCCGACAGCCTGTGTCCAGCTCCACTCGGGGTCTCCGAGCGCGCGGCGCGACACGCAGTCCAACCGCACGGTGCTGTCCGGGAACACGAACAGCTCGCCCGAGTGCTCCACCACCGCCGAGCCGCTCACGATCGTGTACTGAATCGTGGGTGGCGCGTCACCTGCAACGTTACAACGTTACGGATCAGTAAGGCCTTGTTGTGCGCCAACAGTGTATTCATTTTACATTAATTAATAAAAGTTATAAGTATAAGTTCTTATGTATACACCAATATTACAGGTGTACACGACATTCACATACTTTATTAAAGCAACATCTTCTAAAATTATATGAAACTAGCTTCTGCGGATGAAGGTGCAGAGCTTCATCCACGTGAAATTTCTTGTTTGAACAAGACAGAAAAAAAAACAGTCTGGGTAATACCTACTGTAGCTTTCCATTAGTGACAAAATTTTCGGAATCAGAATAGTAGTTCCGAAAATTACAAGGAGGTAGAAATTGTGAGTTTGTATGTAGGGGACATACAAACTCATTTATTATAAACTCCTTTGCAAAAAAAACGGGCACCTTACAGTCATTGGCTTTTCTATAGAAAATATTAATATTTTTAGTATGTCGTTAGCATAAATGACTAGAAATTTCTTATTATCAATGAGAATATAGTTTTTAACGCTTAAATCATAGAATCGGTGTTTTAGTCAATGCAAACAGAGAGTCGTGTTAAAATGGAAATTTTTAGGGTACAATTAAATTAAGACTACGAGTATTTTTAAGGTATTTTAATAAAAAAAGATATTAAAAAATAAAAATTAATAACGAATATGACCTCCTCTTGCAGCGATTACGACATGTAATAGTCTTGGCATGCTTTCCACCAGGCTTTTGATGGTGTCCTGTGGAATGTGTTCCCACTCAGCCGAAATCACACGTTTAAGCTCCCTGATGTTTTGTGGAAGTGGTTGGACAGATCGTACTCGAATTTTTAGGAGGTCCCAGACGTGCTCAATGGGGCTAAGGTCGGGGCTCCTCGCTAGCCAATCCAGACGACGAATACCGACCTCTTGCATATAAGCATCTACGTCGCCAGAACGGTGGTCCCGAGCATTATCGTCCATGAAATGGCATCTTCACCAATTACAGTCAGTGCGGGCTGTGCATGTTGACAAATTATTCTTGTTATGTACCTTTGCGCATTTAGTGAGCCATTTTCAATGAACACTATCTCGGTACGATAGCTGGAAGTTACGCCCGCCCAAAACATAACGGACCTTCCACCATAAGGGGTGATTTCTTCAAAACACACGCCGGCATAGCATTCCCCTGGTCTTCGTAACTCTCGCCGACGTTGGTCCTCACCATTCAGGCAAATTCGAGCCTCATCGGAGCAGAGTACGCGTTCCAGTTACCTAGTGTCCAAGATAGACAATTTCTAGTGAACCTCAGTCGAGCAATCCAGTGCTCACGGAGTAACTTGGGGGGCCGTGGCGGTCGTTGATTGCGTATATCAACCGCTAAAAGCCTCCTCCTCACTGTCCATAGGCTAACTTGTGCTCCTCGTACCTCTTCAATGTTTCTTTTGAGGTCCATGTAACTGAATTTGCGGTTACTCAGTGACTGAGTCACTAAAAGCGGTAGTCTCGTAGTTGTGTGCAACGTTTTCTCCCACAACCTTGCCTTCTTTGAACGGAACCTGTCTCTTGGTATCGAGTCCAAGTTCTTTGGACGGTGGAACGACTCACGTTTAACCGCTGTGAGCCGTAACATTGGCTACACCCCACTTCCAGCAGCGCTATAATTTTACTAGCTCTTATTGCTTTTTCTGCCATTATAATCGACACAAAGATATCTGTTTTAAGTCATAATAAGGCAGGATTATGCGACAAACATAAATTATTATAATAAAAATAACGAGAAGTTAGTTTTAGTTGCCTGATTACCTTTTAACCGCAAACCCGCGAATAGTAAGTAAAAAGTCATAAACTGAAAAATGGATTATTTTTTTTAAAAACAACAGTTCTGAATTTGAATTTAACTTTTTTTCATACCCAGACTCTTTATTAAGTGCCAGTAACATAGTTTGGCTATTAAAACCTCTTTAGAACTAAATGATTACCAATAATGTAGAAAAATCCGAACCGCCCGTTTTTTTTGCAAAGGAGTGTAGTTTAAAAAATATGAAGTAAATTACTTCTTAGACTTCTTAGTTTGATTTCTTAGTAAGTAGGTATATCGTTTCAACTTCAAATTCTCAATTCAAAAACCAGACAATGCGCTTAAGTAGTCCACTCAACAAAGCGTTTGTAGAGTGCGTGAGCAGGGACGTAAGCGATTTTTTCAGAAAGTGGTTCAGAGTGCTTAGGGAGTAAACATACTAAAAGTCCCCGCCATATAGGAGGTGCACCGGAGTGGAGGGGAGGGATAGAAGTTCCCACTTTTGAGTTTTTCGCTAATAACTTTAAAATGGTGCGTCGTAGAGAAAAAATATCTTCTATGTAATGAAAGCTCGTAAAAGTTATAAGTTTTACCTCATATACTTTTTCGAATTCCTACTCATATTCGAACTATATAAGAATCCAACTTCACAACAACAGTGTGCATCCCAGCGCGACGATAAACACACTGTTGGATTTTCAACTCCCGGCGCTAAGCAGAGCGTTGAAAATGCAGTGCTCGAAAAAAATCGCCGCGATTTTTTTACGCCTGTGCGAACGTCGGCTAAATTCTCTAGATCCGTTGCGTAGTTTAGAAGATCAACCCCGCCACACAGACAGACACGAAAAGCGAAGTATTTAGTATAGAAGTGTATGATCATATTATGGTGACTCTGTAACCAAGTTTTTTTTTTGTCTCTTTTCTTCTTACAATCTGTCACTATGTATTATAATAGGACATTAAGTAATTTTTATGGCTTGTTAGGCTTGTTATATGTCTTGCTTGGTATGCGTCTTATGACACATCCTATTATTACTTAGCCGTTTTGCGTAGATGTGACGCATATTTTCCCCAAACTTGTTTTATAAATTGTTATTTTATTTGGTTGTTCTTTGCGTCATGTTTACCGCAAAGTATTTTCTTTCTTCTTTCTTTCTTTTTTTCTTTACTTTTAAAGCATAAAGCTAAGTTTGTTTGATGACATCTTGTGGGATTTTGTGTTTTAGCCTGCGGGTTCTCTTTTCATCCATGAGGTGGTTTGCCAGGATGTTTGGGTGGTGAGTAATTCTTTCTTTATATGACTTGGTAACCAAGAGTTGAGGTTCTCTACTTGATTCCACAATGGTGTTTGGCAGGCCCACAACTCTGATAAGAACTTACAAGATTGAAAGACTAGACAAAAGGGCTACCAAGGTTCAAAGAGGTCCTTATGAGATAAGTCAAAATTCCCTTCTCTTTTTGGCCCCAACTCTTGATGCATACACACTAATAGTATGTTTTTTACTTTCACGTACAGGCAGCAGAGGGAAGACTGGCTATCAGATTATTTGATAACCTTATTTTAAATCTTAGCGAATCAACGTGGACTAACTCAACCCTTTCATGAAATAAATGAAATGTTTGTAAAACATTACCTGTAAAGTTGGTTATGACAGTGGTGGGTACGCACTCAGGCAACTTGGGCGTCCATTCTCCATTCTCACAGTGTAGCATGTTGTCTCCCTTCAACTTGTACAATCCAAAGTGCTTGCAACGAGACAGCAATACAGAGCCGTGGGGGAAATGTGTGTCTTTCTGAAAAATGTTATTTAAAGTACTTAGTAACACTTCAAGATAGATATTGTATGAGAGGAATATGCTTTACTGTGCGGTTTCCAGGAAAATATACAAGGTGTAACATAAATAACCCACAACCTCTTAAGGGGTCATTGTACTCATCATTATGAACAACTTTTACTATGGGACCAAACTTGGAATCAGCTGCTCCCTACATTTTGACGAGTTTGATGTAGATAAATGTACTGGTCAGCTGATTTTTTTTTCGCGATTTCAGGTTTGGTCACAATGACCCCTTAAGAGGTTGTGGGTTATTTATGTTACACCTTGTAGAGAACAGCATGAGTGTTGTAAAGGTGATAAAGGTATTCTGTCAACTGCAAGGAAAAACTGAGCCCTTTCATGTCTTATAATAACAACCTTACATCTACTTGTGAGCCAAGTGAAACGCCAAACATTGTTATAAGTGACAGGCATACAGACAGCCATGTTTGTTTGATAGACAATGTTTAGGAGTCAATGCATTTGGTCTGGTCTGGTAGACATCATTATTGTTAAATGGATAACATTTGAATAGGTGTCATTTATTTGCAAACAACCTCTCCTAAATCTCCTTAATGGATTGCCGACATAAATTACCAATAACACTTTATGTAAGGAAAACTCAATTTAGACAAATTAATGGTAATCCTCAGTGCAATATTGGTGACTCATTTATCATTAGACCCAATGCATGTTATTGTTCATTCGTAAATAGTTTTCCTTAATACAATAAAATAATCTTTTCTCAGAAATATGTACCTACATCCAATCATTCCTGGCAGTTCCTTAATATTAATTCAAACTCACATTTATAGATGAATTCTTAAATGATATAGCCAGGAGTGGATGTTCATTCCGATATAGACATTCCCTCAGTATTGGTTGGAATCTCCCATCTGAAATTTACAGATTGACAGTAAAAATCCTTACTTCAGCTGAATCTAGACTACTTAAACAATAAGAATAGTTGGTCGCTGTGATTAACTCAAGACAATGTTTATGTTATGTTCTTTCTCCAGAATCAGCTTACATAATGACAGGTTATATGAGTTAAGTACTAAAATTATTTATTTTATTTGACAAAAATATAATTTAATGTATTGTGTTGCGTAAATTATTTTGCATAGGTACTATTGTATAGAATTTAGTTCTTCTAACTGAACAGACAGCTGTGCTGCTGGGGAGTTTGTTCCGCTACTTCTTCCCAGCTAAAGCACTAGGAAGTGGTGAAGGGCGGGCGTTTTGTGGGGACTGTCTTACTGTAATTTCGACGTTCAAAAAGTGCTTATTCTCAGCCTCATAAATGACTTTTGATTTTTTGATTTTGATTTTTGACTATGGCTCGCTTAGTAAATCAACCTCTTCATTATAAACAGATGTTGAATTTTAATGAATTATGATACGATAAATTTTATTTCCTCATGATGAAGTGCACTTGACAGTATTTATATAATCATAACTAATTATTTATAATTATTTTCACAAGAGGTTTATCAATATTGGAAGAATCTGTAAAGATATGTTCACACAGTCACATTGTCTCTTTGCATTAAATGTGTACAATCTCAAAAAACTTATGAAATTGAGTTAACAGAAATGTTTAGTACCTACTGTTGTACCTACTTAGTGCAAATATTTTCTCTTAGATAGTGACAAAAGAATGTAGTTAGACAAATTGTCTCTTTGCATTAAAAGTGTACAATCTCATAAAACTTACGAAATATTAGGTAAACTTTTAATGCAAAGAGACAACATCAGAGGAGTCTACCAGGCTCCAGGCTGTCCGTCTCAGTCCTCAGTGCTCCTTCACTGAGGAAAACAATAGCTTGTATCACCCTTGGGTGTTCTGTAATATGCTTTAATGTATGGATACACTGAACCGAGGTAGCCCAGGCACCAAAAATCCTTAATCTGGATAGTGTGGATAAATCTTTTCATACCTGGAGTGCTGGAGCAAAGCGGCCCCACCCAGTTGCCATCAATACATTTAATCTTGCATATTAGCCTCTCATTTAAAGGTCCTATGAGGCCTGGAAATTTCACCTAAAAACAAAGTTTTTTTTGCATATAACAATAAAATACATAGGTACCTAGTTAATTAGAATTAGTAGGTATAGAGGTTTGACTATTTTGATTGCGACACCTAGGTATATCAACTTTTTAGTTTAACTGAGCCTTTTCCCTATGACTAGGTACCTAGGTACTGAAGCAGTTTGTCTCTTCTATTTACTTTTAGCTACTAAGTGATGACATACCTCAGATATTTTAGAAAAGTCTGATCTAAATCTTGTGATATCAAGATTAGCATCCAAACTCTGTACATCCGGCAGAGAACACTTGAAATCATCTGAAAAAAGGAAATCATCATCATTGAAATTTCATTCAAGACAAGAGTCAATATTTATGAAAAAAAAAGAAAGTAAAGTGAAATAGAATACCTAGCATTATTCTAAATACAAACAAAATAGCTAATCAGTACTTAACAATACAATATTTTATTTATTACCTTGCGGATATGTCACGTTTTCGTCGTCTTCACAAAAGCCCCACGGAGTAAACAATATTATCAATAGAGGCAAAAACATTGTACCAGAATCAAGTTTACGCTTTTGGTACAGTATCATATCGTCCCGCAAGGTAGCCAGCCACTGATTCTTCTGTAAATCTGGGTTCTATTTTGTTCTAGAACCTCTAAAAAACTGGGCAAATAGAATCGCTGAACCGCTGTGCTGCTGAACTCGTCTGAAGTGTCTGAACTCTGAACTGAAGTTCTGAACGGCCTGCTGAACGCGCCTGGGCGGTGGGCGCCTGTAGCAAGTGTTGCAAGCATAAACTAAAGAGTGTATATTGGGGGAGTTGACCGGAGTTGCAAGATGCAATTTGTACTTGCTTGTATTGTAATTTGGAAATGTCAAAGTCAGACAAACCCAAGTCTCCACAGGTCCACCCTCAGAACAGTAACTAAACTAGGTCCATCCAAGACAAACATGCTGTTGTTGCTGGGTCCGCAGTGGTATCCCGCGAAATTCCAATTTCCTTGCGTTTTTTTTTTCAAATTTCAGGTCAGTGTCAGGTTGTATCTTGATCAAAATATGATTCGCGACAGCAGATAATTAGGTATTTATACAGATGATTTCCATTAGAAATATCAATAGATCTATCAAGTTAGATTTGCCGTCGTTTGATCTCATTTCGGAAATCAGACCAAACCACGGCAATCTTGAAAGTTGATTGCCACCCTAGACTAGTACCTATTATATATACATTGCCACTAGAACCGGCAGCGGCAGATAAGAATTTTATACAGAACAAAAATGTACCTAAGTACTTAGTACTTTATTTTTAAACTTTTGAAGTTGCTGGGATAGCTTATTTTGTAAGAATGTAGGGATTACCCAAGGACTTAGAGCATTTAACCAAGGATTACCCTATTTGATGTAGACAGATGACATACTTTACTTCTGTCTCTAAGAATTTTATACAGAACAAAAATGTACTTATCTAAGTACCTACTTAGTAAGTACTTTATTTTTATTTTTAAACTTTTGATGTTGCTGGGATCTTAGAGCATTTAAGCTGGTATAGCTTATTTTGTAAGAATGTAGGGCTAACCCTATTTGATGTAGACAGATGACATACTTTACTTATATTGTACCTACTTACTATCTTTGCAGAGGTTTTTTATGGTAGGTAAGCATAGACTACTATTATATATACTGAGAAAGTACAGACGCCAGCAGCTGCAGGTCAAGCCACCCGAAACTGTCAAATTTTCACAATCAACCTTGAATTGCTTCAGCAATAAAGTTGGAGGGGTAAGGACTTTTAGTATGTTTATCTCGTAAATAGTCCAAACAAAGTTCTTAAGGCTGCAGTCTTGCAAAATTCACTCGCGGCGAATTATTTGCGCAACTTTGTATTTTTTTTTTAACAAAAGTAATGAAATAAAATGAAAAAATATTATTATAATACGTGAATAACCATTATATAAGTAATAGCTGGTAATTTTTTTTAAGTTCATCTGGGTGGATTATGTTAGGTAAATCAAGCGTTAAATACAGCTCTTTCGAGCCAGCAACGATTCGAGTTATGTTTGTGCACTTGCATTGGGCAATACAAATTTTATTTAGAAAATCTGTTCAGCGCATAATTGTTTCCATATTCTTGTCTTCAAAATGCGCTGATTACTTTTTTCTAATTACCTTTCATTTTCTTAATTCAGATGTCACAATGTCATCGAAATTCTCTGTTTTTAGCTTTTAATAAACGGTTTGTTTCATAATAACAATACATCGTATGCATGTAAAAGTTAGTTAATTTAATGCCAAGAGTTCAATAAAGCAAGTACTAAAAAAAATTGCACCTAAATCACCTTACTCTAACAATAATAATAATCTCAAAATACCTCCAAAACAGAGTTTACGAACAAGAATTGCGAGTGAAATTTCTTAGTGGGTCGGAGCGTTTTGGAGGTCTTTTGAGATTATTATTATTGTTAGACTAAGGTGATTTAGATGCAATTTTTTTTAGTATTTGCTTTATTGAACTCTTGGCATTAAACCAACCAAATCTTACATGCGTACGATGCTTTGTTATTATGAAACAAACCGTTTATTAAGAGATAAAAACAGAGAATTTCGATGACATTGTGACATCCGAATTAAGAAAATGAAAGATAATTAGAAAAAAGTAATCAGCGCATTTTGAAGACAAGAATATGGAAACAATTATGCGCTGAACAGATTTTCTAAATAAAATTTGTATTGCCCAATGCAAGTGCACAAACATAACTCGAATCGTTGTTGGCGCGAAAGAGCTGTATTTAACGCTTGATTTACCTAACATAATCCACCCAGATGAACCTAAAAAAAATAACCAGCTATTACTTATATTATGGTTATTCACGTTCAATAATAATATTTCATGTTATTTCATTACTTTTGTTTAAAAAAAAACACAAAGTTGCGCAAATAATTCGCCGCGAGTGAATTTTGCAAGACTGCAGCCTTAAGTCAAACTTTCTGCTTTCGACTTTTCCATCCACAATTATTCGTTGCCTGGACTACATGCATGTATGACAGCAAAATAGATTGTACAGAGTAATTGTTTGTAGCTTGATGTGCTGACGTCTGTACAAAACTCGAACAAAATTATTACTTAAGTAAGTATAGGCAAAATAATCAACTATTATTCCGTTGAGATAAATAAAAAGAAACCGGTAGGGTTGGTAACACTGCACTAAGAAACAAGAAACAATCAATGACGCGACGGACTTCCGGATCCGGACGAAGTAAATGGATCCAAAGAGTACAGTATATATATATGAATGGATCAAGATCATGCTGTCATACATGCATGTAGTCCAGGCAACGAATAATTGTGGATGGAAAAGTCGAAAGCAGAAAGTTTGACTTAAGAACTTTGTTTGGACTATTTACGAGATAAACATACTAAAAGTCCTTACCCCTCCGAGGTGAGCCCAAGGGGGAGGGGGGGGGGACAAAGGTCTCGTTTTTTGGTTTTTTGCTAATATCTTTAAAACGGTGCGTCGTAGAGAAAAAGTATCTTCTATGTAATGAAAGCTCATAAAATTGTTTTCAATACACTCCCTCGAAAACTGGTGCATATCGCACTACGATTAGGTTCACAATGCAATGTATGTCGCATGCGTGCGATTTTTCATTTTCCCGCACGTGTGCGGGAATAAAAATTGCCACAGATAACTTATACCTACACTTAGTCCAAATTGGTTCAATGCCTCTATTAACATTTTTTTTTTTTTCCTTTTGTTCCATAAGGAACAGGCTAGGATCAGAGACCATGCTGCCTAGTCATCAGTTAGTTTATATTTTTTTTGTAAATTCAGTTATATTCATCAGTTTATTTCCTCTATTAACAACTCTCTATTCGGAGGTGAATGTTTGTTTTTAATCTCGGCAAAGAGATATGCGTCTTTACGGCGTCAATATTTTTTGAATATTTAAATAATGTTTATAAATAGAATATCATCCAAAACTATTATTATTACAATAAAAAAAACGTTTACGAACAAATTAACATTTATTTGTGTTCTAAACTCGAAAATATTTGAATTTTCTATTTTTCTTAATTAGGCTGTTTATCGGCTTTATACCTTTGCTTCTCCTTCAACCTGGCGAAATCAAAGCGCGAAAAAAATGAAAATTTAAATCATAGTTTCCTAATAATTCACGACAAAAATATTTTCCGTTATTTTATTTTATTTCTTCAAAAGTGTATTGAAAAACGTCGTTTGATACTCGTGGACATTTGTTATTGCAGTTCTCGGCTCAAAAACAACCTCGCCTACGGCTCGGGTGTTAATTCCGCCTCGAATGCAATAACAAACGTTCTCCACTTGTATCAAAATGTAGGTACTATTCCAACTTTTAATAACAACCTTATAATAAAAATTATTTTATTCTTTTACAACCATAAACAAAAAATATATATCGATTCAAAGGCGAGATTTTGGGTAATTCAAAGAAAGAACCAAAAAAAACATATCTCAATTACCGTCACACTTAGGACATGGAGGTCTTTAGGTGAAACCTAGCAAATGACCCCCCCAATCCCCCAAAAAATTGTGTCGGTCCATGCGCCGAACACCCTGTATACTTTTTCGAATTCCTACCCATTTTCGAACTATACGTTCCGGAAAAGTGGAAATTGTTGAAAAAAACTACTTTTATCAAACACTTTTTGCCTGTTCTTCGTTCGCGTTATTTCGGGATAAAAAGTAGCATATAATTCTTAATCCAGGTCCTAATCTATGTACCTACCAAATTTCATACAAATCCGTTCAGCCGTTGAGTTATCGAAACTTTTATCTATGTAATATATCGCCCGCGTGGATGTCGAATACTATACCACGGGAACCTAGTACCGGGATAAAAAAAATTATGTGTCAATCCAGGTTATAAACTATCTGTGTGCCAAATTTCATCCAAATCCGTTCAGACGTTTTTGCGCACAAACTATGTTTTTGCGTGATCTACGGTCGCAGCTGAGAAAAGTTATTAAGCAATAATGTATGTCAGAAAACGTAAGAGTGTAGAACACATTTTTGAAAATCGACTATTTTTCGAAGCTCATAGCTAGGCAAAGATTGGAGATAGATAAAAAGTGTGAACACCAAAGTTTTAGAAAATTTTATCAGCTTTCATTATGTAGTACAACAAAATTTCGTACGATGCACCGTTTTCAAGATATAAACAAAATACCAAAAAATGGGACCTTCTTTGTACCTCCCCCCTCGGGCTCACCTCGGAGGGGTAAGGACTTTTAGTATGTTTATCTCCTAACTAGTCCAAACAAAGTACCTAAGTCAAAGTTTCTGCTTTCGACTTTTCCATCCACATGCCTCTTTTGAGCACTCATTGACTGGACTAATGATGGACTGACATGGATGGCACATGGCACTTACCTCGAGTATAGTGCAATAATAATAAGTAGGTAGGTATAGCTATTCGCGCCAAACGAAACCTTGAAATTAAACTTATATTAAAAGCTATATTTATCCTGAATTGTTAGCAAAAGCCTAGTCGGCCTCTAATACTGAGGCGCAAGATTCGATAAACATTAGGTAGGTACCAGAATAAATAGTATAGGTTTGTTTCTACACTGTGTGCACTATTGTGCCAGTGCATCAAATCAGCTTTAATAGCATTTTATTCTTGTTAAAGTCACTTAGGGCTCTCACGAGCATCAATTGAATGTCAAGGCCAATCGTTTCTAGAGTCTCTGCCGCCCAGTAGGCTGGCAACAGCATCCAGTTTCGGTATGGTAAGGTGGGCTGGCTGGTTGGGTGGGAATCATAATAATTATCGCACTTTGAAGCCGACCAAGTTAATTAGACAAATGGCAGTCGTGTCCACAAATATTTCGGGCACGGATACAGATAGGTACGGTAAGAGGGTGATGCGAGATACTACACAATCGTCTAATAAATTGTCTTGGTCGGCTTTAGTACGAGTATTTTGTAAGCGAAAGGTAAAAGAAAACAATTCCAAGTGTCAGTAACATACAGAATTTATTAAGTATAAATTACTTACGTAATTTTATGCAATTTTGTACGTAGAAGATACATAAACATTAAGCACCATATCGCTACACATAATTATTTACTTACTTAATTAATTAATTTGTTTCATAGGATAGGTAGGTACAGATAGTTGATTATTATTCCAAAAGTCGTTTGATCAAAATACAGGAATATAAAGCGAGCTTTACCATGATAACAGCCGCAGATAAGTAAGCGTGATTTATATTTAGATATTCAACAAACTTAACTAGGTACCTACTTATCTCAGAAAATTAGATTGCTGCATCATCATCATGCAAGTGACAAAAGTAGGTAGGTATTAGGGTACATAAGTAGTTCTGAGATCAAGATCTTAAAAATTGCGAGTCACGTTCAAATTCGGCGGTAGCTTGCCGCACTAGATTGAGTAAAAGCGATGCCGCAAGGGCTTTGCCAATGCGACGACGCAACGCAACGCACCGGAAAAGTGTGGCATAGCTCTAACGGTATCTAACCGCAACACAGTGACACTTCAATGGATAAAAGGACACAGTGGATCACTGGGCAACGACGCAGCTGATGAACTAGCTAGGAGCACAGCACCAGCACGTCACTAATGAATGTCAAATTATAGGTAGGTACTTATGGATCATCGACGAATAGAATACCTAGATTTGAATAATAGGTAACTTTATGATATTGTTTTAACATTATTATAATAATTTCCAGAAGTTGCGGTTTCAACAATCAGTTACTAATTTGTTGTTTGTGTATCGACCCCGGAGTTTCGTAGATGCAATCAATCAATTGATTGGCACCCCAGTCGCAAAAACGCAACAACCCATATCAATTGACACCAATCAGATCCCAAGATTGTTTGTTTAAATAAAATAGACGTTTTGCTTTTAATTTATGCTGAATATTTTCATTTTTCATAATGCATAAAATTTACACATTTTAACAGAGGCCTTTGCGAGTTTTTATACTTCTACTAATTCGTATGGAATAATTCCCATTATAGTCACCAGATGGCGCTTATTCAGTTTCAGTACAAATTGAACGGATGCGCTAAGGTAGCCCGCGAAATTCAAATTTTCTTAAGTTTTTTGCAATTTACAGGTCAGTGTCAGGTTGTATGTTGATTAAAATATGATACGCGGCCGTAACTAATATGACTTTACAGAATTATAATCACTAAAATCATCAATACAACTCCATAAGTTAGAATTGACCTCAAATCTTGCGATTTCATGAAATCATGAGGTTTGAAGTCAATTCTATACTAATAAATAAAAAATACGATCATTTAGTAAGTAATTGACTATGTCCAGACCAGACCGTTGGAGGCCACTAACCACGCGATTAAGTAAGATTGGGATCTTCAGGAGTCTGATAAAGTTAGTAAACGACTGAAAGAATTGTTTACATAGAGATTCTGATGACATCACCATGTCTGTATTTCTGAAGATACTTTTAAGGCGATCCCCCGACCAAAACCTTGCGATAGGGCGTTATTCAGAGGCTATTAACTCATTAATTAAGAGTAATAAATTACATCTAAAAGCACAATACTAATGTTCGATATTCTATTATCACATTGCAAGTTTACTTTTGTTTTTATGTGAAATAAATACATTCAAAATCTCCTTGTAAAAAAGTGTCTAAAATTATTGATTCCATGCATCTTTTGCTAAAGGTGACGTTCTAATCATTTGAGGATTACACTAATGGATAGATAATTTAAAAATCTAAATTATCCAAGTTTTATTTTTTTTTTAAAGTGCGCTATTCTTTTTTTATTTAAATAATTCCAGAAAAAATGAGAATTTTTTGATGAAGGGGCGTGTGCAGGGAGCGGGACAGAGCGAGGCTGAGCGGCGGGACAGAGAAGGACCGAACGCTCAAGGTCGTTTGGTCGGGGTATGGCCTTAAGCCTAAATCACGCCCGTTTTCGGTACGTACGTACGTCACAACAAATACTTAGGCACATTGCTTATTGAACGTACCTCCTTACTAACAAGGCACTAAACACGAAGGAGTTATTTATATCTTAAGTAGATACGTGTAGGTCTAACTATCCGTAAAACAGTAAAAAAAATAAGCAATACTTATTTAATTAATTTAATACACGGTATCGCAATATTATCGAAGCATTCAAACGGATTCGGTTGTAAATAATTAACGATATAGGTACTTACTTATTATACAATCTATTCATTACAACGATAACTACTGAAACATAATTATTAATTAAATAGGTAATTAATACCAATAATGAAATCGAAACTTAAACGAACATTAACTCTATCGGATAGTAAATTCATTATGAATTACCATGCAACACTGTTGTGTTGTTATTTTACTTTTTCTATAGCATTTAGGGCTGATTTTTCAATGGTCAGATAACTTTTATCGGAGGAATATTATTATGGCGGTTTTCTATACAAAAGCTGCCAAAACGACAAACACATTCCCCAGATAAAAGGTTTTTTTTGGCAATTGAGCCGATGTCGTTGTCGACTATGCTGCCAGTGTCACGTTTAGACAGCAGCGCAGAGAGGCGGGCTTGACTTTACTAAAGTTTTACCGAAAAATATCTGACGATGGAAAAATCAGCCCTTAGAGAATTTTAATTTCAACATCCGAAAGATTTCATTACACTGATGCGCTTTACACTTGCTTTGAGGCAAACTCAGATCCACTATTAAGGCCAATTTACATTACGAAACTAGTTGCACAAACTTAGTTATTCATTGTTAGTTACAACGAATAACTAGTTTCGTAATATAAACCCGGCTTTACTTTACCCTCTATGAGATGCACACTGTCGGCGATGCATGCGTACTGCGTCGAACAAGCTATTTGGTATACATGCAACAAAATTTCATCGTTCCACTACCTACACTACCAATATTCATTTTGATTTGTCTGCGTAGGTAATAAATAACTTAAGCTTATGGCATATTTAAGAGAGCGATGTGAAATATTTGACAACCTACTCAGCACACTCACAACATTATTGAAAAGCATGTAAGTAGTTTGAAAGTTAGCTGCCTGTGCACCAAATAGCTTGTTCGACTGTACCTACGTAGAGCTTGTCCACTCTGAAATGACTCGCCCCACTACTTTTGTATACGTAAACTACGTACGGTAAATGCGGTAGTGGGTCGCGTCATTTCAGAGTGGACAAGCTTAGGTACCGGACGCATCTCAAGTCAGATTTACACAGGCTGTCAGAGAAATAAAGTTTTGCGTCACGTTGTATGGTACCTACCTAATAGTCCGGGCGTTTGCGTTGCAAATACAAAAGTCTTAGTAAGCCGGCTCATGTTGACATGGTTAATTGATCTTGTATGACTGATAAGTGAACCGACCGTCAGCTGCTCAAGTAGCGGTGGGTTTGGGTGTGGGAGGATGCGAAAGTTGTAAAAAAAAAAAAAAAAAAAAGTCATAGTACGCCGGCTGAAACCTTTTCACATAAATAGTTGACATCATACTGAGCTGAAAAAAAATAGTCAGCTGCACTGTGGAAGGGGGAATATGCGTCAGCTGCTCACATGAAGTTGTAAAAAAACACGTAAATACAAAAGTCATAGTAAGCCGGCTGATGTTGACATGGATAGTTGATCTTGTATGACTAATAAGTAAACCGACCGTCAGCTGCTCAAGTAGCGGTGGGTTTGGGTGTAAGAGGATGCGAAAGTTGTAAAAAAAAAAAAAAAAAAAGTCATAGTACGCCGGCTGAAACCTTTTTACATTAATAGTTGACATCATACTGAGCTGAAAAAAAATTGTCAGCTGCACTGTGGAAGGGGGAATATGCGTCAGCTGCTCACATGAAGTTGTAAAAAAACACGTAAATACAAAAGTCATAGTAAGCCGGCTGATGTTGACATGGATAGTTGATCTTGTATGACTAATAAGTAAACTGACCGTCAGCTGCTCAAGTAGCGGTGTGTTGGGGTGTGGGAGGTTGCGAAAGTTGTAAAAAAAAAAAAAGTCATAGTAAGCCGGCTGATGTTGACATGGATAGTTGATCTTGTATGACTAATAAGTAAACCGGCCGTCAGCTGCTCAAGTAGCGATGGGTTTGGGAGTGGGAGGTTGCGTAAGTTGTAAAAAAAAATAATAAAAAAAGTCATAGTACGCCGGCTGAAACCTTTTCACATAAATAGTTGACATCATACTGAGCTGAAAAAAAATAGTCAGCTGCACTGTGGAAGGGGGAATATGCGTCAGCTGCTCACATGAACTTGTAAAAAAACACGTAAATACAAAAGTCATAGTAAGCCGGCTAATGTTGACATGGATAGTTGATCTTATATGACTAATAAGTAAACCGACCGTCAACTGCTCAAGTAGCGGTGGGTTTGGGTGTAAGAGGATTTGAAAGTTGTAAAAAAAAAAAAAAAAAGTCATAGTACGCCGGCTGAAACCTTTTTACATAAATAGTTGACATCATACTGACCTGAAAAAAAATAGTCAGCTGCACTGTGGAAGGGGGAATATGCGTCAGCTGCTCACATGAAGTTGTAAAAAAACACGTAAATACAAAAGTCATAGTAAGCCGGCTGATGTTGACATGGATAGTTGATCTTGTATGACTAATAAGTAAACCGGCCGTCAGCTGCTCAAGTAGCCGTGGGTTTGGGAGTGGGAGGTTGCGAAAGTTGTAAAAAAAAAGTAATAGTACGCCGGCTGAAACCTTTTTACATAAATAGTTGACATCATACTGAACTGAAAAAAAATCGTCAGCTGCACTGTGGAGGGGGGAATATGCATCAGCTGCTCGCATGAACTTGTAAAAAAACACGTAAAATAAAGTTATGGTACGCCAGATGAAATGTAACTAGGTGATTGTTTAAATAATTATGAGTATGAAAAATCATATCGACGCGCGGGGCAATCTTCCCCCCGTGTAAATCCGAGCTACGCCAGCATTTACTGCGCACGTCGTACATAGCGCACCTTTGGAGCCATGGTGACCTTGAAGACCCTTCTCAATTGTCGCCCACTGACTGGGGAAGGGAAGAAAAATCTTCAAATGGTTCGAAGCAGATCAAGTACCCCCATCAGTCACGAGAATATCGGATGATAGCAGCGAAAATATTGCCGGTATGGATTTTTTGTCAGTGACACTTTCTTTAAGCTAGTATATTTCTGGTAGCCTAATTTTAATGATTAAAATGTTCATTACAAGATGATGGTGAAGAGGATCGAGCTCAAGAAGTTGAACAAGATGAAGAGAACGTTTTAACAGAGGAGAGTTCTGATGATGATTTATCAGAGAACGATTATGATTGCGATATCAGTCATAAAGAATAATTTCTGCAGTCATTAATTTTTATATTTCTATTCCTATTTCTATTTCTTTACATTAAATGATTATATTTCCTTTTTACAGTCAATATTATTTTATATCATGCATTTCGTTTAAATATCCTAATCCTAACTAATATTAAAAATGCGAAAGTTTGTTTGTTTGTTACACTTTCACGCTAAAACGGCAGAACGGATTTGGATGAAATTTGGTACACGGATAGACCATGACCTGGAATAGGAGATAGAGTCTGTGCGGAAAGAGAAGCGGCGTGGCGTAAAATGGAACTAACATTATGTATGACTACTAAAAATTTCATCTAAACAATTATTAACACAGAATCTAAAAACATTATAATATTCTAACACAGCCTCATAATAATCTAGACGTTATATAATGTCGCACTATAATGTCGTAACAGTGTTGACAACATCACAAATACGGTAATTAAGCACAGCTGTGCCACCAAATCTTAAGCCGCTTCTCTTTCCGCACTGACTCTAGGACACTTTTTATCCCGGTAGTATGTTCCCGTGAGATAATTTCCGAAATACACGCGGGCGAAGCCGCTGGCGAAAACTAGTATAAAATAAAACAAGAAAAAAAAACAAAATGTTTTCTTACGATATAGTTTTACACATGTCCCGACATTAGCATTTAATTACCACTATGCCGGTTGAAATTTGACAATATGATAGTTTAATAGTTACGTTTACAAAAACTATCAGTCAGCTGGGTGCGGGTAGGGGAACTCTGTCAGCTGGACCCTGAAAGGTACTGTGCATTGCTCGAATAATCTGTATCTTTATTGCGCCAGCTGACGGTCTTTCCACCGCTACGCACGCAGCTGATTGTTGTTTTCGTACTTTAAATTATTTAAACAATCGCCTAGTTAAATTTCATCCGGCGTACTTTATTTTACGTGTTTTGTTACAAGTTCATGTGAGCAGCTGACGCATATGCCCCCCTCCACAGTGCAGCTGACGATTTTTTTTCAGTTCAGTATGATGTCAACTATTTATGTAAAAAGGTTTCAGCCGGCGTACTATTACTTTTTTATTTTTTTTTTATTTACAACTTTCGCAACCTCCCACTCCCAAACCCACCGCTACTTGAGCAGCTGACGGTCGGTTTACTTATTAGTCATACAATATCAACTATCCATGTCAATATCAGCCGGCTTACTAAGACTTTTTTTTATTTATTTTTTTACAACTTTCGCAACGTCCCACTCCCAAACCCACCGCTACTTGAGCAGCTGACGGTCGATTTACTTATTAGTCATACAAGATCAACTATCCATGTCAACATCAGCCGGCTTACTATGACTTTTTTATTTACGTGTTTTTTTACAAGTTCATGTGAGCAGCTGACGCATATTCCCCCTTCCACAGTGCAGCTGACTATTTTTTTTCAGCTCAGTATGATGTCAACTATTTATGTATAAAGGTTTCAGCCGGCGTACTATTACTTTTTTATTTTTTTTTATTTACAACTTTCGCAACCTCCCACTCCCAAACCCACCGCTACTTGAGCAGCTGACGGTCGGTTTACTTATTAGTCATACAAGATCAACTATCCATGTCAATATCAGCCGGCTTACTAAGACTTTTTTTTATTTATTTTTTTACAACTTTCGCAACCTCCCACTCCCAAACCCACCGCTACTTGAGCAGCTGACGGTCGATTTACTTATTAGTCATACAAGATCAACTATCCATGTCAACATCAGCCGGCTTACTATGACTTTTTTATTTACGTGTTTTTTTACAAGTTCATGTGAGCAGCTGACGCATATTCCCCCTTCCACAGTGCAGCTGACTATTTTTTTTCAGCTCAGTATGATGTCAACTATTTATGTAAAAAGGTTTCAGCCGGCGTACTATGACTTTTTTTTTTTTTTTTTTTTACAACTTTCGCAACCTCCCACACCCAAACCCACCGCGGGTGCGTCAGCTGACGCTTGGTTTACTTATTAGTGATTCGAGAACTACTGAAAAAATAGGCAATCGATCGGCGTAAAATGGGTACCTGAAATGCAACGGTACCTCCCGGACTATAACAATATAAATTTTAACTGATTATTGATTGAGGCAGAGTTTGCATACAGAAGACGTGAATCCAAATTGAACGCGCAAGATGGACTAGCGTCTAGCCAACCAGTGCAACTATGTCCGATTGGCATCACAAGACTGTCATGCACAAGGAATTGCTCATTGTCATTTGCAATAACAAATAGGCACAATTTGAAAATAAATACTATTGTAATACTAATCAGTCTTACACTTAGACACCGCTTATTCACAACAACGTAGAAAAATAATTTGCGTTAGGTAAATTTGTGCTACCGCTGTAAATAAGGCGTAAGTAGGTTTATTTATCTGCATTATACTTTGCCAAAAACTTTGTTCAACAAGCAGCATGTTTATTATAAATATAAGTACTTAATTAATTTGCTATGCACATTACATAAAAGACAATGAAGTAAGTAATCTTAACAATTAAATAGACGTACACACGGCTACACATCAAGCTATACATTTCCAGTTTACACTAACCTCTCATTGTAAGGAAATCCTATACACTGCGAGATCAGCTTATACTGGAAATGTACAGCTTGATCTGTAGCCGTGCGACAACTTCTGTTCAGATTATTCTGTACTTAAATGTTTTACAATGAATTGGATAGGTACCTATTGTCAATGATGTTAATAGTACCTACTAATACCTCATCGGATATTGTAACTATTTAATCACCATATTGTATTCATAATTGCAACATAGGTTTCGTGTCGTGTCGCGTGTCGCGCCTGTTTGTAGGAGCCTAGTCTTTAAATGGGTAAATAAAATTAAAGGGATAACCTTTAATTTTATTTCTATTTACTGACTAATGACTTCAATGGGCTGAAAACGTAGACTAATACGTTTTGAACTCTCTCTCTCTCTCTCTCTCTACTGGAGATCTTGCAACAACGATTACTACAAGGATTTAGTGGCACTAAATGGGAGACACATGGACATAACATTATTTTTGGCTGAGTAATGGAGTCTTCAATATTCATCCAAGTCTACGGATAAAATATATAAGTTTACTTTAAATAATTCACTTTAGATAAATACTTAACATAATAAAACACTCAATCACTCAGTACTCTTAATATACTTAATCAAAATCATCCTAATAATATCACCAGAATCAATATTGATAAATAAATATTGTAACTTTACCAGGTTAAGTCATATTTCATTATCATTTATCATTATAGGTATATTTATGTACCTAACATTGTAATAATAACATTGCACGACTTTTGTCCAATTATAAAAATGTTTAATACTTAAGTAGGTTTAAGTATTTTTTTTACTAAGTATTTAAAATTTACCAATAAAAAAAATAGGTATAAACCGAAATGTCCAAATTTCCAAACCCGTCTAGAATCAAAACTTAATAATAATAATATCCTTGTTATAGTATGGACGTGGAAAAATACCACTTACAGTCACAACAATATTATTATCTGTCTGATAGATTTCTTGACTAGCTTGGATACAGAACCAAAGATAAATAAGAGATTATACGGGGTGGTCCAAATAGTGACTTCAATAAGAAAAAACCGGAATTCCTCATACCCAGGGGTGTTCGAAAATACCCATTGTATGTTCCGCGTTTTGTTGTAGTTTTCGAGTTGTTTTCTGCCGGTGGAGCTACAAAAATTCATATATTTTTTTTACTGGGTATTTTCCAGATTTTTTTGTGACACCACGTCACAAAAAAAAATTGTAAAATACACACTACGAAAAAAATTTTTGAAGTTCCAACGGCAGAAAACCCTAAAAATAATTACAAAAAAAAAAAAAAAATAACTCGAAACCAACAAAAATCGCGGAACACACCTGGGGTATTTTCGAACAGCCCTGGTTAGGAGGAATTCAGATTTTTCTTTTTGACGTTACTATTTGGACCACCCCCGTATGTAGTACTATAAAAAAAAGTCTTGTTACTATAATGTGATGTGGACCAATTGAAAAAGTACTCCGTGTACAACAGCTGGTAACGAAATGGTAACGAAACGAAAACTAAATTGAATATTTAAAAAAAAAGTAATTACTACGAGGTGTGGGAACGGGTCTGATGAAAATATAGTTTTTAGAACTTTTGTCCTTTCGTCTGGCTGGATGTATATTTCTGATTGGCGCAAAAATTACCTAACAAATTTGGGTGAAATTTGGCACACAGATAGATTATCACCTGGATTAACAAGAGTACTTTTAATTCCGGTGGTACCTACGTTACCGCGGGTTATTTTCCGACAGCTAGTATTTTAATTTTTTTAAAAATGTTTTTAGATCTACCAATGCTTGTGAGGCAACTATTAAATAAGTTATAGAGAAATATTTTTAAGCTTTTTGATATAAAAAATATCAAAAAGCTTTTCTTCTAGTTTCGAGAAAAGTCATTACAATTAGGCGGCAAAATGGTATCTACTTCATTGATACTCGTATCATGTGCAAGACGAGAGAGTCCAATGTCAATTAGACTTGTATTGGATTGGAGCAGCTATTTTTGGCTTCTTTGAAATTAAATCGAAGAAACGTACGAGCTCTTGTTATTAGACAACTAGCTTTTGCCCGCGACTTCGCCCTCGTGGATGTCATTATTATTATGATCGGATTTTGTTCACAATTCCATGCCTTTTTTTTTTTTGCGCAGAACCCTAATTCTTTTTCTAATATAAAAGTAAGCCTAAGTTACTCGTTATAACATCAGCTATCTGCCAGTGAAAGTCCCGTCAGTTTTTTTTTTTTTTGTTATAAGTAAGTACCGTATATACTTTCATATGCATAATATGTATTTGGTAAAAAGAATTTTTTTCGACATTACAAATAGACACTTCAATTTTATTTGTGTTTAGATTATGTGATATCCTCGTCGACGTGACTTTTCTTAAATCTAAATACGACATAATTATCATGAATGCTATGCCCATTTATTTTATTAACACGCTTTTATTTATTACAGTTTTATTATTGTTATGTAATAATTATTATATTTAAATCGGCCTGTACTGCACAAAACTTAATATTGAATTAGACATAATATTTTAATTTGGACACAAGTCTTGCAAAGTATTAAATAGTATTCTATGCAAAGCATTTTACATTATAATATTATGATATTATATTGAAAATGTGCTGTAAAGGCAGTCAACTTCATAGAGATTATTAAGAACTATTTTATGTATAAGTAGGTAGGTATATAATTAAGCACCTTCATAATAGTAGTAATAGCACTTCTTAGGCATGGCACTAGGTTTAAATACACCGTGTATTTACGGTTAGTCGCAACAATGAAAATAAACAATAATTACCTATTTAAATATACCTGTGTACCTACTTCAGATACACACATATTAAAATAGGTAGGTACTATGTTGCCTATATTGTACAAAACAAGGGTTTGTTATATATTTTGATAAAGATACATTATTTGTAGTTATTATAATAATAGATAACGAGTGTATGTCAATAGTGCGACAAACATGTGTGCGACATGTCATTATTTCGACAGGTCTTTAGTGCGACAAGCAATGTATGTTTAACAGATATGACTTATACATAGTGTTTTTTTTATTTCCCATAACTCTAGGGTATTAATGAGACCATCATTATGTACAACTTTTACTATGGGACCGAACCCAAAATCGTGAAAAAAAAATCAGCTGCCCCCTACATTTTATGTTCGCATAACTCGTCAAAATGTAGGGAGCAGCTGATTTTTTTTTCGCGATTTTGGGTTCGGTCCCATAGTAAAAGTTGTTCATAATGATGGTCTCATTAATACCCTAGAGTTATGGGAAATAAAAAAAAACACTATGTATTGTTCTGAACAGACTAGGAGACTTGATTGACTTCTGGATTGAGGTGGGCTGGTTGGAATAAGCCCCGATGGCCGATATGGCCCACGCACAATGGTCCAAATAAAGGACTAAGTGCGGAAACCATACCCTCTAACATAGATAGAACACTATGTATAAGTCATATCTGTTAAACGTACATTGCTTGTCGAACTAAAGACCTGTCGCACTAACGACCTGTCGAACAAACGACCTGTCGAACTAATGACATGTCACACACATGTTTTTCGCCCTAATGACATACACTCATAGATAACAGTTATAGAAGATGACATAATTTTCATATGATGTTCAAGCTAATTAGCTTAGCATTATAAAGAGATCTAAAAAATCCTACATTCTATGTCACATGACTAAAGCAAATTGTCTCCACTAATTGATAGAATGAAAACAGATACACAGATGTATCTTTGTTGGCTACAATGATATAAAACTATCTAGGCATAGCTTATGCATTCAGACAATGTCTTATCAAATGGTGACAGTAGTTCAATGTCAAATGAAGAACAATTCTCCTTGACTGGTGGACAAGGCTGGGTATTGTCAACACTTAAAGATAATTATTGTAAAGACGATGCAAAATTGAAATTGAGATATTAAAATTAGTCAATAGCTTGGACATTATTTTTCAAGGCAAGCAAAGATATTGTAACAAAAGCGTTACAATTACTTTGTTATTAAGTTTAATATTTTAACAAGTTTTTTTTGTTGTCTTATTACTAAATTGTTCAAGTTCATTATCAAGGAAATCTGAATCTGACCAACTTGAAAACAAAATTCCGTGCACACAATGACCACATCTATTAGCTAATGCTGCAAGCAAAATAGTCCTTACAGTGTATAGATGTAAGGTTCCTCGATAGTACCTAACCTGTTTTTGAAAGAAGTTATACATTGTTACAGAAAATCTAAGAAATTATTTGAGTTTACATAATTTAGAATTCTACATTAAAATTCAGAAGCTACGAAAAAATTCAGAACTTCCGAAATTCAAAACTTCAAAATTTCAAATTTTCAGGCTACAAAAAAAATCAGAAGAAATATGATCACTGGCTTATATAAATTACAATCACATCTTTACAGAAACAAGTGAATTTATCACTGTATGCAGGTTTAACAAAACATTCTATTGCTACCCACCGCTTACGGGCTAAAGGAATATTGTTTTACAAACTGATTTTAGGACATAATCTTTTTACAGAAACCCTGCAGCAATATATTGTAATATATTGAAACTTATACCTATGGTTTAATTAAACAGATCTGTGTTGGTGGTTAGCAATATTCATATCACTGGAATGTTAAGTACAAAATTTATTTATAATTCGTCAAAAGAAAACATTTAAATGCAAACTTTTATGGAGGTATTTTTTATTATCCAGAATGCTATAGAGTATGGAGGCATAGAAATATGATTGCCATATTTTAAACGTATTGGTTCCAGATCTGGTAACGAAGATTCATAATATAGTGGCCAACCATTCAACAGCAAAGTCTTTGATCTCCTGTTATTTGATGGAGCACTCAGTATGTACTCATCAATAATCAAATTATCTCCATGCAGTGCAGTACCATTTAACAAAAACCTTGCTTTGGCCATTTCTAAATTGATAGCATAAACAGTGATAGCTGAAGTATCATTGGTATATTTTCTATTTGCACAGTGCACATACATTCTTTGCAAGCGAGAGCATTTACAGTCAACATGTAATACTTTGTTTCCTACAAGCCTTTTGTACAGAACACTCAGCCACCAATCTGGCAAAGGTTCTAAGTTTTTATCAACCATACTATAATTTCCACCAATAAAACTTTGCCTCACCACAGTGGTGATGTTGTATTTAGCTGCAAGGCCAAGCTTATCTAGCCATAGAGGACTTCCAGCAAAAGAATTAGATAGTCCAGGTGCGCCTCCTCCATATGAGCTACTTGTCTCTGTCAACCACATGGGCATATGCCTGTATTTCTTGGTGTGATTTCTCATAGTTTCTATTTGCTCTTTCAACAAATCAAATGTGTTAGGGTCCCAGAAATCTTCAAGTGTGGCAGTTCTGCTGTTTAAATAATATTGATGCCAGGACACTGCACTGACAGTCTTTGAACTATTTCCCAAAAACTCCCTCATGTACTCCAGACAATAAGGTCGCTTTGACTGTGGTCTAGTGGTGTCTGGACCAACTAATAGGGAATGTTTGTAACCAGAATGATTGAGAAGTTTACGAAGTTTCTGGAAATCATGAGCCAACATTTCTGGGGACAGACTCATATTAAATACATGTTCAAAAGAGTTTGGCTCATTACCAAGCTGCCAGTCCACATCAAAATGTTTACTTCTACTGTATTCCAACAGTTCCCTGGCATTTAGTTCACTCCAACCATGATCATCACGGAGGAGCACATTAAAAACAAATAGTAGTTTGCTTTTTGTAGCTTTACAAAATTCATTAATTTCTGTCCATTTCTTACCAGTCATTATAAAGAAAGGCAAGTATTTGTGTTTGCATAGCTTTCTAACAGCAGGGCAGACTGTCTTGGAGTGATTGGAGTGGTCTTTGGGGCAGTGCTCGCACGACGCGTTGATGTCGCTCTCGCTGAATATGAGTCGGTCCGACATGGTGCCGCCCAGACGCAGCCGCGCCGGCGCTAACGCTGCAGCAAGTTGTCGCAGTTTCGGCTTGCCAAACTCTATTCTATTATAGTGCTCAATTTCAGAAGTGTCAATACCCATACTCAGGAAATCATCTGGTATCATGGTAGTTACCACCTGATTCTCTTCAATTGTAATGTAGCATTTCTCGCCAGAGTTGTACTTTACAAATAACACCATTAGGGCCACGTTGCAGCAGAACGCTATGGCACAGGCAGCCACCAGACTTTTGTTGGATAGCATTTTGGGAATATCACATAAACATTATTGACGTGAAAAATTTAGAAAATCACTCACACGTCTTGTAGAATCGGTCCAACTGTTTCAGCTTTACAGCACACACAACACACTATCTCAAACTCAAACTAACTAACTGCACAACGTCAGCGGACTGACAGTTGTGACTTTGTGAGTTGCTTCAGTTGCTTGACAGTTGATAATTACAAACAATTTTTCCATAGGGCAAGAATGAAGGATGAAGGATGTATGAGGGGCTCGTGAGACGCATGGGTCAATCGATTAGGTTCTACTATAGCAGGCTACTCTTGCCTAGGTTGGTCCGTGGATTGGTGACCATCATTGCATACCGAGACCCTTAGATACTATACATCAATGTCTTTGCCGAGACCCCTCCGTGCCTCGGACATGGACCTAAAAAAACAGGCGGACGCCGTCTCCTTTAACAATAACTGAAGCACCCATAGTAAGTCAGTGCGCTAATGTCTACAAGCCAGCACGCACACATTCACACCATAGTAAGTCTACCGGCCGCCATTACGTTACACGAGCGACGGCCGGCGCGGCGTCTTTGCAGGTACTCAAATCACGCACACATAGATCGGTAGGGTGCTTCACTTTCGATATGCGTGGTGCGGAGTCCATCTTTTTTTATAAGTCTATGGCCTCGAAAAACACGTTTTACACGGTTGGAATAGCGTTGCCGGAGAGTAATATTCTGAAGTATTCCCTTCGGAAGTATTCGGAAGTATTCGCAAGTTTTGAGTAGTATTCGCAAGTATTCCCCGAGCTAAGTACATGTGCGGTCACGCAAGTTTATCTATTAAAGTTTGACTATTGACCGCTAGATGGCGTTAATTAACGCCATCTAGCGGTCAATAGTCAAACTAACATTACGTCGTGTGTGTGTCGTGTGTGTTGTTGTCGTACGAGTATGTTGCGTTCATTCATGACTCCGAGTAATATTCGATTTGAAAACTTCGCAATACTTCCGAATATTTCTTTACATCTACTTATATAAGTACTTACGTAATAAGTTTTTGTATGCGGTTTAGGTGTGAAAGTGGTAGAGAGGTAAGTAAATAGGTAGATTACTGAGTTTATAAAATAGTTTAAAGTAAGTATCAAGAAAGAAGTCAAGGTTTGACTTCAAGTGCAAAAACACACCATTTTCGAGATATAAAATACAGTACATTTTTTTTTTCTTTTGCTTATATCTCGAAAACGGTGTGTCCTATCGCAAAAATAATTAAAATTTGGCCCCCCTTTATAAAACCCATAAACCCCTAAACCTCTACATGTAGGTACCAAAAAAAACCGTAAAGAACACGTTGAAGCTGCCCCCTCCTAGCGCCCCTCCATGTACAAGAGAATCGGCACTAATATCCGCACAAAATAGACATTTTAAACTCAACCATACAAAAATAAAACAATAATTACCGAGTCACTGGTAGATAACTACTTACAGGGAATTATTCCCGCTAGTAGATAACTACTCACGCGGAAATATTCGCGCTAGTACGTAGGCATCGAATAATACTCGTTGATTTTATGAATGAACGGGCTCGAGCTTCCTAAATCACGTGTGCAAGTGTGCAAGTGAACGCCGCTGGCACCGCGCGCCGACCAACTTCGGGTACTTATTGGATTATCTTTTAAATGCGACTATTGACCACTAGATGGGGGCGCAGTTCTCATTGCAAATTACATATATTATGTCCCGCATTGGTGATAGTGCATTCATTAATACCCACGAATCAATCTTCCACCATTCATAAGCTAATCAGCAAACCTTGGTCACTGCAGCAGCAGAAAGCGTCGCATTAACACGACTAATCACGCTAGTTAATGCTACGCTTCTGTGGCACCATCTTGCGGATTCTTGCGATAACAATAGAATAGTCGGCGCACTGCATTTTTGTCCTTGAACCCCCACTTGTCCGGCACTGGATTCGCCATAAAAACGTGTACAGGAGCGCTAATACTTCGTTGACTCATGAATGAATGGCTGCGAAGCTCGGTGGTGTGCCACTTTACTATCAAGCCAATGCCAGGCGAGCGCTGGCGTCGCCGAGCGACTAACGAGAGCAGGTGTTCATTTACAATTCTACCATTTCCCCCTAGATGGCGTTAATTCATTTAACGGCACGGCGTAATATATTCGGCGAGTCGAGTCTCATCAAGCGACCTACGCAAGTACGCATATATTCGTAACTAGGCACCTACTGGCAATAATTTCATTCTTAATAGGTAATAAAAAGTAGGTTACCTACTACATTCTTACTAGTAGTATTCCTTCAAATCGAAGTATTCCTTTGAATATTTCGCAATTATTCCGAATACTTGCGAATACTTGCGCAGTTTTGCAACGCTAGTTGGAACCAACCACCAACACCACCAAATTTTATTTTGATCTACACGATCATGTGGTTGACTGAACTTGACAGTGCATACTGCGAACGCAACAGACGCAACCTTAGAGCATTAACTATAATGCTCTAAGGACGCAACAGATGAATACGTCTTGAAATATGGCACCTTAACTTTCAAGACATCAAAAAATCGTGTTCATTGCAACCGCGCGGCCATGGCGTTTAAAAAAAAAAATATGCCATCATTTTGTAACAATTTGTAAAAGTTGACTCCCAAAACCACAAAGCTATGGTTAAAAAGTTAGAAGGGTTTGAACGTGGCCGCGCCATCGAAACGCGGAGAAGGCGGCCACGGAGATCTCAGAGACTAAGCGTTGCACAGACCTGAAATTTTGGTAACTTACAGATTCAATTTGTAAATAATTTGTAAAAATATAGGTAATAATCCTAGTTTAATATTTTAGGAGCTGTGAGACTAAAACCCCGCGGCCGCGCCATCGAAACGGTGACAAAAACGAGATAGCCGATATCTCGCTGAAAAAGCATCGCAGACGTCTAGAATTTTTTGTAAAACCCAGATTTGAATTTGTCAAAACTTACAAAAATGCAACAAAAAATCCTAGGTACTAGAACCTCATGGCCGCGCCATCGAAACGGTGAAAAATACGTTATCACCGATATCTCGCTGAAAAAGCATCGCAGAGGTCTGAAGTTTTTTGTAAACCCTAGATTTGAATTTGTCAAAACTTGTAAAAATACAACAAAAATCCTAGGTTTATAATTCAGGAGCCGTGCCATTGAAACTGTGAAAAACACGTTATCGCCAATATCTCACTGAAAAAGCATCGCAGAGGTCTGAAATTTTTTGTAAAACCTAGATTTGAATTTGTCAAAATTTGTAAAAATACAACAAAAAATCCTAGGTTTATAATTCAGGAGCCGCGCCATTGAAACGGTGAAAAACACGTCATCGCCGATATCTCGCTGAAAAAGCATCGCAGAGGTCTAAAGTTTTTTGTAAAACCTAGATTTGAATTTGTCTAAATTTGTAAAAATACAACAACAAATCCTAGGTTTATATTTCAGGAGCCGCGCCATTGAAACGGTGAAAAACACGTTATCGCCGATATCTCACTGAAAAAGCATCGCAGAGGTCTGAAGTTTTTTGTAAAACCTAGATTTGAATTTGTCAAAATTTGATGTTTTTGTCTATCTTAGTTATTTCTACATAATAATACGTATTAATAGGTGTATAAACAATATCTCGCTAATACTTACTTTCTTCGAGAGTTAATCACGTTCATGACTTATTTCTGCGCGATACCGTATTATATAAACCTGGAATATAAACCTGAATTTTTTCTGTAGTAGTTTTTGTAAATGTTGACAAATTCAAATCTCGGTTTTACAAAAAACTTCAGACCTCTGCGATGCTTTTTCCACTACTTCCCCACTGCTCAACTAGATTGCTCAACTGCATAAAGTTGAGCAGTGGGTAATCCCAACGGCTCAACTGGTAATTGCTCAACTGTGAATAGTTGAGCAGTGGGTAATACCCGCTGATCAACTAAAACTGCACAACTATATTTTATAGACTAGAAAAAAACTCCAAATCTCATAATTAATAATATACTTCACCAACTACTAAGAAATCTTAAAATATATTTTTTTTAAACATTTAGTTAACGAACTTAGAAAACACTTTAATTAAGTAGATACCCTTAATATACGTGAAATGAAAAAATGAGTGCACGAGTAAAATTATCTAACAAAGCAGAAATAAACTAAACAATAAAACTCTCATTACACCAATAACATAAAGCCTCCTCTACACTACTCGCGAAGTTGGTCGAAGTTAGGCGAATACGGTAGTGTGGACGGCCACTTCGCTTCGCTTCGTGCAACCTTGGCTCGCCTCGTTGTCGGTTTTTGCGCCCGAGTCAAAGGGCCCGAAGTGCACCGACGAATCGTCTGACTACACTACTCGACTCACTTCAAATTGTCGCGTGATAAATTCGCACGTAATTATAATAAGCGAGAGTGCACATTGCAACGGCAGCTGCCACTTCAACATTATCCATGGTGCAAAGAATACTACTTAGTCTGTGGTGCAAAGCGCGCGGGTGCCATCGGGCAACTGACCTCCTCGCGAAGTTGCACGAGTGTGTAGTCACGTACTTCTGACTTCGGTGAACTTTGACGAGTACTTCGTCGAAGCAACTTCGCGAGTAGTGTAGTGGAGGCTTAACATTTACAATGAGTGACACGAGTGACATTATCAATGTCAATTACAAATAAGTGTATTAAATAGGTATATGGGTATTATCACTAGGTTTAGTGGCCAGTGCCTCAAGAGCAGTTGAGCAATAGGTCATATGTTCGATTTTATAACAGGATGACCTACTGATCAACTAAGTTGAGCAAAAAATAGTTGAGCTATAGAGCATAAAATGTTCGGTAGTACAAACTATGTCCTACAGCTCAACTGCTCAACTAGTTGAGCAATCTAGTTGAGCAGTGGGGAAGAAGTGGCTTTTTCAGTGAGATATCGGCGATAACGTGTTTTTCACCGTTTCAATGGCGCGCCTCCTGAAATATAAACCTAGGATTTTTTGTTGTATTTTTACAAGTTTTGACAAATGCAAATCTAGGTTTTACAAAAAACTTCAGACCTTTGCGATGCTTTTTCAGCGAGATATCGGTGATAACGTATTTTTCACCGTTTCGATGGCGCGGCCATGAGGTTCTAGTCTTACAGCTCCTGAAATATAAACCTACGATTTTTTGTTGCATTTTTGTAAGTTATGACAAATTCAAATCTGGGTTTTACAAACAACTCTAGATATCTGCGATGCTTTCTCAGCGAGATATCGGCTATCTCGTTTTTTTCACCGTTTCGATGGCGCGGCCACGGGGTTTTAGTCTCACAGCTCCTAAAATATTAACCTAGGATTTTTTTCTATAATTTTTACAAATTATTTACAAATTGAATCTGTAAGTTGCCAAAATTTCAGGTCTATCAACACACACCTCAAACCCCTGAACGGATTGGTCTGTTTCGTACACAGATAGCTTTTATGACCTAGGCATCCGATAAGCAGTTTTTGAAAATTTGACATTTGGGGGGGTGAAGAGGGGGATATTGTTTGTATGAAAAATCTTATTCCTTGAGTTAATAAACTTGAAACTTGTCACGAATATTTATCGAAGTAAATTATGATTTTTGTAATTTTTTGTTTTTCTAAACTACCCCTTTTTTTTTTTTTTTTTTTTTTTTTTTTTTTTTTTTTTGAGGGTGGGAAATCATCAAATAACTTCTCCCGCTCTGGGTGGAGCGGAAGGGCGTGTCAGACTTTTACTGACTAAAACCCACCCGTGTTCCTTCAGTTGCCTATGCCAGGGCCGCGGTAACCCCTTCGGACAATCCGCGACCCCAGCGGCGTCGGCCCTATTGGACCCCGTCACTTGCTGACATCTCTTTGAGGCGCGCGTGGAACACAACGCGCCGTCGACTCGGGCCTGGTCCTTACCGGACGGCGAGCTACCCGCTGCTCACCGTCCGCAGGCCCGCGCCTACGGTGGCCGGAAATCGCCCCGCGATTCCCGCCGCCCAGGGCGTCTCCTGCGGCGACTGAGGGCGTGAGGCTGCCTCTCCCTCACGCGTTCCGCCTCCTCCTTCGCGAGCATCACTGCTTCGCAGAAGGAGGTGACGGCCTCCCATGCACTCTCGCTCCGCACCATGGCCTGGACCAGGCTCGGACGCGAGAGATCGCCGCCGCCGATCGCCTCCGTGAGAACACGGCGGTGCTCTGCCCAAGCCGGGCAGACCTCCACTGTATGCTCCACCGTGTCCTCCGGGCGATCCACACAATGATAACACCCGGGCGTTTCCTCCCGCCTTATGCGAAACAGGTACCTCCCGAAACAACCATGTCCGGTGAGGACCTGCGTCAGGCGGAAGGTGAGGACGCCGTGGCGCCTCTCTAACCACTCCTCAAAGAGGGGACTTATCGCCGCAATTGTGGCGTGCCCAGCGCTGGGTTGCGACAGTCGCGCTCTCCATGCCGCCATGAGATCCCGCCGGAGCTCTGTCCGCTGTACCGTGATTTCTCGCGGCAGCGGAGTTACGCCCCGGCGCTTCGCCTCCTCGCGCCACTCCCACACGTGCGCGAGGACCTTTGCCTCCAGATCCCACGGCGGCAATCCGGCAAGGAGGCTCGCCGCCTCCCGGGAGACCGTGCGGTATCCCCGGACTAGCCGGATGGCCATGACCCTCTGGGACGCGTTCAACCTGCCGGCTGGTCCCAGCCTTAGGGAACGCGCCCACACCGGTGCTCCGTAAAGGGCCATGGACCGCACGACCCCCGCGTAGAGCCTCCGGCAGGAGGCGTTTGGACCCCCCAGATTGGGCAGGAGCCGCCTCAAGGCAGCCCCAGCCCGTGCCAGTCTGGGAGCCAAACGTCGGAAGTGCTCCACGAAGTTCCACCGGCTGTCGAGGACGAGTCCCAGGTACTTCATCGTCGACCCGACTCCGATGTGAACCCCTCCCACCGTTATTTCGGAACCCGACGGTGGCGCATTCCGAGGACCATGAAAACACATGGCCTCAGACTTGTGCAAGGCCACCTCGAGTCCCAACTGCCGGATCCTCTCCACGACTATCGCAACCCCGCGTGTCGCTAGTTCAGCCGCCGCCTGGTGCGACCTCCCCTGCGCCAGGACCAGCGTGTCGTCAGCGTAACATACTACGCTGACGCCGCTAGGGAGGTCGGCGCGCAGCACCCAGTCGTAACCGATGTCCCACAGATGCGGCCCCAAGACCGATCCCTGTGGGACACCGCACGACATCTCTCGCCGGTTCCACTCTCCCTGATGACCGGGGTAGATGACGGCCCTGTCCGTCAGATAGGCCTCGACCACCCGACAGAGGTAGGTCGGCATCCGGTGATACCGCAATGCCTCCCTGATGCAACTCCAGGGCAGGGTATTAAAGGCGTTGGCGATGTCTAGGGACACCGCCAAGACGACCCCACCCCGGGCCACTGCATCCCCCGTCGTGAGGGCTCGCACGCGCATGATGGCGTCCACCGTAGAGCGCCCCTTGCGGAAACCAAACTGGCTCTCCGCCAAATCCGGCCCCTCCTGCACCAGCCACCCGACGAGGCGGTCTGCAATTACTCTTTCAAAGAGCTTGCCCACCTCGTCGAGCAGCACGATGGGCCGGTAAGCGGACGGAGAGTCCGCAGGGCGCCCCGGCTTCTTAATGAGGACCAGTTTCCCCGTCTTCCAGCGAAGTGGGAACTGGCCCCTCTCCAAGCATGCGCTTAGGAGCCCCCCTAGTCGAGGCCCGAGAGCCCCAAAGGCCAGAACCCAGGCTCTTCCAGGTAAGCCGTCGGGTCCTGGGGCGGTATTTTTGGCACTGAGCCTACGTACCGCCGCTCTCAACTCTACCTCGGTCACTTCCGGAGCATCAACGTCGTCGTCGGTGTCGTGGTCCGCAGCGGGCACCGCATGAGGCGGAGCCATAGGCGGGGGAGTATGTTCCCCTCGCGAAGGGAACAGAGCGCTCACCACGTCCTCCACGAGCTCGGGCCGGAGACTACCCCTAAAAGGGAATTGAGGGATGTCAAAATTTGTATGGAAAATTTTTAACGCGTAATCCGCTTAACTCAAAACTCAGTATTTATACTTAAAAATAAAAATAAAGAACAATGTGTATTAGGGTTTTTCGAAAAGCTACCTCTAACGGGGTGAAAAGGGGTAGTCAATTTCACACGGGAGGATTTTACTGCGTGGCTTAATTAACTCGAAAATTGGTGTAAATAATCTTTGAGTCAAGTTATGGAAATATCTCAAAGGATTTTTTTAAATTCCACCCCTATGGGGGTGAAAACAGGGAATACAGTTTACATGAAAAATGTTATTCAATTGACTTGAAACTTGGCACAAATACTTGCCTAAGTAAGTAATAAAGTTTGTCATTAATAGTTTTTAAAACTACCCCGGAGGAGGGCTAGAGGGGGGGGCGGGGGTGGTCAGGAGGGTGAGGGGGAGGATGATGGATGGAGGGGGAAAGGGGCCGGACTTGAGGAGAGGAGGAAGACGTGGTGAGGGGAGAGGGGGAGGGTAGAGGTTGGTGAGCGGGAGGTATCAAAATGTACTTTTCATGCTTGTCAAACCATTTTAACCATCTAGAGACCCCATTACGACTCAGCGAGCGATTGATTCGTTAGAGGAGTTTTCGACCAATTTGAGACTACCGCCCCAGGGCCGGCAGTCACTACATTCGTTACGTTCAATCGCTCGGTAAGTGCTAATCACATGCTCTGTGGTCTAATAAATTTTAAGGAACGGGCTCGAAGATGTGTCTGTGACATCTGTGTGTCTTTAATAAAACCGAAGTATTACCATTTGCCCGTCTAGGGGAGCCAGTTAGGATCACAGAGCATGTAATTAGGACTTGAAAACGTTTAACGTAACGAATGTCGAGACTGCCGGCCCTGGGTAAGACAAATAAGGGCTCTTCTTTTGTGTGGAAAAATAAAAAACAGGGTATTAGACCGTGCTATATGAAATAATAAAATGAAACAAAGCTTTATTTTTATAAGATAGTTAAAATGAAGAGCTTTTAGCGAAGTCGTGGCGCTGGTGGCGCGAAAATCTGTAACTTCTATTAAAGTCCGTGGCGGTGAAAAGTGTAATTATCGCATCGTGGAGGTTATTTATTTCTCAAACCATCAGCAAGGTAATAGTGACTGCCAAGGGTAAGTCAGAAGTAGATAGGTAGGTAAGTATACTCGTGGAGATTATTCTCATCCCCTTAAACACTTAAGGGGGGTACTTAAGTGTTTATTCATAAAAAACTAAAACACTCTACAAACCTATTTTAGTTAAAATAGTGTTTTGTCTTCTTCTTTCAAACACAAATCATAATTGGAAAAAAATTGACAAATAACTATTTTAACTAAAATAGGTTTTAGAGCGTTTTAGTTTTTTATTAATAAAAAGGGATGTAAGAGTTTTATATATGTCATAGTCAAAGGTCGATATGCAGTCTCTTCCCGGAATGACTGTATTATCCTGGGTTTGACCAAAGCCTTTGGGCAAACCCCGAAATAAATTCCAATTTCGGCCTTTGACTAAAGTATTTTTGGTCAAACCTAGAAGTTCCTAACTTTTTAGTCAAACGTCGAAAGTAAAATAATCTGTTTCGGGCTTTGCCTAGTCGATCCTATAAGCGACTGGCAGACTCGGTCAAACGTCGACTTCAGGGGTTCCCCGAGGTTCGGTTTTGTTAGGTTCCTTTAAACCCTGCGCAGCGGGGCACCGTCTTTAGTCAGAGGTCGAAAAATTTCATTTGTTTGGACTTTGACTGAGACTTCAGGTCAGATCTGAGGATTGACTAGTCAAACCTAGGAGCTCAGGAGCTTCGAGGTGTAGGTAACTATTTAACATCAAGACGGATTTGCAAAATTCTTCTTTTATTTGAAAGGGTGTTCTCTCGAAGCGGTTCCATTGCCACCAAGTCAGAATAGAGGGGGGCATCAAATTTTACAGGCACACCTATATCGATTTGGGTATTTTTTATAGTAACTCGTGCATTTGCAATCGAAAAGCACCATTTGGTGAAGTGGAACTGATGATGAAGACCACAGATGGCCATCAGAACTACTCAATAATACCTAAGTATTTCATGGGTTGTCGATTACTTTAAAATGGTTACTAAGCTATTTGTACTCGTCGCAATCATTATGGTGATGGTGACTTAAGCATCAGCTCCAGTCTCCTGGTTCTTTTCTGGAGAACTCCTCAACAATTAACGTCCCTGCATCGGGAAAAGCAATATTTTGTAAAAGGTGATGAGCAGTTGACATTAGGCTATTTTAACTTAGATAAATTACAAACTGACCCACTAAAAAGTGAAAAATAAAAATCTTTTTACAAAAAAAAAAAAAACCGGTCAAGAGCGAGTCGGACTCGCGCCGAGGGTTCCGATCCGATTTCTGAAAAAGTGTGCTATTTAGAGACATCGTTTTATTTTTCCTGTAATCTTTACTTAAACTTTTATCACATACCTAGAATGATTTCAGTTTTTTCTCTTTGCAAACTTCGGAGGGGAAGGGGTGGGGGAACGGTATTTTTTTACATTTTTCATCAAAAGTCGAAAACTATGTACCTACCTACCCTAAAAACAAAAAAAATGTTTGAGAATGTGCAAACCGCGTTCTTTCATATGGTATCCCAGATGCCCTATAGGTACTTTGAATTTTTAAGACCCCTTTCAGTCCTTTTTGCAAAAAAAATATAAATATTTTTATTTCTTTCATATTTGCAAAATAGTTGGGTAAACGTCTTCTAAAACTGTTCCAAATTTCAAGTTGAAAGCATTAGTAGCTTAGTTCTTGAGATATCCAGCTGTGACAGACAGACAGACAGACAGATTGAGTCGTACCATTAGGGTTCCTTTTTTACCATTTTGGTACGGAACCCCAAAACCAACCAACTTCCAAAAAAACGCTTCAAAGTGAAATATAACTTTAATTTCGGAAGTCGTTGGCAAAAAACTAAAATACAGATCCAAAGGCACCGACTTCCGAAATTTAAGTTATTTTTCACTTTGTAGTGTTTTTTTGGAAGTCGGTTGTTTTTTTTGTTGTAAAAAGTTTTTTTTATTATTAATGTTACTTTCAAACAGAGCATCTGCCATATCTCTTCATCACCTTTAGTTGACTGTTAGAGAATGCCTATTGTAGGTAGATTATTTGTGTGTGAGAAGTTTAAATATTTAAATATATGTTTTAATATTTTACCTCTGATTGCATTACAGTCAAAATCACTGAGATCTTTATGGTCTTTACAACTATATATTGCTGTTGCGTTACTGTTGCTACTACTGAAAAGTTTTTCAAAATCACTGATCTTTATGGTCGTTACAACTATATTGCTGTTGCGTTGTTGTTGCTACTACTGAAAAGTTTTTCAAAATCACTGTGATCTATATGGTCGTTACAACTATATATTGCTGTTGCGTTACTGTTGCTACTACTGAAAAGTTTTTCAAAATCACTGATCTTTATGGTCTTTACAACTATATATTGCTGTTGCGTTACTGTTGCTACTACTGAAAAGTTTTTCAAAATCACTGATCTTTATGGTCGTTACAACTATATTGCTGTTGCGTTGTTGTTGCTACTACTGAAAAGTTTTTCAAAATCACTGTGATCTATATGGTCGTTACAACTATACTATTGCTGTTACGTTGCTGTTGCTGCTACTGAAGTCAGTCAAAATCACAGTGATCTTTATGTTCGTAACAATAAGGCTGCTAAGTATTGGGTTACTGCTGTCGGGGTACTGCAGGAGATCCGCTCCCCTCTTTTCAGCTAGGCTTAAAAAAGTTAATCTGAGCATAATCACTAGTCTATGACTAGAAACTGTACTGAATCAATCTGCCTAGCCTTTTCCCAACTATGTTGAGATCAGCTTCCATTCTAACCGGATGCAGCTGAATACCAGTATTTTACATGGAGCGACTGCCTATCTGACATCCACAACCCAGTTACTGGGTAATACGATACACCTTGGTAATACTGGTTGTCCGACTTTCGGGCTTCTGACAACCCGTAACGACTGTCAAAGGTCCACGAATAACAGCCGGGACCAACGGCTTCACGTGCTTTTCCGAGGCACGGAGGAATCTCGGTATGTAAAGATGGTCACATATTAGTGTATAGTCTATGATGGTTACCCCACTGACCAACCCGTAGCTTAACCTGACGGATCGACCCGTGCGGCTGTTATTACTTAGCCACGAGCTCCTTTAGAAACTGTACTATGAAAAGTAATATACTTAGTGTGTCCCTCGATCGTGTTTGTAACCCGCTCGAGCTCTAGGTAATCTAGGTGACGCAATATGGTAGATATAACTAAATAAAACAATAATAATGGTATAAATACGTTTTATTTTAAACCTCAGCAGCGGAATGGTTGTCGAAAACAGGTAATCGTTGTCTTATACGACGTATTATTTACATGTAACTAAAAGTAGGTAGGTATTTAATTAACTCATTCAAGTTATAAAGAAGAGAAGTATAAATTAAACACAATGCATCAAGTAAGGTAGGCAATGCAGAATATTGTAACACAACTTTTAGGTAAGTACGTACGGGTACGTAGGTAGGTACTACGTACTCAGATGTGTCATAAAATGCATTTGCTAATATATATGTAAGTAGGTAGGTAGATATTATCAAAAGATCAAGTGGATAGATATTTGATTGGGTTAAGTTCGGATAGTCAACATAATATAGGATATGTGCTTTGGATCAAACATGTTTTATCTGAATTACTAATTAAATACAGGAGATTCCTCGACTGTAGTAGAGTATATGTCTTATAAATAAAGTACATAGACATTTAATCGGAAATAGCTACACTGTAACATTTTTAAACATTGATAAGTTGACGACATTTATTTATAAGTACCATGTTGACCAAAAATTGATACGTTACATGCAAAACAGACAGACATCAAGTATTATGCTAACAAATATCATATATAAGTAAAGTATATAATTATTACTAATCATATTCTAAATAACAAAACTCCATTACACCAACAACATAAGTAAATAAACTAAGTACAAAAGACTCAACAAAAATTTAAATGACTGTACCTAAACTCTTACTAAATCTAAACATTTAGATCGACTTCATTACAATGCGGGTATTGTTAGGTCCACAGTACACTACACACAAGTTTAGTGTACTTCGGTTAGGTGTAGGTATGTGTATACTGACATACCTATTAGTACAGACGCACATAAGTCTTACGACTCGTCTCCCAAGTTTTGTGCGAATTATGAAATCATTAATGAGTCGGGAGCGAGTTTTCTACACCATAATAATTTAAAGTTCATCGTGTTTGGGGCCTGAGAATTCTTCATGGCTAATAAATCCGTTCTTGTCCTTATCCTCATGTTGGAAGATTTCCTCCACGAGTTTGTCATGGCTTTCAAGCATTTGTTTGACGTCTTCGCTCATCTCGGCGCCGTCCGAGGGCACCATCTGCTTTTTCAAGTACTCGCTGACCTGCACGACAAATCACAAATTAAGTTTTTACAATTGATACTAGGTACTTAATATTTATGGGCTACGAAGTTATTTTGCGTCGCTGGTATAAGTTACTTAATTATTATGGTTTTAATACTCGTAAGACTTTTAATTGATTTTCTAGAACATCATTTTATTATTAAACTATGTTTTAATATTTCTTACTTGCTGGTTTGCACCTGGAATTCTATCAAGAATTTCTACTCACTAGTTTTACCTACAGACTGTCTGATGTAACAAAGGAAAACTTGGAAAATTTCATCAATATTTTCCACAAATAGGTAGGTTTTATGAAAGTTGCATGCATTGTTAGGAGAAACACAGAAATGGAATAAACGTTCATCATCATCATTTCAACCGAAAGACGTCCACTGTTGGACATGATAGGCCTCCCCAAGCACCGCAATGAAACCATGCCTGAACATATTAGAGATACTAGAACATGCTGTTATGGACAATATTTACTGAGTAATTGTTAAGTTGAGGCTTCGATGGAAAGTTCTTATAACGAGTCTTAAATTAGTTATACCGACCGAATATTATTTATTACCTGATACCTACATAAATATAAAGCTATGTTCGTTTCGGTAAGCTGTTAAAAAGCCTAGCATAACATACGATGCAAATGCAATAACGGTTTTCAATAATAAAAAGGAAAAGGCATAGAAGGCAGAGGGTACCTTCTTTGTGCTTAAAGTTATAATCGACGAAATATGTAGGTTCCTATGAATAAAGGCTGATACGTGAATTTTAATTGTTAGGGAAGCAAGTGCTGGGTGCTTTGTTTTACAAAGTAAGATAATGAAAGAAGAAGACTTTAAGTTACAGGATACAACTACATCTATACAGATATTTGGTTAATGTGCAACGAATTCGGCAACGATAAGTTAACGGGACAGTGTTAAGACCTCCTCCAGCCCACCGTCACCTGAAGCCACGGCACTGACCTCCTCGCGCGACAGTTCTTTGTCTCCGTCGGTATCCATCGCCTGGAACGCTAACTCTATACTCACTTCTTCGCGGGAGAGCAAGTTGTCGGCGTCAGCATCGATTTCTTTGAAGACGTTGGTGGTCGGAGGCGAGTCGCCGATGTTGATGAGCTCCACATCAAAGTGAAGGGTGGCGTGGGGTGGGATCACGTTGCCGGCCCCTCGCTCTCCGTAGCCCAGAGAGGATGGGATGGTCAGTTTACGTTTCTCACCTGGAAATATACAAGGTGATCATGAACAATGTGTGGAACGATTAGGAAGTTCTGATTGATTTACGTTTTATTTCCCGTTTTTTTTGGGAATAAGAAACTAACTTAAGGTCAAAATAAAAGCCATAGACTTATAAAAAAAGATGGACTCCGCGCCACGCATATCGAAAGTGAAGCACCCTACCGATCTATGTGTGCGTGATTTGAGTACCTGCAAAGACGCCGTCGCTCGTGTCACGTAATGGCGGCCGGTCGGCATACTATGATGTAAATGTGTGCGCGAGGCGTGTTTGTACAAACGGACCCGGCATACTTACTGTGCTTCACTTTCGATATGCGCAGCGCGGAGTCCATCTTTTTTTATAAGTCTATGATAAAAGCTATATTTTTTATAATAGCTGTTTGAATTAACATAGTTTAGGGTAATTTACAGCACAGGCTGCATAGCTATAGCCCAGGTATTACGAGTAAGCATTTGTAGGTATGTCTCCAAACAAATACTTAGATACTTGTAACACCTAGGTATAGGCTGAGCTCTTCAGTACAAAATGAATATTGCCGTCTCATAGCCTTCTGGTACTATGAAATATATATTTATTTATTTAAAACCTAAACCTACCTACTAACCTTTATTTATACCTCAGTGAGCTAGTCATCATTGACGAAGACTTCTTTGTTTAAATTAGGTACCTATACTTACATAAGTAGTAAACAAATGGTTTTTAAAGTTTTTACAGAACAACTGTTTCAGATAAAGGTAAAGTCATAATTCTCTTAACTCACTAGCAGCTACAACTAGAAATTGATAAAAATAAGCTAGACCGACACGTTGCGAGGAGAGTGCAAAAGTCTACAAAAATGTACGTCATTTAAGGTGTCCGAGAATCGTTAGCTACTGCAAAGTTGGCGATTGTTTACGTTAAATGTTCCAAGTGAATGCGTACCTAACTAAGTCTACGAAAGCCTGAAGAATAACGTAGTGATTACTGATTATGCTTACAGTCATCTGTCATTTGTATGACAACTAAATCCTGGTTCCACTTCAATGGAACAAAATTGCCACACCCATCACTGTTTTCACAATTGAAAACATTATCGCAAGATATGATCATTGCTGTGTGATCATCACTTTCTGAAATATTGGCCGCTTCTTCATTGATGGCTATACAGTCATCATTGCTATTTAATCAAAAATGCTCAGATCCCTCAGGGAACACTTCCGCGAGTGGTGATTCGCATATAAAAAATATTGTTCGTTGACTGTCTGCCTCCATGGGGGTACTAATCGTATATGCTTCCAAACCCTGGTAAGATGTTTCTGCATTAGTAACAATTGGTGTATCTTCTATGTATACTCCTTCTGAGTATTGTGATTCAAAACTCTGTGCATCCAATGTCTGTCGGGATGGCTCCTCTTCAAATTCAGTATTCTTAAATTTATCGTAGACTAAAAGCTCATTTTCTTCTAAAACATTCTCAAACATATTTTCATCAAATTCAAGTGGGTCCTTGTCATCTAATATGGAACCCTGTGATAAATCTACCAAATTTTGCTCTATGGAAGAGGGTAATATGTTTTCATCAGGGTCATCAGGGTCATCAGTAATAGTGGAAAGAACTGGATCATATGTGCTACAGAGAATAGGTAATGTTAAATTTACATTTTTCTGATTTTGTAAATTAGCTGCAACTTTTTCATTAGATGTGAATACTCTGACGTTCGCAGACTTCTTGTCTTTGATGCAGACGTTGTTGTTTAAGCCCCACTCAATATTATGAATATTGTATCCCCAATCTGAGCTTTCGTTTTCTTTCATCCATTTTTTAATGGCTGATCTTATGAGATTAATTTTATACGAGTCTACTTCAACTCTTTTAACAATTAAATCAAAATCAAAAACGTGCTTAAATTCTTTGAAATCATTGAAGGTCGTTATAAGGACGGGATGACTAATGAGTATTTTTCTTGGTGGCCCAAAATCCATAAAAACTTTTAATAGCTCCTTAGAAAGCTGTTTTGTTGTAAGACCATTGTTTATTGGTTTTAAATGGAGAAACTTAGTGAACGTGTCCTCGTAAGCCAATACGATTATGTCATTGAATGGGAAATGTGGGTCTAGACTCATGGGTACAAAATCTAGACTAAATTTAATATTTGGCCGGTTTTCTCCTATACAAACAGGACAGATTTCGCTCAAGCATTCTATTGTATTTCGGTTTACTAAGTACTTTTTTTGCAGTATTTCCATGAGTTTCGGAGCTTCAGGATGGCAATGCTCTATATGACCTTCCCACACAATCTCAAATGAATCCTCCCAAGGTACAATTATTTTATCTTTTCCACAAATCGTCTTTATTAACTGTTCTTTGCCATTTATAATGGCTATTTTAAAATCTTCAAGATCGATTCTTAATGCCATTTGGTCGGTCTGATGTGCCTCAAATTCAGCGCCTTCTTTTTTTATCCTTTGCATCACAATATTTATAAAATCCTGACTCGCCATGTTGCACATGAATCCTTGGCAATGTTCTGATTTATATGTTTTTGGAAGTTTCGTATAGTAAGCAATTTTCATATCGGATAAAATTGCATCGTTGATATCTTTATCTCCAAAATAGTCTCTATTATTTACTTTGGATACCGCCATTTTATATAAACGACAGCGTGTCTAGCCGGGTAGTGATAGGACAGGAAACCAAAACAAACAACACTTTTCACAACTACATTATTATTCACAGCACAAATGCACTTCACGGCTCAATCCTACAATGATACACTAGTTCAGAAAGTTTCTTGGAATAAAATATGTGAAAATTATTAGCAGTCCAGAGTTTACGAGAATTTAGCTGTAACGTTTATTACGCATGCATCGAAGGTGAGCGATCCCAGCAAGACTGCTGTCACTGCTGCGCGGAGCGCGCTCGGGGCTGCGCGGGGTTGTCGACCCGCGCACGCGTACCCCCGGCCCGCGCCCCCTCGCACACCTACAATGTGACTACTGCGCAGGCCTGTCTTACACAGCCAAAATACAGTGGGCCTAGTATGAAATTGGTGGGCGGGAAAATTGTGTAGGAACTAAATGCTAAGCAAGTGGCGCTGCCTACATCCTTGTTCTCCTGAGATATGCTAGGCGTGCTGTAGAGAGAAGAGCAGCGTACGTTAGGCTCAGGCGCAAAATGTCTACTGGTAGTAAAATTTATCTTTCTCATAATGTCGCTTTCGCAAAATGACTCCTTCTCAAAAGCTCGCTTTCTCACAATGCCCCTTTCGCAAAATGTCGCATTAGTAAGTAACTTAGAAAAAAATTTAGCCAGGTTAAATAATAAGTTGTTTTTTTCCAATTTCTTATTAAATGTTTACTTAAAAGTTTTACAACATTTATAATATACATATAAGCTATGTTAGGAGGTACCCAGAGCGAGAGAAGTCATTTGATGATTTCGCAACTACAAAAAAAAAACGAGTTTCCTTGGTATATTTCAAATTTCATTCAATTTGAACCACTAGTTTAAGAATTGTAACTCGTCAAAGTTTCATAATTTTGTCATTGAGATTGTCGTTTGTGATTCGATCATACAAGGAAACTCCAAGCATAGCTTAAATGTTGTAAAACATGTAAACATTTAATAAGAAATTGGAAAAATCCAACCTGTTTTTTAAATCTGGCTAAGTTTTGTTCTAAGTTACTAATGCAACATTTTACGAAAGAGATATACTGCGAAAGAGGCATTGTGAGAAAGCGACCTTTTGAGAAGGAGTCATTCTGCGAAAGCGACATTATGAGAAAGCGACATTATGTGAAAGAGACATTTTACTACCAGTAGACATTTTGCAAAAGAGACGTTTTGCGTCTGAGCCGGACGTTGCAGACGTACGCTGTTTTTGCGAGTTAGAGTTAGAGTCGTAGATGAATTATTAAACACTCTTAACCTCTAGAGTGTCGACTGCACCCCATGTGTGCATAAGGAAAACCCTTTATATAATAGGTATATAAGCTTATATCGTATATATATAAACGTAAAAAATCATCATCCGATGGAAAAAAATCATCATCACTAGTTGTGAACCTAGGGGGTTCGCAACTAACCCCCCTCACCCGCTGCTGGGGTTTTCGGTTTAGAAATTAGTACATAAAAAACACTTGAGGGGTGCCCCGTTGGAAGACCGGTTGAGTTTCACTCTATGTTCTTTATAATCACTCTATTCTATACAGGGTTATTGGTAAAACACCAGCAACCTATTAAGGGGTCATTGTACTCATCATTATGAACAACTTTTACTGTGGGACCAAACCTGAATTCGCGAAAAAAAAATCAGCTGTTCAGTACATTTATCTACATCAAACTCGTCAAAATGTAGGGAGCAGCTGATTTTTTTTCGCGATTTCAGGATTGGTCCCATAGTAAAAGTTGTTCATAATGATGAGTACAATGACCCTTAAGAGGTTTAGTGTAAACAAAAACTAATCTTGTACATCGTTCTTATTCAGTTTATGAAATATCTTTTAAATTGGTCCAATATTGTAGCAGGAAATAGTCGAGAGCCAAACCTCGAAATGTGAATGTGCTGGTGTTTTACCAATAACCCTGTATATGTACGCTTGACGGTACGGGTGGCGATCGGTACCATACCATACCATCAGACTTTGAGAGTCAAAGACTCGCTGATTCATGGAGTCTGTGTTATTTTTATTTTGATAGGGCAAAATAAACACGTTGACCTATGGTACCTGGTGTTAGGTACTCACCAACACACATGTCGAGGAGGCCCTGGTCCCATCCCTTGATCACCTGGCCGACGCCGATCTGGAAGGTGAAAGGCTGATCGCGATCATAGCTGGAACAAACAATAATTTTCTATTAGTTTTTCATGCATTTCATTATAAGGTTTGTTGGTTTGGAATTTATGACTGCGGTTGGCAGATTTAATTTCTTTGCTTCTAGGTGTAGCACATGAATAATTAACATATTACGGGTTGTTAAATATAGAAAGCTCCTTGTCACACAACACAAAGAATATGATCTAGTAAAATAATACTTTTGATTTTAGAATGTAACGTACGTAATCCGTTGGAGCGTAGTATGTAGTGTGGAAAACTCTAAGCTCCTGAGTGGTTGGTAGCTTGCATTTTCTATAATATCAAACGCAAATGCCGGTGAACTGATGGTGAGCATCATCAACGCACTCAAGCGGACCAGTCTGATAAAACCATTAGAGTACATTCGACTACGCTGCGTAGCGATTCGTAGCTGTTCGTAGCACACGCACTACATCTAGGTACCTACTCGTAGAAATGTGGACACGAAACCAGTGTCACACAATAGGTTTTTTCAAACTTCTAATAGCGTACCTACATATTTATTTCACTGTAGTCAATGAAAATAAAAGTTTAAATTTTAGTTTACCGCGTAGCTGAGACGCAAACCTGATGACTGTAAGCGCTGACCTAATGACAACACTCGCAAAGTAATTTTTCAACGTAAACTAATAGTAAAGGGGTTGCAATAGTAAGTAGCATGACTAACTGTTTATAAGTCGAAACCGTCGACGATTCCCTGACGTTGCGTAGCGGAACGTAGTGTTACAAGTTTCGCTATCCAATGCTAGGTGGCGCTGTTTGTACAACCAAGAGTATAATACTTAATTCGCGAAAGGGTTTCGTTTGTCATTGCAACGAGTTAAATATTGACACAATATTAACAAAACTTGTAATATGTACTTACTAGTTCAAATTTGAATCAAAGGGTATCGATAGTTCAATTATTAAAATATATGACGTGTTGTGTGTTGTTCCTAATAGGTAAGTAGGAAGGTATGTAAAGTATGAGTAGGTATATCGTACGACGCGGATAAATTTTATGAAAGCTACCAGAGGATTGTCTTATATACATGATCATACATGCTATAAAGCCGCATGTCACAAAAGCAGCAATACCGGTGTCTTCTCGAATTACTAGACATGTTATAGTTCGCAAGGATAGCTAATTTAATCCTAATCTGATTGCCTCGGATATCCCTTCCCCTCGTGATACCTGAAATCGCATAGAACTTGCTCTAATTTCATCAATCAGCAGGAGTGCTCGAACTTACTAAAGACAGAATGAACACTAGGTATTCTTATTATTCTTGCAAACTCTAGTATCGTCGTTGTACAATATTATTTTTCTGCTAAGTACTTATTGCGTTTGTGAGTACATAAGAGGAAGTCTGAAAGTGTCACCGATGACTGTAACTGTGCGGAAATCGGTTGTCATGGACTCATGGTATGAGCATCATCATCATTCTCCTGCCCTTATCCCAATTTATTTGGGGTCGGCGCAACATGTCCTTTTTTTCCATACTTCTCTATTAGTCGTCATCTCGGTAGTCACACCCTTTCTAGCCATGTCATCTTTCACACAGTCCATCCATCGTTTCTTTGGTCTTCCCCTACTCTTATAGCCATCGACATTCATACTCAAAACTTTCCTCACCACATTTTCCTCATTCCTCCGCATCACATGCCCATACCATGACAACCGATTTCCGCACAACTTTTCAGTCACCGGTGCCACTTTCAAACTTCCTCTTATGTACTCATTTCTTATTCTATCCATTCGTGTAACACCACACATTCCTCTTAGCATTCTCATCTCAGTTGCATGCAGTTGCTTTTCATTCATCCCTTTTGTGGCCCAACATTCTGATCCATACAAGACAGCAGGTCTAACCATTGTTTTATATATCTTCCCCTTAAGTTTAAGGGGAATGCGGGAGTCGCAGATTGTTCCCGTGACCTGCCGCCATTTCATCCATCCAGTGTTAATTCTGTGCTTAACCGTCCGATCTACTTCGCCATCGCTTTGGACGAGTGAACCGAGATACCGAAAGTCGGAGCAGACTGGGAGAAGCGCGCCATCAAGCGCTATGGCTCCAGCACTGGAGATACCGCCGAAATCGCAGAACATGTATTCGGTTTTGGTTCTGCTGATTTTCAAGCCAACATTCTCCAGCTTCTGTTGCCATTTCTCCAATCTGCTCCGAATCTCAGGTACATCTTCACCGACAAGAACAATGTCATCGGCAAACAGCATGCACCAGGGTGCCTCTTCCTGTAGATTCGACGTCAGAGCATCCATAATCAACAGGAAGAGGTAAGGACTTAAAGCAGACCCTTGGTGCAAGCCAACAGCCACATTGAACTCGTCGGTATTGCCAGCAGCCGACCGGACGTAGGTACGAGATTGACTGTACATAGCACGAATTAACTCTACGTACTTCCCGGGCAAACCTTTCTCTTTCAGGGCCCACCACAACACATCCCGAGGTACCCTATCATACGCTTTCTCCAGATCAATGAACACCATGTGCAAGTTCTTGTGTGCACGTCTGTACTTCTCGCACAATTGGCGGAGTGCAAAAGTGGCGTCCATTGTTCCTCGACCTGGCATAAACCCAAACTGGTTCGGGGTAATTTCACTCTCCTCTCGCAGTCTTTTCTCTATTACTTTCTCCCATACCTTCATACTATGTGACATGAGCTTTATTCCTCGATAGTTGTTGCAGTCCTGTACATCACCTTTGTTCTTGTAAATGGGCACTAGCGAACTATTGCACCATTCTTGTGGAATCCCTCATGGTATGAGCATGTGATGCGAAGGAATCAGGGAAATTTCGTGAGGTAAGTTTTGTTTATGAATGCGGATCGCTATAAGAGTAGAGAAGACCAAAGAAACGATGGATGGACTGTGTGAAAGATAATATGGCTAGAAAGGGGGTGACTACCGAGATGACGACTAATAGAGAAGTAGGTATGGAAAAAAGGGACATGTTGCGCCGACCCCAAATAAATTGGGATAAGGACAGGAGAATGATGACTTATTGCGTTTGGATCTTTACCTTCATCATTATGGAGTAGTCTAAACGACTAGAACAGAGCACTGTTATGATTTAACCCATTTTAGGTTTGAGACGCTTGAAATCAGGCTATGAAGACTAAAAAATCTAAATGCAATTGTAGGACAATCACGTTAGATCGAATTCAGAGACGCAATATCAGAAAGTTTAATTTAAAAAACATAAAAATGTACTACATGCGGTATTTGTGACCAGCAGCAATTTGTATATAATATAAATGTCTTGTGACAACAGTCTATCTAGGTATGTACTACACGTATTATATTTAACGTTGTCGAGGCGAATTGTCCATATATTTGGCCAATGTGACCGGGGTATCAGATAAATCGGCCCGTAGGTAGAACAACACTATTCCATAGGCCTTTGTTCGCATGTCCAGTTTGGTGTATCCATTACGGTTTATCATGGTATACAAGCAAAGCAAAATCATGCACCGATCGGCATTACAAACTAAATTTTAATTAGTGGGTACCGAAGCTATTTTTGAAAATGAATAGATATCAAACTTCGACTCTTTGCGTGTCTGTGAACTGAATCAGGATTTTTCGGGATGGTTTTTTTTATTGGAATTTTTCGTTTCCCTTTTACAGGTCCATTTCGCGCTATAAAAATAGACGTGTTAAAAATTAAACAAGACCAAAACCTGTATCCACCATGACTGTGGCCAGTATCTACCTATATCGAGTAAATACATTACAGTAAGTAATTAGGTACCTACACTTTATTTTTCATTCACTCTTCAACACGTTTGAAACCAATCTATAAATGTATATCTATCGGTATGTACAGGTATCTATTCTCTATTAATAAAATATATTCTGTTCGTTGCGATACACACTTGAGAACGGCTGGGCCGATTGGGCTAATTTTGGTTTTAAAATGTTGGTAATAGTTAGAATTAGGTTCTTAAGGAAAGATAAATTGGAAAATTTCAAATTCGGAAAAAGTAAAATTCCAGTTTTGTATGAATTGTTGTTTGGACAGGACAAAGTCTGTCGGGTCAGCTGGTAAGTAGATAAAGATCTTACTACAGATATTTCAGTTTAATGAACGGGTTGCGGCTAACACGAAATAAAACTCGTATTATATTTCCAATATCCATCGTGGGGAGATTTCATTTGCATCAAGGCTGGATACTGAAGTTAAATTGAGTGGTGAAATGATTGGCTTGAACAAGCCCAGAATAGTTTCACAACCCAATGCGAGCATGAGTATGAGCAGAAACCAGCAGGCGGTTTATAACTTTAAAGTACGATTGGTGAAAAGAAATATAGAATAAAAACGTACAGCTATACTCGAGAAAACCAGTGTTGATATTTATTTTAGAAACTCATCTGCTAGCTATATTTGTTATAATAATATCTAATTGTTCAACGAAATCTCCAAACGGCTGGTTGACACTTTGCGTGACCCAAGGGCCGGCTTTTACCTTGGCCAGAGGCATTGCCATACAACGTGGCAATGCCGCCAGTCTCTTGGGTACATTGCCAGTCGACAGCGATGCGGAGGAATTTTGCGACGCCATATTTTAGTTTTCTAGCTATCGAATCTATATCCACAATGTAAAGTCAAGTTTCTGTGTCTATTGTAGTGCCAACGGCGTTTACACAAACAATTTCCAATAAATTCATCAAACAAGCAGCCTTATGAGTTTATGACCTACATTCGAACTTGCCAAACTATTTCTTACTACCTATTTAAAAACATTTCAATATTAAAATCTTTTGCTGTGAAAACTTCAATATTTTTTACTACTTTGCGAATGAATTCGAGTCGAGTGTCGGGTTAACAGCGATTTATTGCTGCAAACGCTTCTCGAAATGTGCAATTGCAGTCGTGTAGGTATTGAGTTTTTATGAGAAATTAATACTCCATGAATTTTGTTGGAATACTACTTTTATAAGTGCCATTTACTTGGTGCTATAGTCTGGTACCAACATGAAATATAATTATTTTATGCACCTCTACTTGGCAACGAAAGATAGATAGGTAGGTACTCGTAGGAATTATATTGTTTTGATAAACAAATGAATGACCGGGGCTGGCGGCGGGTGGTGCTTATTTATTGCACTCTTAGGTCCGTATTACAGAAGGAAACTCAAGCACTGATCTTTGTTTAAATTTAGTTTAAATCTAGTTTCAACCAATGAAATGGCTTGAATCTAGTTTTAAGTAATGCTTGAGTATTGAGTGACGTTCTGTAATACGGACCTTAGGCCCGTATTACAGAACGTCACTCAATACTCAAGTACTCAAGTAAGTAAAACTAGTTTCAACCAATCAAATGGCTAGAATCTAGTTGTAAATAATGCTTGAGTATTGAGTGGCGTTCTGTAAAACGGGCCTTAAACCCCTCATCCTTACATGTTAACAATTTGTTAGGAAATCTTAAATAGAATTTGTGTGTTGAATTCGATACTAGCTTCCGCCCGTAGCTTCGCCCACGTGCGCCAAATTTCATCCAAATCCGTTTAGGCGTTTTAGCGTGAAAGCGTAACAAACAAACAAACTCACTTTCGCATTTATAATATTAGTTAGCATTTATAATACATAATAGTTAATATGTGAAAGTGAGTTGGTTTGTTACGCTTTCACGCTAAAACGGCTGAATTCAGATGAAATTTGGCACATGGGTAAACCATGACCTGGATTAGGACATAGCATACTTTTTATCTCGATAGTAGGTACGTTCCCGTGGGGTAATTTCGACCTCCACGCGGAAGCCGCTGGCGAAAGCTTGATTACCATTAAAAAAGTTATAGTGAGCCAACCAATCAATCTGCCTAGCCTTTTCATAACTAGGTTGGGGTCGGCTTCCAGTCTAACCGGATGCAGCTGAATACCAGTATTTCACATGAAGCGACGGCCTATCTGACCCCCCAACCCAGTAACTGGGTAATACGATACCCCTTGGTAAGACTGGTTGTCAGACTTTCGGGCTTCTGACGACCCGTAACGACTGTCAAAGGTCCACGAATGACAGCCGGGACGGGAGTTTCGGTATGTAAAGATGGTCACCCATCCACGGACCAACCCCGGCAAGCGTAGCTTAACCCGAATGATCGACCCGTGCGGCTGTTATTACTTAGCCACCAGCTCCTATAGTGAGCCAACCATAAAAGATATTATGCTGTTGCAGACTTTTTTTAGAACTTTTGATGAACAACAATTCCGTCATACATGATTGTTGCGTAACTTTAACCGTTTACGCAGCGCAACAGAAGATCTCAAAAGGAATCAATTTTCTGCGTTTTTGCAACATTTTTCATTGATGCTCCGCTCCTATTAGTTTTAGCCTTCTATAAATGGGCTATCCAACATTAAAGTAATTTTTCAATTTGAACCAATAGTTCCTGAGATTAGCGCGTTCAACCAAACAAATAAACAAACTTTTCAGCTTTATAATATTATATAATTAGTATAGATTTTGCGATGAAAGTTTCATTAAGTTTCGTAATAGTACATTATGAATTTATGATATAAGTGCGGTAAGTTGAAAATTACAACCAAGGCGATATTGCTAGCCCGAGCCGTAGGCGAGGGCTACAAGAAAGCAGAGGCTGTAATTATCAAAGCGCACGTATGTCATACGACGTTTTATAACATATTTGCGAGGAAATAAATAAAACTCAGACTTATCTTAAACGAATAAATCTTTAAAAACACACTTTCTGAAAATGAATTTGGATCTTTGCTTGTTTTCCATATGATGAAATTGATACGCTTGTAAGTCGGTCGATTTTTCAGGAAAGAGGCTTAGAGTAGCCTTTTTCGCTGCCTCTGAGACTTCTGGCGGTGTCGAATTAATAAATTCATCATCACTTGACGACATTTTCAAATAAAAACAATACAGCGAAAAGAAAAAGCGCGCGGAATAATTTTTCCTTGTTCACATCCACCAATTAGCGATGCGCGCGCATCAGCGCTTTTTTTTTTAAAGCAAAGGCACAAAAACAGCCAGTATTACTAATAAAATAAATTAATATTTTTTTGTTTTTGTTTGTTGTTGTTGCAATTTATTGTCAAAATTAAACTAAAGAATTAATTCTTTAATTCAATTAATGTTTATTTTTTTATATTTTATCCCCCAAAGTTAATTTTATTCATAAAATGTTGACCACTTTTCTGACATAAAAACTCTTTGCTAAGATTTAAAAAGTACCGTTCGTTGTAGACGGAGCATCTTGATAAACCTTACGTTTTACCTTATTAAAAAGAAACCCGTGCGTTTTACATTACAATTACGCACAAGTACATAATGACATACATTACGATATTGAAATTCGTGAAATAAGAGACCCTTTACGAGCAAATGTGTTATAATGTTATAAAAGTGTATTATCACTACATAGTATAAAACAAAGTCGCTTCCCGCTGTCTGTCTGTCCCTATGTATGCTTAGATCTAATACTACGCAAAAGATTTTGATGCCGTTTTTTTAATAGATAGAGTGATTCAAGAGGAAAGTTTATATGTATAATAAACGCGGGCGAAGCCGCGGGCAACAGCTAGTATTACATAATTTAAATGCAAAATTATTAGGTACGCTTACGAAAAAATATGTAGATTAGACTATGTGTTAGAGCCTCGATTAGTTGTAATTAATTGCAATTCCGGCTTTGAGTTCAGAACGAGCATGCGTGTAATACGTCGACCGGTGACGACGGGAAGGCAATCCGTTTGTGTTATCTTATGTCATTCCACTTTCAGCCTGCTCTAACAAAATGCCATTTGGGAATTCGTGCTCCTATTATACACCTAACAGGGGGATAGTTTCAGTTGCACGTGAACGTGCCATCGCAAAGGCTAAACGGCTAAACCGATTGTTTATCACTGGTTGGATTGTTTAACTAGCCTATAGTAATACGGCATCTGCAATGTCTATAGCTATACGGTACAGAGGCATTTTCCACTCTGATAACATCTATAATTAATCGCTTCATGACAGTTCCGAGTCCATTAAATTAGAAAATTAAAAACCCTACTAAACGCCCCCCCCCCTCTTCCTTGTCCTTGAAAAATTTATACATTTACATTACATTAATATTTATGGTGTACCTATGCATGCACATTTTGCAAAAGTCATAGTTTGACGGTTTGGCGGAAGATCCACCACCGACATTAGCTCTACCGTACTATCCTAAGTCATAATACCACCACACATTTACCCCCCTTTTACATAAATGTATTTGCGGTCAATGACTAACTCTTAGCACCGCTTGACCCTCTTCCGCCTTCAAGTGATAGTTCAATACTTACTACATTCACGAATGACTCTTCGTCTACTCGGTATGCAGGTATTTCGCAACTACATACATACATATATTTACCAAAGTGCAAGTTTCATTATTACTCAACAAACTTTCTATTTTCAACTTAGTTAACATATTTTCCTTATCAGGTAATTAAAACGATGCACGCGCGTTTCATTTGCAGGGCTGTGAGCGTCATTTTAATCACGAACCCTGAAGTTAAGCCTCTCTGTGGTAGTCCATTATCGCATTATTGATTCGCTTTGAATAATATAGCTTACTAAAGTACTTGCTAATACTTAAATCCTTTAATGCATTTCTGCTAAGTTTAAAGTTATCAATATGTTGAGATGTCATCGTTTAGCAGGTAATTTAGTACTACGGAATAAATACCAACTATCTCCGTTTTTAATTATCTATGCCTGAGCTTCTAAAACTACCTTGTAGACGATCAGATTTTATAATCCAACGCAAGCGCATCCCACATGGTTTCACGTACATACCTACATTATGACTGGATATCAAATACTTAACGGTTGAAATAGAGAGAGCCAATTTAATTCTAGCTTGTTGTTTAGTGGTGATATAAAGATTATGTAACAATAGAATAATGTTTACGGATAGAAAACGTATCGGACAATACTCGCCTGAATGTTTTGTTTCTCAAGGTGCTTGTTTCTTCTTCAATGTTATTAAACATTAATGATTGCGTTAATGGACGCATCGGTTTTCCTCAAGCGATACGTAGAGTTTTATGATGCTAAACGTTTTTATGCGAAACTTTCCAACAGTTATTGCCGTAGAATCAATTAAAGTTCGTTCGACTTCGAAAGCTAAAGCTCTATGTTTATACATAGTTGTAGGCACTTGGTACTTATATGTCTATGTATTGGGTAAGTAAGTACTATAATTTCTACAAAGCACTAGTCGAAGATGACGAGACGAATACTATGAAAGATTGGCCCATGACAACTGCAAAAATACGTTAATTGTACACAGAATAGGTAATTGATAGAGGGATTTGCCCAGCAATCGGACAGTATGGGCTGATGGAATATCTAGACAAGACGCGTACTAATAGAAAAGAAAGAAAGAAAAACGTTTATTTGGAGACTGTTTGTGAACCAAAAAACAAAAAAAAAAAAAATGTTTTAACAGGATTTGCAAGGGCGTTAAAATTTGCGTCACGGGCAAAAAGAAGCAACAAGAAGCCGGAAAAGAATTTCAGTGTATGTTTAACATTAGACAACTCCAATATAAAAGAAGGAATGTGGTGTTTGGATAGTGGCTGCACTTCTCATATGACGGCGCAAAAAAGTATGTTTTTAAACATTTCTTTTTGGCTGTGCCAAAAAGGTTCTTACTATAGGATAACTAATATTTTTTACAGGTTTTCGTATAAGCATCAGACAAGATACCAGCTCGCAGTTTGTAATAAAGCTATACGTAGGAAGGTACTCCTGATGTCTCACGGAGAACAATAAGAATTAGCTGAGACACAGCAAGTTAATATGATTTTAGCCCGTTCATCTCCGTACATATTGCAAATTGTTGCAGCTGCGGTGAATATTTTTAATTGGAATGCTATTACTGTCTGGAATTCAGGGAAAAAGCTACAATGACTTTGCCGTTTAATTATTAATTTCTTTGGGTAACAGAGGAAAGAGAAATGTTGTCGTAAGTATAAAAATTTGTTTTGCATTTTTATTCAGATTTTTTTTTGCTTGGTCGGATGTTTCATATAGTAGCTTGAAGAAAATTGTAAACAAATGTATAAGTTTCCGAAGACACGTTCTCAAGTGACAACCTGTCCAGTAATCCAGTTGCACTTTCACTCAACAATAAATGTCCTGTGGTTGCGCAACAACCAATGATGAGTTCAATCATTAAGTATGCAGTACCACGAATTACAATTAATATGCAGCCATTATACATAGCCGAAGGACTTATTTAGTGCTAGTGGAATTTATTAAAACATTCTGGATATTTTTAGCGTTCCGTACCTCAAAAGGGAAAAACGGAACCCTTATAGCATCACTTCGGTGTCCGTCTGTCTATCAGTCTGTCAAGCAAGACCCTTTTTCTCAGGAACGCGTGGAGAAAATACGGCCATTTAGGCGGCATACTTTGATACTCGCAAGTAAATCAAAACTATAGGTGTTGACCTAGAATAATGCAATTTGGCAAGAAGCAAGGTCTCACAGCACAAGTAAAGGAAAAAGTCCGAAAATTGTTACTTTGTAATAATTACATTTAAAAAAAATTGTGATTACAATGTTAAGTTTGTTATTGGGATAAATTCTTTTCAACTATGGAACCCTTCACTGTGCGTGATCCGACAAGCAGTTGTCCGGGTTTTAAAAAAAAATTAATGATGGCCCACCCATGTTTCGTGTAAGTATCTCTAGCCCTCACAAATACATGGTTAAATTCATTTACATTACTTGAAGTTTCACCAAGGAATGTATACTTTTGCTGTATGTGAGTTATTTTTTTTTTGTTTGTTTGAATGCGCTAATCTCAGGAACCACCAGTCTTATTTGAAAAATTATTTTTGTATTTGATAGCCCAATTCTTGAGGAAGGCTATAGGTTATTTAACATCACGCTACGACCATTAGGAGCCAAGCAAAAAGAAAATATAAAAAAGGACGCCAAACAAAAACGAAGTAATAGCGCGGGCAGGCAATGCGATGCGACGGGGTGGGTCGGGGGAACAAGAAATTTCGCGAAAAAAACGCGAGCAGAAGCTGAATAAAGTCAGACTACGTAGGCAGCTAGATATGAGATGTGATGACTGATGAGCTAACAGCTATTACGTAGATACTTGACATCAGTAGTTGAACCCTCGCCTACTAGCAACTACTAATCAAACATTTCCTGCAGACAAACTTATCTTAGACTTCATTGGGTAATAATGAGGTAATTGCAAAGAAATATGAAACTTGATGTGTTCTGGGAAGGAGATTTTTGCCAAGTGGATGGCGTAGCGTAGGTAGTAGGTAGGTACTTAAAAACTTCCTTAAAAGTAGATGAGACTTCAATACTTATAGATGTAAAAGTCTGGAACAAAAATGTCTTCCATATATTTTTTGTTGGGCCACAGTATTTTACTTTTGCAGCTGTCTTCGTGTCTTTTGTTATGTTTAGTACCTAAAATTGTTTCTAAACTTTAATTATTTATTTTTATTTTATTATTTATTCCTATCGGAAATACAACGTGTCGTTTTGCATCCTCGTCAAATTTCGGGGTGTGATACAGAACATCAAACCGAACAACTTTCTCCATGGGACCAATATCGTAATCGCGAAAAAATTTTCAACTTCCCATAGAAAACTTCAATACCTACTCGACGCAAATGTATGGGACGGCTGATTATTTTTTCGCGATTACGATGTTGGTGCCATGGAAAAAGTTGTTTGGTTTGATGGTCTATACCACGCCCTTAAATTTGACGAGTATGCAAAACGACACGTTGTATTAGCCGTCCATCGATACCGTCGTTACGTGAAAATTAAAATCATATTCTTTACGGATCGTTCCTTGGGGCGATGTTTCCAAATTCTGCTACTAGGTACTATAAGTCACTAAGTAGTTCACTAGGTTCACTATACCTTGATGTTGACCTCACTATTCGATAAAAGTTATGGATTTCAAATTTTTTACTAGTTATATCACGAGAAGAGTCTCGTGGTTCTATGTATAGTATCATTAGTATCGTATCGTACCTTACACAAATTACGTACGTTGCGTCATTGACTTGTTAGTGAAATCGTTTGCGTCGCATCCAACTTAACTAAGTACAGGTATTTACCCATTCCCACGTTATTTTATATGAATCACAATGATTTGTGAAAGTATATAAGGTTTCACATGACAATTATAGATACCTACTTACGCCCTCGATAGCTTAAGTTAAACACCAGGAAATGGAAGACAGCGGAACAGTATTTTTATAACATATTTTATCTACACCCATGCTATAAATCCTCTATAAAAGTTTCTGAAACAGTTAGCTTATTGCCAACATTAAAACAGCTAGTGTCATAGTAACCATGGTAACCATAATAGCATCCAAACGGGTGTTTTAATGTTGTACTGAATTTCATAATGCAACTCGTTTTCAAAAAAAGAACATTGTAATGCACGCGCGTTTCACTAAAACAGCGCCGTAATTTAAAAAAAGAACTTATTCGAATTCACGTCGTATACTATGACGCCGGCCGCCATGTTCGATACGAGTATTTGTATTGCAAAAAAACTGTTTCAGAACCTTTTATAGAGGATTGATAACATGGATGTAGATAAAGTCTTGTATGCAACTGTACATAATTAGGTATTAAAACACTCATGTGATACATTCGCCTCGTGTGATAAACCCACATTCGTGTTTTAATACCCATTATTATACGTCAGTTGCATAAATAACTATTAATTAATAACTTACCTACATGGATTTTGTCCATGGAATGCTAATGAAATATTTAGATGCTTTTCCATCCTGGGCGCTTCAAAATCAATTATCTGCAATCTAGTACTCATACAGTTATGATGACGTATTATGCAACTAAAAATAAGTTTTTCCGCATTTATTTATAAATAAAGTTAGCCTACGGATGTGTGTGGCAAACTGTCTGTACTGTCACTATTCAGTGGAACTTTTACAACTTTTAATCCACCTCGCCGTAGTTTCCAGCATATTTATATAACCCTGCAGGGATCATAAGCCAGAGTTAGGATTTATTTCTGCAAGTATTTTTAATAAACACTCTTCCTTGTCGAATCACTCGTATTTTTTTTAAGCATCAGCTCTTTGTCGAGTGCCATTGCTTTTCTGACTAGGTAATGGCCTCTGATGTCCGTTGAAAACAAAAGCCAATCGGCATTCCGCATTCAAATGTGAGTGTGCAGTTTCAGGCCATGCGTATGGCTATCGGACGAAAACATGCAGAAGTAAAATAGAAATCGTAGGTACAGACAGCAGGCAAATGAAAAGGAGGGTAATTGTTCTCACCTGCAGTTTTTTTTAACGATGCCATTAGTTCTTTAGGTCACTGATTCGTAGGTATATTTCTAGAAAACTTTTTATTTTTCGTAATCTCGACTTCTGCTTCAATATAATGCATATTATGTTCATATAATCATAACAACATACAGGCAGGTATTATGAGCCCACATCACTAACTACCCAAATCCTAAACAGCTAAGCCGATTTTAACGAATGGGGTACCGGGTGCATTTAGCGATAATGGAAACACTCGCTGGCGCATACACGGCGGGATTCACCGGGATCGTGTACGCGGGGATTAATATCCAGGGGCCACAGCATGATAAAACTTGAAAACTGATTTTTAGTTTTCGTTAACTAGCAACACTGTTGCAATTATTTTGAAATTCGAATTAATTGTGGTTATGGCTGAATAAGGTTTGATCGCTTTGTTAATGAAATCGTTTTTGTGGCTATTAAATATAAAGATAGACTTAAACTAAGTACTCCCCAAACCTAAATGCAACCCTGAAAAAAGGACTAAGTGTCTGTCGGTCATAAAAACTGTCAGTTTTATTTTGCAAGACTAGAAGTTGTCTAGTTTTCTTGGGAAGTAGTAGGTACTTACCTGCACTGAACGGTATGTCTTCTAAGAACTTAAAGTGTTAACTGATCTCATTGGATCTATAATGAGATATCGACCAAGCCGCGGCGACGCGACGCTGGAAACGCTATTGTCTATAGGTATCTATATCTATATGTGTCATAAAGTAAAGATCGCTTTTCGTATCTGTCTGTGTGGCCGCGTTGTTCTTCTAAACTACGCAACGGATTTTGATGCGGTTTTCACTATCATTTAGAGAATTTATTCCGGAAGGTTTATATGTTTAATACATTAATATTAAACGTATAATATAATATAATACCTATAGAAACCTTCATGTTTTGTCAAGTCGTAAAAACCGTGCGGAGCAGGGCCAGGGTTGTTGTTGTGAAATGTAAAACGAGCACGTTTTAATAATAGGATGCTTTATATATACCTACAGAGACTGCTTTATACATAGAGAACTATTTTTTTTAGATTTTTACGATTTGACAAAACATCGAGATTTTTTTACTAAGTGTAACTTTAATATTCTATCTTCTCAAAATCAATCTGCCTATTATATAGCCTTTTCCCATTTATGTTGGGGATGCAGCTGGATACCAATATTTTACATGGAGCCAGTAACTAGGTAATACGGTACCACATTGTAAGACTGGTTGTCAGACTTTCGGGCTTCTGACGACCCGTAACGTCTGTCAAAGATCCACGAATGACAGCTGGGATGCGGCTTAAAGTGCTTTCCGAGGCACGGTATGTAAAGATGGTCACACATCCACGGATCAACCCCGGCAAGCGTAGCTTAACTTTATGGATCGACCCGTGCGGACTTAGCCACGAGTCTATCTTCTACTACATTATAATAAAATAGTACCTAACGAAGACAAAACTGTACATATAATGTTTTTAAAAAAATATGTTCCGGATTGACGCAAAAGCGGCTGAACGGACTGGGATAAAATTTTGCACACTGGATAACCACATAGGGCATTTTTAATCCCGGTATTACATTCTTGTGGGACGGACATTCACGCGGGCGAAGCCGCGAGCAAAAGTTAGAGTATTATAAATATGTTATACCTACATATAAACCATCCGGAATAAATCCTCTAACAAAATATGATGAAATCTATCACAATCCGTTGCGTAGTTTAGAAAGACAACGCGTTCACACAGTCTTAAGTATACCTACATACACTAAAAGCAACTTTATTTTATAACTAGCTTTCGGAAAGCTAGTAAAAGAAAGAAAGCTACAGGCCTGGTGGTTCCACATTCAATACAAAAATTCACAATATTCCGAACAAATCCCACAGGAAGCCGTGTAATCATTTCCAGTAATCAGCAAAACAAGTTCATTGTCCCAAATAATTGGCGAAATGCGAACTTTTAATAATGAGTGCCGAAGCATAATATTCTATTTTCGAAAACTCTATTGAAAATATTTTGAATTATGCAGTCCACAGTATAGGTATAGGTACAGCCGTTTGTTTCGTGGTATTTATTATGAAACTGTACAGGCATGAAGCATCCCGGGCAACTATTTTGCCTGACGACAAATACGGCAATTGATTACATACCTTTCACCGGTTAATTGCAGATATTCGCAAATAAAAGCTTTAAACAAGCCTTTATTTCAGTTGCATGATGATTGCATGTGTTCCGTAATGAGAGCAAATGGGTAGGTCCTCTCCTTGCCAATTTTTATTAAGAACTCACTGGTTAAATAAATAAGTATATAAAATTAAATAATAAGTGTATTGCATGTATTGTATGTCTTAATACAATTTTTGGTTTTATTGAAACTTGTCAAAAAACTACGATTGTATCTTTGTAAAACAGCAGGTTATCGATTTAATAATCTATATTATAAATAAGTCGTGTTAGTTTACACTATTTATAACTCAAGAACGGCTAAACCGATTTGGCTGAAAATTGGCGGGGAGGTAGCTTAGAACCAGGAAACGGACATGGATACTTTAAAAAAAAAACGTATAAACGTGGTATAACAACGGCTGGACCGATTTAGATGAAATTTTGTGTGTATATTTGAATGGGTTCCTGGATGGTTTGAAAACACAATTGGACCCGGTAGATGGCACTGCAGACGGGTTCTAGGATCGTTCAGACAGGACAACGTCTGTCGGGTCCGCTAGTGTTAATTTTCTGCACAAATTGGTTTAGAAAGTCGTAACTACCAAACGAACACTACCAAACGAACGAGCGGTCAAGAAAGTTTAAAAAGTTATTATGAAAGTACCTACATCGAAAGTCACGAGGAAGATTTTATGAAACCATTAAACATTATAGTGATTGATATTCTATGCAAATGTTTGTACGAAACAAATCCATCGCCTGTTTGCGTATTGTCTGTTTGCACCCATAACACGTAAATTGGTGAACGTATTTATACGAGTGGAGAGAGGGGGCGGGCGAGGGAAAGTCACGTCAACCGGGAAAGATTTGAGACATTTCATGCAATGACGTCACTCACACATTTATCATGCATAGGAAAAGCAGGCTGTCTTAAATCTTGTACAGAAAAAACATACCGGTCAAGAGCGAGTCGGACTCGCGCACCGAGGGTTCCGTGCCATCATTTATATGTGACATCGTTTTATTTTTCCTGTAATCTATACGTAAACTTCTGTCACATAGAATAATTTCAGATTTTTCTATGCAAACTTTGGAGATAAGGGGATAACTTTTGATGAAAACTATGCGGCCTAAAAAAAAGAAAATGTTAGTCTAGCTAACAATGCAATAGTGTGCGAAGTCGCCTATGTCAAACTTTCCTTTCAATTTTATATGGTAGGATATCAAGCTACATTGTGTAGCCTTTCCGTAAAATAAGAGGTCAGTTCTAACTGTGAATGTATAGCTTGATATGTCGTTGTGCGTAAGTCAGGAACACGTATGATATTTATTCATACTTAGTAGGCATCACTCGCATATTATAATCGATAAGTAGTTTTCAAATGTAGATTTTGTTATAATTTTGTTCTTTCAAGACTTATGTAGGTACTTGCCTAATAATAATATGTCATAGTAAGATTGTGAACACCGTTAGTTTATAATCTGTTTCGCGAGATTGTAATTTATCGATAAATTGTGAACGAACCTGCACTTACCGACAGAGGGTTCACAATCTGTTTGATTTTATCACTCATATAACTGTGAACCTTCCAAGATTGGTAGGTAGGTCTTGGCGGTAGCCAAATTGGTTACAGTAACTAAGCCGGGGTACCCCGACCAAATGGTCACTCCACTGGTCGTCCGCTGTCGGGAGGATACGGCGCGGCATACGCTGGCAGAGTGTGCCACATGGGAGGAGCCGCGCCGTGACCTCATATCAGAAGTCGGAGCCGACCTGTCGCTACCGGCCGTCGCTCGCTCGATGATCGGGAGCGCCGAGTCGTGGGACGCGGTGGTATCCTTCTGCGAATCAGTCATCTCGCAGAAGGAAGCTGCAGAAAGGGAACGGGAGATCACGAGTGCTCTCCTGTCCCGCAGCAGGCGCACTGGGCGTTGGCGCAGGGCTGATAAAATGCCCTCTTCCAGCCCCCCTTAAATGGGTCTTGGGGCGACGGACTCGGGGACAACCATCGCCCCCCATTCCACAGGACCCGAGATGGTGGCGTGTAGTGTTCCTCGCGTGCCTCTCTGCGAGTAAGACGTAACCCAGTAGTATCACCAGTCCGGGGAGCGGAAGTCACACTCGCACCCACAGCCCCCTACGCAGGTGTACAAGGGAACACCGGGGTGGTTTTAGTCATTAAGACCCCTCTGCCCACTCCAGAGCGGACGTGGAGAGAGAGTGGACGTTTTTGACGTGGTGGATGTCCCATGAGGATTTCCACCACGTCAAACAAAAAAAACGTTAGAACTGGTGAGCAACCACGCGCGAGCCGAGGGAGCGAAGCGAGCGGCCGAGCGGTGCCGCGGTTGCTTCTTCCAAGTTGGTCGCAACTCGCAGTGACTTGGCTAATTAATATTAGCAGGTGTGTTCGTCGCATGCAAGTTTGATACCAGTTCACAATTTGTCGGTTTGTCATGGACGATAAACTATCGAAAAATAATGCGTTAAATTGTAAAATGGTCTGTTCACAATTTTTCGATTGTTTATACTTTATAATCTCGCTGGACAGATTATAAACTAACGAAGTTCATAATAATACGGCGACATATTTTTTATCATCCTTTTCTTTCGCGAAACAAACCTGAACACTCACTCCCTCTGCAGAGAGACCTGTGTCCCAGCGGTGGGATCGTTATAAGCTGATTATGAATGTATAATGATTGGAAATAGATGTATCTGTCGGGGGAACTAGAAATTTCACGCGGGCGAAGTCGAGGGCAGAAGCTATTGTATTATATAGAATAGGTAGATGTGGTGAAGAAGCCAGTTACTATGATCTAGAAAACAGCCACATACCTATCCCCTATTACAAGGCTGAATAAATGCTATCATTTCGCCCCTGTAACTTATGTAACTTATGTGACCCATTTTTAATTCTGGCGTTTTCCTACGTCCTTTAGTTACACTACCTAATAATTACGTAGGTACCTAATAATTACGTAGGTACCTAATAAAATTATTATGTGAACTAAAGCAGTTCATAAGGCCCTTAGTGCATTAGTGTTAAGTTCCCCAGATATTTTGGGAAGTTCCTTAGACCTAAGTTTTCTTATTTGAAGAACATTAATTAGATCTGTTTCTAGAAATACTTAATTAACTTGCAAACTATCCCGAGTTTAATTAATTAAGCCGGGTCTACATGACTAGGTACTGCAACAAATTCTCAGAATCCTCCAGGCAACCTATTTGTTAACAAATTCTATGAAACTGAACCACACAGTGAAATCCGAAACAAACAATTGTAGAAATAAAGAAACGCAGTAACATGACAACTCAAGCCTTTGAACAAAACACAAGTTCATGGAAATAATGTTTTTGTACCCTACTTACTAAAGAAAGAACGAATGCTAAGGGCACCTTCATCATTAATTTATTTAAGGCTGCACTCGACTCGTAAACCGCCTGATCGATAAAAATAGTCTTGATCCTCGCGATCCCACCTAATTTGTGGAAATACTCGCCTGCCACGAAGTTTGGCACTTTTAACTTTGTAACATGAAGTCTCTTACTCGTCGAGTAATATTTTATGACGCTTTTAAACCGTGTGACACCCAAAATGTTGACGGCAAAGGGTTGCGTTGTCGTTTACCAGTAAGTTGCATTAGATTACTTCGATCACGATACACGGGGTACGGGGTACATGTCTAGACTACGTCATTAATTTATATAATAAATTATCGCACTCGTGCCGAACTTATTTAAACTTCACCCTGTCTATCAATTTACATGAAAATGCTGAATACTCCACACCTGTAGCATACGCGTTTACATGAACACAATTCGCGTGAACAGAATTATTGCTGTCTGTGCGGGACGGGCACGCGAGCCTGCGATTGTGGATCCATACACCTACGCTACTTGACGTGAACAGTCAATGTTATGCAACTAACGTGCAGCTAGATTACGTAACGTAAATAAATAATTTACATACATTCTTGGACTGCGCTTGCATACAGAGAAATATGTGTCATCGTTGTAATTTGATGTATTTTGCTTGTTATTAGTGTTGCGAAACGCGCCAGAGATCAAAGTTTAAACTTTTAAAGCAATTATGTTTTTTATTACGAATGTTATAATTGTTTATTGAGAAATTGATATCGACATAGGTATCGGGGTTAGAACTTTAAGCCCAACCTACGACTTAACAATCGCACGTCACGGCAACATCAGTATTTTTCATTATATTAGGTGTAAAAAAATTAACTGCAAGAACTTCGTCCACATACTCGACATCGAAAAACAAACACATTACAAAAAAAAATTTTCGCGGAATCGCGAAAAAAAAATCAGCTGTTCAATACATTTATGTTCGCATAATTCGTCAAAATGTACTGAACAGCTGATTTTTTTTTCGCGATTTCAGGTTTGGTCCCATAGTAAAAGTTGTTCATAATGATGAGTACAATGACCCCTTAAGAGGTTGTGGGTTATTTATTTTACACCTTGTATAATGTTTGGTGTTTTATGCTTTGCGACGAAGTGCAGCTATCCGATAGTTCTGCTGATTCATGAAATCAATGCAACCGTCACATTTTTGTAATAAATGCATCTTATATATTACCTAGATAAAATTTTAATTAAAAAACGTATTAGGTATAAAGGTTGATAAATTAAAATCTTTATTAGATGCTTAGAGCAAAGAAAGCTTAGTTACGCCTAGGTCTGCGTTTATTAACCCTTCATACGCGTTGTGCGTTAAATCGCACAGTTCCGTAACTACTTACATGTTCGTCTGGTGAAAGTGACCCGTCTAGACTAACGGGTACCTGATGACGCTACATACCGTAACCTGTGCCTCGACGTACATTTTAATGTGATTACTACCTTCCGAAGTATATCCTCCTTTCGTATTGCGATAAATCATTGAATTAATACGTGAAGCAATAACTTGAAAATGTAGGTACTTATCCCTTTTCACGAAAATTACGCGGACGGAGTGGCATAGTTAAAGTTTATATGGAGAAGGAGTACCGGTCTACAGAAAGCTAATATTTTTATAATATGCATTAGAAATTATTTAAATTAATAAAAAAAAAACATTACACATACTTACTAACCAAGCGTTTGACACACATGCAAAATATGTGGCCTCTTTGTTATTATTATACTCTTTGCCTCTTTGCTTCGACTTACATTTATTACTTTTTAAGTAAGCTTTTTACATTAAGTATGTCATATCATCCTGTTTGGCACTGTCACACTGTCACATGAATAAAACTTGCTACTTATTGAAACCTCATTGAAAGTACAAAATGAATATGGTCGAATTTCGACGAATGGGCGACCACTATGCACTAGTGCTATTTAGACAAATAGAACTGGCAATATTTCCCAAGTCAGTTTTGTTTTAATCGATGCATTCCTTTTTCAAATTGCCAATTATACCCAGTTTCTGTTACGCACCATTTTGTATTCCCCAAAGATAGTCCCGAGTTCAAGACGCGATTTTATTCATAGAAATTCCTATCGCCACAAAAATGGCTTAAATGCAATTGGACGCTTTAATTTCTGCGGAATCTGAGAAGTAACATTTTTTGTACGATATTTTCTTTGACATAAAGAAATGTAACTAAAAGTTATACCACATTACACATTGATTACATAAGTACCTACAAATACCTGAGTACCTAGTAGTTTTGCAGAATAAATATTATCAGCATGTACCTAAAGCATAGATATTTCACGTTAGGCACTTAATTAACAGAACGCTCGCAAACACAGCTACAAATGGCTAGTAGATCCTTACTTAATGTGATTTCAAAAGCCCTTAACGGTTGGGTTCTATTGAACAGCAGCCATGCGTATCGGCTCGTGCTAACCAAAACTGACACGATGTCGCCATGTCAATTAAATATACGAATTTGTAAAGAGGTCTGTTTTGGGCTACCACGAGTAAAACCTGTTCCCTATATCTGGTTTACAATAAGCGATTGTTGTGTTGTTTCTTTTATTCAATGCTCTTATTGCAAACACTCAGGCAAGTTGACGGAATGTAACGAATCCCTAAATATATTGAGTAGGTCGAGGCATAAAAATACATATTAAAAAGCCTATACCACGTCCTACACGAGAACATCCGAAACGCGGCTGGCGATGTTGAATTTTTCACACCCCCTCGCCATCGCCACCCCAACGTAGCGTCACCCACCACTTAATAAAATATTATCAGGGTAGACTTCGTCACATCTCAAAAAAGGAAACTATACTTCTTTCTTGACAAATTGTCGTTAAACCTGTCTTTATTAACACTCAGTCATCAAATAGAAATCGACACTAAATCTTTGGAACTAAAACTAATAAGTTAACTGTTTCGAAATCGGTTACGAAGCTGTAATTTTAAATGAATCATGCATTTTGCCAGACATTAATCTTTATGCAGTTTTTTATGACAATAACGTGATTCGCGAATCGAAAGTTTTGGCGCACGGTTCATAGGTATGTGAGTAACTGTAGATCTTTGCATATAAACCAGTTTCGTACAAATACAGTATAATTTATTAGAGGATTATTATCGCCTGACATTTTAATATGAATTTTGGAATTTTAGACGATGAAGCCTTTCACTTCAAAAAATGTTTCACAATTTTTTGAAGAAATATTAGAGATATTTTGTTGTTTGGCAATCTCAAAAGTGAAGTAGTTATAAGTACCTAGTATTTAATATTTCTGCACGTTCAAGGAAATACGAAACGTCGATCATTTTCTGACAAAAGACGTGGAGGAGAGCAAAACTACAACTTTCTCAATGTCCCCCGATGCGGCAAGTGCACGATCGAGCGTCTTCAGGAACCAAACAACTTTACTGTGGTATCAATATTAAACTTTTCTTTTACCACATGACTCTATATAATACCTAATTACAAGTAACATAATATGCTTGCATGCGTTTATCAGAAAAGGTAAAAATTAAGTTACAAAGTGGATTAATATTAAAAGAAACATAAGCAAATAAGTATTGCAGCCTTACATTTAGCCACAAGGAAAATAATATCGGCTAGCGCGATATGATACAGACAGACGAGCGCATAGCTAAATTGTTACTATTATTCGAACCTTATTTTGTTTGCCGGTATGGAATAATTGTGATTCCCATTATAGTCACCAGACGGCGCTTATTTCAGTTTCAGTACAAACTGACGTTTACGCTAACGTGATCGAGTAAGTATAAAAACTCGCACTAAACCCTCAGCTCTCAAAACGGTGAAGGGAAACATCGTGAGGAAACCGGCATGTCCAAGAACCAAAAATTCGAAGGCATGTGATATCTAGCAACCCGCACTGGGCCCGCGTGGTGGATTACGGACATTTACGGGCCCGTCCCTCCGAGGCCTGGGAACATTAAAGGGTGATTATGTATGTGAATGGTATAATTATAGCGAAGATTATATATTAATTATTTGTTGGAAGGACCCGAACGCTGAAATAGTTAATATGTTTTTCTGCATACAAAATATTGATACTTAACGATTATTTCGTTTCTGGCCATCATGAAGCTTGTCCGTTATCGATTAACCACTTCTATTGAGTTTTTAGGTTAACTAAGTCTGTATTTAAGTTTTCGGATATCGATGCGGCACCTGAACTTCTCTCTTCAAAATCGAGGTTAATATGCTATAACAGTATTCTACGGCAGCCTGGCTGCCGCTTTGTGGCGCGGATCACTTGATTCGCACACAAAGTTAACTGCAGCCGATACTGGGGTACGGATTTACCGTGATTATTCGCGTAAAACATCTGTTTGTCGGGCTGTGATTGCTGCGAACCAAATATAGGTAACCGGGTTGTTTGTGTCTGACGTTCTCGCAAAAGGTTGAACAATATTCAGACACTCATACAAACAATTAGATTGTGTTGTTTTAAACAATAACGCAAAACCTATCAAAGTATCAATATCTGAGTCTATTAGAATCAAATACAGCAATGTCCATTGTCGTGCTTTGTCCACAATATACATTTTTTATAATTATGGATTATTTGCTCATACAGTGGTAATTGGAATATTAGAAAATTAAAAGTGGATATGTTTTCTAATGATGCCCTAATAATAAAAATACTAAGATTCGTTTTAATAACATCAAAATTAAATAAATAGTTTGGACTTTCCGTTTTCGGAAACAGATTGGTTGGACTTAGCTGTTTTTGTTACATGCATTTGATGGACATTGTTTATTTTGAAACGTATGTACTTACGATACATACACTCATGGACAATGCTGTATTTGTAGCATACTTTGATTTTTAATGCCAAATTTCTACAGGACATTGCGGTTTTAGTTGCGTTTTGAATACACAAAAATATTTATTTTAATTTGTAGATTCTTACTCCATAGATAGGTAACTAATTGTTCCTTATTTATGGACATTGCGGTTATTGATTCTAATAGACTCCTCTCGTTTTAGTTTTTGTCTGAGGACACACCACTTTTAAATAAACGCGTGGTTCATACTTCGATACAATTGTGAAGAACTGTAAGATTATTGCTCGTATGTCAATCTATTTTATGCCCATGACTTAATAAGTCGGGGAAGCGCTAACCCCGCGAAATTCAAATTTTCAAATTTTTATGATTATCGACCGTAAAAATGTGTATTTTTACAGAATTATAATCATTAGATTCAGCAATACAAGTAAGTATACAACTGCTTAGGTTAGAATTGACCTCAAATGTCATGATTTCATGAAATAGTTATTCAATAGGGTAATATATAAACTTATGTGTAATGTGGTCTTCACACTGAATTGATATTTAACATTTACGGCTATGATTTGAGATAACTTCAGACTTAACTTTGATGAATTAAGATTATAATTAGTGCACTGTGAAATGTAACAATTTCCAGGTAGGTAATCTCATATGTCAAGCGGGCGGAACCTCCCTGAAGGTAATAGTAGATTATTAACCAAGGGGATAAAGCAGTGTATTCTGTCGCGGGTGACGATTTAAGTTCACCCAAGACTAAGACAGCTTTATCACCGAGGAAAATACTCTACTTTTCGTACCATTTGCGAAAAAATTAACACAATAATAATATGAGATAAGCATTTATTAAAAATTATGACAATTAAAACGTATTTTTAGAACATTAACTTATTTATAAAAATAAATTAAAATAAACTTAACGTTTATGTAGGTATTTGAAGAAAACAAAGACGCGGCAAATTCCTAGACTAATATTTTTTTGTCCGAAAAACAAGGGCATCAAGCTCATACGGCCTCGTAACTGCATAATAAATGCGTATTCCTTTTTCAAAAAGATGTATAATGCTTTAGTATATACAAACTCAATGGTGTAAACACAGATGTAGTTCAGTATAAATTTCAGTAAGTATTCCAAATTTAAATCACATTCTCCCACTAGAGGATGAATGAAATTCAGTACAATTTTCTTTCCCTGTTTTTAACAGATTAAAAATTACTATTGTTATGTTCGCTTTTTGTGCCGTAGAATGTCACTTTTTTGAGCAAGTGGTACGAAAAGTTTATTTATTATAGGTAACAAAACTTGTACATAGAGTATAGACAGGCACAATGCATTCATTGGGTGTCCCTCACAAATGCAATAGCAAAGGTAGAAACCAATTTATGCAGGCCTAAGAACTTATGAAATACCTACGCTAATAGATGACTATTGAAACAGGAAGAGTTTTTCAGGTAAACAATATAGGTAGGTACTTAAATACTGTAAGTAGATGACCGGTTATGTTTTCGGAAGCACAAGTTAATCAAACAATTGATCAACATTATAGTGGATTTTGTTTTTTTTTTGACTTTCATAAGAGGTCAGAGTATTAGAGTGTTCAGTACTATTTATAGGAGAGAGAGATGTTAGAGTGTTCAATAATATTTAATAGGAGCGCAAAATGGGAATTATTAGTTTGAATACATGCCATTCAATAATTAGGAACATATACCTAATAGAACCCCACCTAGCTACTAGGTATAAGCATTTCCCATGGGATCGTTAATCGTGTCCATTGCATAGACTCCGTGAGAGGACATTGTTACGCACTGGATATTAATGGGCTAATATAACGAGAAATTTGATTTAGGCCTATATTAAACTGATAACATACAATGTGTAGGCACTAATAGGTAGGTACCTACTTGAGTGGGTCTGATTGGAGAAATTAGTTTAATTTGTAGTTATGTTCTTGTATAATTATCATCATTGTTTCAAATGGATGAAAGTGAAGTTCCAAACATAAAATGTGGAAATAAGGACATGTTTTCTTGAACTACCTAAGTATTAAATAACCTTTAATAGTACGTATATAGTAACGAGATCTAAAGTACTACAAACGGGCAATATAAGTGCAACTGTAAATTAAACAAATATCTACAAAGACTCATTTATAATAATATGTATAACAATAACTTATTAGAAACAACAAGAACCATCTAACAACGAAAGTGTTTGTCTTCAATAGTTGCACGTTCAACCGTTTAATTCGCACACAATAAGGCCACTGAGTACCCAACATGAATAATCTAGGTTACTATTGGTAGAAAGTTCACGACTAAACACGGATAATATCGAAAGTCGTCCGTGACACTGCCCAGTATATTAAAATAATGCCAAGTGCTCCAAACTTGCTGTTGCTAACGGTACGCGAGTATTTGTTCTAACTTCACTATACATGCTGAATTTTTGAAGGGGGTGTGGATGGCCAAATTCAAAACTATGAGGAATACTAGCTGCGCCCCGCGGTTGCACCCGCGTAGACCAGGATAAAAAGTAGCGTATGTGTTAGTCCAGGGTTGCTATATCTACATAACAAATTTCATCCAAATTGGTCCTGCCGTTTGATTAAGAAGAAGTAACAGACATACACACACACTCACAAACTTTATAATTATTTAACCTTTATAATATGTGTGATTATAATGCTGGATGTAGCACAATCCTTGAGACGTCGAACCCAGCTATGTATTGAAAATAATGGTCATAATTTTGAACAATTATTCAGATAAGGTTTACTAGGTAGGTAACTTAGGTAAAATAAAAAGTATTTTGTTAAAAATGAACTCTTTCCTTTAGTTTGCCGTAAGTATATCATTACTTCCCAGAACTCGATACTTATTAGCGACACTATCGAATGGTGTAATAATACAGTATTTTTTATTTTCAAAATCAACGGTTTCCTGGCTAGAAATATTGATTTTTCAAAAATCCAATAATGCAGTTTTAGTTTTCATTAAAATCGAGCCCGAGACTCCTTTGAGTACTTTTCGCTATTCCTCACAGTTTCGGATTTGGCCATCCACGCGAGAAAAATTCACTATGTACACATAGATACTGACTCAAATGTCCGTTTAATTATTAGGTTACATAATAGGTATAGTATGTGTATGTAATTTGTGAACTTTGCAATGAAGATAGATATAAATTTTCGAAAATGATGGGAGTGCTCAATCATGTACCTACCTAATGAAAAATTCGTTGACGGTGACATCAAGGTGTAGGTAGGTACATGATTATGTAGTCAAAAAGATTATGCTGGCCATACACCATGCTGCCTGTCAAGTTTTATTAGAATTTATTGACCGTTTGTGGCCGTGGATTGGCATAACAGTTATACTCGACGGAACAATCGAAATTCAATTCTTTTGGCTTGATCAAGCCGATTGCACTAATGAATGATACATGTTGTATCTAAGATTCTTCATTCATTCGTAAAAGATTACGATAATCTTTTGGCGTAATCCTCAATTCTTCTATTTTTGTATGAGAAAACTGATTCCTTTTCGCTAACCACTTTTCTTTTTTTCTTTATCACAAGCAAAATGCCCAAGACGGCTAAAACATCCTCGTCCGTTACTGGTGACGCTATGGTTTCAACTGAACGTCGCTGCCGATTGGACAGTTCAAATTTATCGTGTGTGGTGTACCTATGAACGAACTGCAGATTGGATGAAGCCTGCAGCGTCATGCCGATTGGACGAAGAAGCATGTGTATGGCCACCATTAAGCTACTACACGTCATGTAACGGTGCAACATTGTAACTGCAACATTGCAACCCGTTAGTTTCCTATCACTAGCGAGATAATACGGACGCTGAAAGTTTCACATTGTTATAGCAAACACGATGTATCAACCTTGTACTATTAAATTACCCTCACAATAATTATATAACGGACAACAATAGAGTTAATGTAGAGGCGATAATGTGCCCACCATTATTAGTGTACATTATGTGTCTGTGTCATTATGTACGTAGGCACAATTACACTGGTTTTCACGTTAAATCTAGATCATACGTCGCTTTTATAAAATGTTCGTTTAAATAACTCCGCATTCATATGTTAATGAAACTCGGAAAGTTTTGCTAGAAAATTTTACAAAATTCTCTTGACTAAAATTCCATTTTAACTTGCATCTAGTATTTATCCATACAAATGACACATGAGGAGTTTGAGCTGACTGAATTCATTTCACACGTTCTGGATTTGAGTGTACATAACAAAGAGAATTGGACTATCGTTTCACGATAAATTGGTGCTAAGTAGTTGAAACGAGCTCATTTGTTAAAACAATGATAATGTTGAGACATTCACGGTTGGCGCAGTGGTTGAAACGATTGACTGCTGCGCAGCATGTCGCGGGTATGATTCCCGCACGGAACAAATATTTCTACGGCCTACAAGTATTTGTTCCGAGTCTGGGTGTTTTTCTATCTATAATATGTACGTATTTACAAAAAAAAAAATGTATATAAGTAGTTTATCAGCCATCTCGTTACCGTAACACAAGCATTAGGTTGCTTAGCTTGGGACTAGATGGCGTTGTGTGAAATGTCCAAGGATATTTATATTTATTTTTTATTCTCTACTGACATCTCGAACAAGAAAGCACGAACATTAGAATTATCAAAAACTTGCACCGATCGGTTTGAAGACAAAGCCTGAGACGACGATAACGTTGTGCTGAATTTTTAAAAGCACGGTTAGTGAACCAGATGTGGTATCCAACAAACTCGCAGAATACGGAAAATTTAATATTTATAGTCGGCAACACACCTTGTTTTTGCCACGTTATGAGACATTGCGACATTGGGCAACTATTTTTCTGGCGACGTCTCCGTTTGACAGCTACGCCGACCGCTACGCCACTTGTAATTGAATTCTTTAACATATGGAGCTATTCACCGCTCGAGTCTCAAACTATATTTTAGCCGATTACAGATTTCCGTGCCCATTTCGTATTGTTTTAATTTTCACACACTTTTGACTATTGACCTTCTTCCATCTAATTAAAACTGCCTTTATTAGTAGGGTACCACTATCACTGTCAAAACTCTATTGTTGTTAATACGTGTCGAGAAGCTGAGGCTAAAGTTAACACAGGGACTGAATCATCACGCGAGAGTTTGTGCAATATCTCGAAGAGACAGCAAATAGCCGTGAAATGAACACATCGTTGGAAAATTGAAGTCAGTTCCCGATAGCAATTTGAGGAACAACGAGGAAGTGCTAGACTGCCAGCGTCTAGCTTGCCACGTTATCGTCTTATGTTTATGCTAATTTAGAAGAATATTATATCTTGTTTCAAGAAGGCTTTTGAACATGAATAGTACCTATACTACTTACCTATCATATATTTAAATTAAAATTAATGAGGCGTTGCCAAATTATCTTTGAATTGTAAGTATCTTTCCGAAGCTTAGTAAATATAAATTTATTATACCTACTTTAATTTCCACAACTTCTAATAATTTAGATTCTAAAATAAGAATCAACGTGGCATAATCCGCAAATGCCACAATAACCTACGGTAAAACGAAGCGGATTAAAAATTAAAAAACAAAACGGGTCCCACACATTTTAAGTGTTGCTAGAATTCATAGTGGTACAAAATATTTTCCGAGGCGAATGGCTGGTCCGTAAGAGCTAATGAATGCACACGACGCCACGCCACCAAGTTTCGCGAGAGCTCGTAACTTGAAACAATGTGGCGCGGTCCAGCTGCCCGGCGATATCTCATCGTCCGTGTGTGACCGCCTTTAACCACTAACAGCATTACGGCGACGTCAAAAGACTTCACAAGACAGTCAATAGACGGTCTGCCGATGCCGGCCCCGCAGAAATAAAACAAGTTTCAGTTTGTGCTTATAAAATATTTTGTGACAACGGCTTAATATGTGCATGATATTAATATTTTATGGAAATTCATAACTAGTCCACATTTTGATGAAGTTTATTAACATTGAGGAGAACCTAATAAAGGCTTCTCTTTGCTTTTACATGAATTAGTTTTGGAAATATTGTTTCCCACTACGGCCACTACACGGCGTAAATTCGAGATGGTTTGACTGCGGCTAGATCCGATGGCAAGTTGCAGGTTGCAGTTTCCGGTAAATTGTAGCAATATTTTATTTTGTTGAGAAACCCCACAAGCAGTAATAACAAAGGAAGAGTTAAACACTCTTATGCTCCGGGAGCAAAATGGAGAATTAACATAACTGAAGCTGTAAAGATGACAGAAGGTAAAAAGTAAATAATGGCATGTTACTAGCTCATATCAATGACTGCAAATAATACATTTGAATTGGAATAATTTACTTGTTTAAAATTCAGTAGAGAAGAAAATTACTTTTGCAACTACAACTTTGACTTACCTTGCTACACAAATAAAAATAAAATAGATTACACCCGTGAGTATCTCTACATTTTATTAGCAAATAAATTTTGCAAACTGGCAGAAGTATCAGGAGATGCAAGGTATTACGCAAAGGACATCCGGAACAGTAGCAGCCGGTGCACTGTTCCAATAGATGCATTCGCACGACAACTTGAAAATATCTCCGTTGATATTATAAAAGTTGCCGAACAAAACAGAATTGAGAATTCCAAAATTGTTGTATTGAACACACAGTCGTTATAAGTTTATGAGTTGGAGCCATCTCTTACTGTGAGAGAGTTTAACTTTGTGGGAGGATCGTATGTTTGGCTTGACACTTATTAGGAAAGGTCAGTCATAGTCAGAAAACGAGTGAATACTTTCCGCTTGCACTGTATATTTACACCATGATTCAACTGTAACATTGGCGTTGAAGAGAGTATCATGAAACGTCTAGACTTTAGTGGTCGGTGTGGCTATCTCCAGCGTGACATCAACACGTACGACCGGGCTATAACTTGAGGAGCGATGCATCTTCCTCCGGTGTTAATATATCATTTCATCGTAACTAAGTAAGACAGACAAATTGCTCACTACTTTATTTAATATTTATTGGACAGAAGGGTGCCCGATCAATCAACCGAAGAACTGAAAGGCGCAAACTTGTCTAGATACATTCCAGTTTTCAAATATTAATTTTTAAAGTTCCCTATGTGGTCTGCGCTCGTGAAGTATATACTCGTATGAGAACTTTATGGATCGGATGCTGAATGCATTTAAACTATTAGTAGTTAAAATAGGAGCAGCAGACAACACTGACGCGGCGTTATGAAATGGTACTTTGTTGCTTGAATGAGCATGGCTGAATGTTTTGAAATATTTTTAAGTCATCATTTTCAGAAAAAGGTTTTTTTAAGATTTTGGTGGTTGCATAATTGTGACGGTGCTAGCTTCAGTCCTACGAAGACGGATAATATTTATTATAATAATAATTATGGTTCTGGCATGGTTTTGTTTAAGTTTTATCTTAAAAAAGTAACCTACAGTATAACAGAACAGGTAGGTATATGTGGGTTTCATTTTTATTTTGGTCATGGTTTACTAAAGTCTCACCCGACATTAGAGGTGTATGTATAAGCAAATAATTTGTAGTCTCCAAGTGTCGGGGCGAGTATTGCCTTGGCTGAGCTTGGTTTTACGCATCGATACCTACCGCCCTGTCGTTAGACTATTAACTAGGCTAAAAATGTAAACTCCTACGTTGTCGGTTTTGTCAGAAAATCGCTAAGGTAGAATATATTTCATGTTTGTTTTAATAGTGTTTAATATCGTATCATTTCTAATACCGTATTGATGTTATTAATTTATAAATTATACACACTTTTGTAGACAAGAATTCGATTAATAACGATGACAATGAGTGTTTTAAATTCAACTTCATCAATGAATGAGCCACAACGCACGACGGCGGTGGTGCCACGGCACCGTATACCTACTAAACATTGGTACAAACAAACATGGTAATAAAACCAGGTAACGGATGACAAATCGGTTCTCATTACAGAAACAGCTTCTGTCTCTACGCTAACGCTATACATCTTTCTTGAACAACGTATATCAGAGAACATTCCTTTTCTTAAAAAATATGCACAACATAAACAGTGTGCAAAATAACCGTTCATCTTAAACATTTGTCAAGAGAGGCTTATGTTAACTTAGTAGGGCTAGGGAAACGCGTAACGTTGAAAAAATGTCGACCCTCAACCTTACGTGTACGCTGAGATATTTACCTGTTTAAGAATATGCATACTTTTTATTGCGGCTCGAGAAAACATGAGACGTTTATATTTGTTAAAGTGGAAAATCCACCGAGCGTCAACCCTTCCAGCGATCGGGTATATCTGCATGCCATTTAACACTATCCTACCGAAGTATTGTATTGGAGGATCGGACAGAGAAAAACTTCATGCTCGCTCTGATTGTTAACTTATTTTAATTGCGGTAATCCAGTGGACTGATCTAGGTATCTAATAAGATCCTAAGTACAGACAAAGGCATGCGTGGCTTGACTTTAAATTGTTACGTTACTATTTCGTAATTTTTACGTAATGGCAAGGAGGCCCTAATTATTGCGTACCTATATGGCGTTGGCGTGTAACCATTTATTTTCACTTCTGTTATAAAGTCTGGTACGGTCGTCTGCTCGTCCGCGGTTGTGGTTGTGGCGCAAGGAACCCCGTGCGGCGTTCCGCAACGTTCGCCGAGCCCGCACTGGCGTGGAAAAGTGTTCTTAATTATTTACGCAGCCACCGCACTTAGTAAACGCGCCGCAACTCACCAAACCGGATAACGTCGCAAGCCAGCAGTAAAGACGCCTCCTCAAAGATACCTTTGCATTTTCACTTTTATCCTAACTTTTATTTTTACAGACCGTAATTTTTTTAAATCAAGGTCCACAGGGACGCGGGTGCCAAAAGGACCCGAACTTCTGTAGCCAATCGTCCGCAATAAAACAGGCGAAGATCGCAGCCTCAAACAACGTTCGTGTATTATTCAGCGAGGGTGGAGGCGGCCACATGTGTCCACTGACAATCCACCGACCGCGGAACTATGTTTTTCGCTTTTGCATTAGTGTAGCGATATGTAAAACACCATGTTTATTTCTTTATAAAATACCCGGGTATACGGACATTGAGCTGCGATATTACCCAAGTATTTCGCAGATATATGTAAGTGCGATCTTGGAAGCGAGCTTGGAGTAATGTGAAGCACGTAAAACATCCTGCATTTAAGATATCGAAGTATAAAATATTACGCCTCACGCATTCAGAAAGAAGGCTATGGGTCTATAGACATGCAGATTTTTTTCTTTACGGCTCTACTGGGACGAGTTTTATATCGTAAAATAGCAAGAATTAACTATTTAAGTTAGTTCGATGCCTTTGCAATTGTGTATACATGTAGGTAAGCCGAATATCGCATTAAAACCATTGTCCTTCTTCTACTTAAGTCCCTAAGGATGGAACAGCAAACTTTTTGAAGTGTCCATAACCATAGCTAACGAATTCATTATTAACCTAACGGTAGGTACTAGGCGGTCATAATTAATGCGAAGCCAAGGTTATCCAAGTAACGTTGACATTTAGTACGTAGTGTCTTGTCACAGTGTCGATAGTGTGTCGTTAAATGCCGTTTGAATGTGGACCCAACTTCGTTAGGTTGCAAATACTGGCAAAGCTGGAAAACAAGTAGGTGAAATATGAAAGAGGTCGGTAAGTTTTAATTCTGTCGATTCAACTTCTTGGATGGCACGTGTTAATAATTCAGGGAGTGGTGGGGGAGACCGCATCGTTACTGGTACGCCAGGAGGTTACGGTTCCCGCAGATGTAGGACTGCTGGAAAGGTCTACATTCGTACTATTTATTTTGACGATCATAAAACAATACTGTGCAAGTGTGCATCACTGGTAATTGTAATAGCTTTGTTTTTCATGGTTTCGCTTTCAGGAATTGATAAACCATAGACTTTTTGGAAATTGTATTTTTTTTTAATATAATAGCATCAGTATAGGTACCTACCTTATGTAGCACAGGCTCATTGTTATCCAAATCACACCTAACTACTGCATTTACGAGCTATTTTATTCGATTTCTATCGAATACGTAAAACTACAACACGCTAAGTTCATACCTAATCGATGTGCTTACCGTGAAATTAATATTTTATTGTGTTATAAAACGTGACGTCAATGGCGCGAATTTTAAAATACCTAGTACCTACATAATGCGCTTTTAATGGCTGCATATTGCTTACAAACAGCGTCGCCGAGTAAATGGAAATTCTATTGATCCATTGTGCATTGGCTCAAAGGGACGTTCTTAGCATGAGTACTTTTTTAGGCTTAGCTTTTGATGTCCAAAGCACAGAACAGATAAAAGAGGTTAGAAAGGAAATAGTTCCTGATTTGTATTAAAACGCGTGTCGCCGCTTGTCTCCCACTCTTTGACTCCACTACAAGCAAGAGACCAATTCGTACGCGCATTACGCACACAGATAAACCACACACACTTAGATCGTGAGTTTGCTATTGGTTCTCACACTAACGTAAAAAAGTCCCTTTTAACCTATTTTATCTGTTCTGTGGTCCAAAGCACATTGCTGAGTTCGATGTCAAAGGCTCTTTAGCCTGTCTCTTCTAGTTTGGTGTGGTAGTGGTGCGGTCGCCGGGTGTATACGGCACGGTTTACGACTGTTGCTCGCAACTTCTGCACTACAGAGTACGGCACCGGATCGCACCGGATCGCACGTGAACACATGTCGATTACCTAACGCGTTTTCTGTTCACTCGGTAAACAGGGACCGTTTTACTCTGTGTATCCACTTTGCCGAGCTAAATTTAGATGTAGTGCTCCTGTAGCTAGGACGCTAGGATAGGCCATTTGATACGCTTGTTGGGTTCTCGATAAGCTGATGGATGCTGATTTTTTTAAAATACTGCCACGGGGTGTCGCTGTTTCAACTGCTTTTACTTGATGGGACGAGTGATTCCATTTATGGGACAGTTCATTAAAACAACTGGCAGACATCAACGTCAGCAACAGTGCCTCTCTTCCAATGCATACCTATTTATAAAAGTCTGACTCCTCTTTCCAAAAGACTATTTTTTTTTAACGAAATACCTTTGTGAAACAATTTTTTTTTCACACCACCTGCTCGAAAATGTCAAATTATATGTCAAGCAACCTTAACCTAAAGTGAGTCATTAGTGGCCGGGGGCACAGCCGGTCAATAATGTTGTACTGGATTTCATTATGACCCGCTGGTCAATAATGTGATTTGAATTTGGAATCTCACATGCTCAGCTAAATTGGCAGTATAGTACTAACAAACACCTTTTGGTGCCAGAAAGAGGAAAGCTATTCTCGAAACCCTTACTACGCGTGGATGATATTCTCGATTTCCTACAAAATCATAACAACTGCTTCTTCATATCGTTGCCATGTTTTCGAAGACATAATATTGTAAGAATAATTAGATAACTACGAACCATTTTTCATTTTTTAAAAAAAATTTTTTTTTTAATTTTGGAACCAAGTTCCTTATCGCGCGTTGTGAAAGGGGGCTAGACGGAAAACGGTCTCACGAAAAGTTGTCACGACACTTTTTGCTATAGGTAGCTATTGTAAGCCGTGCGGCGTGCGCATGTTTCTCTGTCTGTCTCTCTCTCTCTCTCTCTCTTATAGAAAGCAAGCCAGATATTTTCATTTCTATTTCGCATTGAACAGTGTGGTGTCGCGATGATGATGATGATGATGATGATGATGGTGATGATGATGATGATGGTGATGATGATGGTGATGATGATGATGGTGATGATGATGATAATGATGATGATGATGGTGATGATGATGATGGTGATGATGATGGTGATGATGATGGTGATGATGATGATGATGATGATGATGATGATGATGATGATGATAAGTATAAAAATAAAATTTTGTTACAATTCCTTCACTAATTAATCGAAAGGAACTTCGTTCCATCCGGGTGTCCCTTGACACCTCTCAAGTTTTTTTTTTTTAAATTACACATCAACATCTATAAACGTACCAAATAAAAACTTAACTTTATCTTTGCACAACTGGACTAATGTCTCAAATGTTACCATTAACTTCAATTAATATGTAAGTGCATATAACTAACTAGTTCTAAATATGTTATTCTTACTGTTTGTTTATTTAATAAATACTTTGTTTTTCGTACTATGGCTATTATTTTCTCACAGTAGGTGTAAAAAGTAGAGTATCCTCCTCTGGGCTAAAGGTGTCTTTGCCTTGGGCTAGCTTGAATCCCTCGCTGCATTCAGGATTCTTGTATTAACTCCCTCGCTTCGCTCGTGAGTTAAACTCTTAACTACCTCGCTGCGCTCGGGAGTTAAATCCCGAATCCTTCATTGCGCTCGAGATTCAATATGACGCCCGTGACATAAGACACAACTTTAGCCCCTCGGTGCATAATCTACTATTTTGTATGCAACAAACAGCGCTGCGTTTTTGAACTATGGCGCTCGGAGTTCAAGTCACCCGCCCTGTGATGTTTTCAATTAAATTGTGAACGAAAGGTTAGTGCGAAATAAGCGATTTATAGCGAATGTAGCTAATCTAATTTTTCCTTTGTTACAGATACAGTTTCTCCCCTGTGTACCCGACGAACTTGAGGCTAAAAATTTTCTTTTAATGAAAATCATTTCGGTAGTTTTTTCCAAATTTTCTATTTTCACAAGTGCATGTTTCATTCGTTACAGATTTTAGTAAGTATTATAATCTCTACCTGTAAGTTCTAAACATTATGCAAGTTGCACAAACTCTTTTTTATAAAATAATAATAACACCGTTATACCAACTCCGGCGAGAATAGACCTCGTGAAGTTACAACATATTTTCCGTGTCTCATGAGTGCGTTACTTCTCGCAGCTCGGGTTTATGTACGGCGTCTTTATTTCGCGCCGTTACTTCGAAAGTTCGGACGCGGCTACGTATAGCAATAAACAAGTTTCGATTCGAAACCGCGATGGATAGCTTGTATGTTTTTTTTTTCAATATTAAATATTAAAGGGCGGCAAACCTCGCCCGAGCTATAAAGTTTGGCCCCTATGTATCACCTGGGCCTTCGTATCTACCCGCAACCGACAATCTTATTTTATTGGCTAGTGCTGGGTTCATGGAGTCAATAATATATCGATACGAAGTCTTTCAAATTGGAAATACACATTTTAGCATCGATTAATCACATTGTTGCATCGATTAATCACATGCGCTGTAAAAATTATTCGTAATGAGGAAACTGGTTATCGATAAACGGTATGGTTCCAATACATGGGTAATAATTAGCTGATAACAGAGAGAAATAGAATGGCCACTTAGTGCGATGCAAAGCATATTTAATGATAATGAAACGCTTCATGGAAATGAAATCAGGAAAAAAAAATAAGAATCAGCGTGGAAGCAAACAATGTAGTAACATCCCTAGCGCGGCGAACAGGCAATACATTTCGGCGCCCATTTCCTACATACTTGAATGTGTGCAATTCGTAGAAAGACTCGTATCTACGCGGGCAAACGTTACGTAGTTGCAGAGCCTACACCGTCGTAGATTCACTTCATATACGCGAACAACCAACTTAAATCGGGCCAATCTGTTGTGTTTCATACATCCGAGAGGCCAGTCCGGGAGACTCAATCACAGCCTGACCTGTCATACGAGTTTGTGACTCTATGAAGAGACAACACAATTTTTAGCCATTTCAAAAACAACTCATACAAAGACGTCAATTAATGGGTCTTGGTTTATCAAAAGTAAATCTTCTATCTTAGTGGCAAAATTGAAATGCGTTGGTAAGCGCATTACTTCAGAACGGCTGGACCGCTTTCGCAAATTTTTGTGTGAAAGAAAAACTTTAAAAAGTTGTCAGGAAAATTGGAAAATTCGGGAAAACTGAAAGTGCATTTTCTATGGGAATTTTGAAATTTGGACAGGACGCCTATCGGGTCAGCTTGTATTAAATAAGAAGTAAAAATACACTTGACCAGTTGAATTGAAACTGTAGTTTGCGAAAACGAGCTCATTATTTATACTTAGGTAGATCTTACCTCTCCCGGGCACAAAACTACAAGCAAGTGTAACTATAATTTTAGGTATTCTTCAATTGTTTTGTAAAACCGTTTTAAATCCAGTGAATTTATTATTGGAGATGCGTGATGCTTCCTATATGTAGGTAGGTACGTATGTGTCGCCTGCCAGTTTGTATCTTTGTTTACTACTTTGATTTCAACAAAATTGTTAGTCCGTATGCGAGTTTATTTTCCTGCACTTAGTCTTGGTGACAAGGTTTAAAGGAATAAAGTGCTTGGCAGGGCACGCTAGGTCTTGCAAAAAATAATTAACGCTAGCGAATATTTTCAAGTCTGTTAATAAACACGTACCTGGGCTTAACGTGCCCTCGGCCCGCCGGCACCAACCAGACGCCATCTAACAAGAAGCATACATCTGAATTTTTATTTTATATCAAAACGCACAGCCATTCACATCGCAATAGCAGCTTTTCGCAGAGGCAGCGTTGTGTATGCTTTTTGGTAGAATGGCACGGGATTAATTAAAATAAAAAGAATTAAGTACAAACTACGGTGCATTCGACGTTTAACGCGGATTAATACAAATTATATTTAATATAATTAAAAGAAAGTGAATTAAAAAAATATATAAATTCAAGACAAGCTTTTATTAATCTGTATATCATCTAGAACAGAGACCTTGTCAAGACAAATCAAACGAGCCCAAACTCGATAGGAGAGAGAGTTCCCATGACTGCCTTCCGGCTCCATCATCAGATCAGCTCCATGTAATGATAATATTACATTGTCATTCGATTTACATATGCATGTAAAATTTCAGCTCAATCGAAAATCGGGAAGTGTGTGAAATTTAAGTTGCAAGATTAGATTACAGACAAACATACACCGGGACAGGTGAAACTAAATAATAGCTTGTACTTAATTTAAAAAAAAATGAAATCGCAAAGCTTAAAAATAAAACAAAAGAAACGTCATTGATAAATTATGATAACACAAAAAGTAAATATTTGCTCAATATAAGTCTTGTCTATTTTGAATCTATTCTTACTTAGTGTCGCAACTTCTTGATTTCGATGAGAACGAGGTCTACGTGTATCTTTCAGATAGCAGTGGTGGCCCAGTGGTAACGGCCGCGACTTACGAGTTGTAGGTCGTAGTTCGAACCCAGACAGGCGCTTTACTTTGTTTAAATTATTTCATCACCACGGCTCTCAAAACGGTGAAGGAAAACATCGTGAAGAAACCGGCATGTCCTAGAACCAAAAATTCGAAGACATGTGACAGCTACCAACCTGCACTAGGCCCGCGTGGTGATTACAACCCGCTCCCTCTGACCGAGAAGAGGCCTGTGTCACAGCAGTGGGAGCATTATAGTCTGATTATGAGGTCCACGTATCTTTCGAACTATGTTATATAATGCCTTACCTAGAAGTTTATTTATAACAACATGTTTCCATATTTCCAGCAAAGCTAATTTTAAATATAGCTCAGAATCAGAATAGCCAGCGGAACCTCTACGTTTGCCTTCGCATATAAATAGAAAAAGTTCGTAATTACGCAGCCTCGTCTAATTAGAACTCATTATTCAACGCCCTTTTGATATCGAACTTGTGTTGCTAAGGTACTCCATTACCTACTCTATTAATCTTAATTCTGCATCTTTATTTATTCAAGACCATTAGTTTATCAGCATTCAACCTCCATGTTATCAGTAAAAATATAAAAAAAATCCCTATCACTTCTTGGCGAATTTATCGAATTAACGAGTAAGATAAATAATAATCTATTTGAAGCATGTGTATATAAAACATTCGATTTTCTGTAGTACTCACATATTTTAATTGTTTTGTCCTCTACCTCAGTGGGGAATATTTTATTTAGGTATACAGGCATTGATAATTTATAGATACAACTATAAATTATCCATGTAAGCATGGACACCGATAACAATGCTTCTGTTCTCCTTCCAAATCGACTATGTATGATTAAAAAATAGCCTGTCGTTTTGAGACACGTCAGAGACCCAAAGTTGAATAACAACAACTACGCCGACAACCGTACGTATTGTACGTAAGTAGGTACTTATCAACTCTTATCTCGCGTGTTTGGACTCGTTTCGGACACCGATATATTCGTACACTGCGCTGTCGAAGAGCGATACCAAAATCCTACCAAAATGCCCTTACAGTTCGGTTAAATACTGCCCAGTGGTTTGAAAAACCCCTAAAATCTTAGGGGTTTTTCAAACCACTGGGCGGTATCATCATATCAACGCTACAATCAAGCAGCAATTAAACGTTTCAAATATAAGTAAAAGTATTATGTTAATGTGCTCAAAGCCTTATATTAGCTCGCCAGAGGATCGGACATTCCGTTTTAGGAGCCCACGCACGTCTAACTATTTTTGTCAGAACTTATGTCAAACGCGGTAAACTCTCACGCCTTTGTTGGGACACACTCATTCGTGCAATTGGAGCATACCTACATGGATACACTCAGCTCTTGCACTTCACCTATAGCAAGGTATCAGAGTGACTCACAAGAGTAAAAAAAGTCGCGAATATTTAGAAAACGTTATTGCTACACCCATTCGTATAAAACCACGTAAGTGCTCTCTAGAGCCAATGCGATAATGGTGCACAAGGTATCGTCAATTCAACGAAAGTTTATATGAACAAAAATGTTATTTCGATACGGCCAATTAGAGTGAGATTATAAAAAAATGCATCTGTTGGATAAGCGACGAGAATATTCTGTAAGAATAAGTATTGTGTACCTACAGTAATTCTCGTCACTTATTCAACAGACGCAATTTTATCCTACGGTAGTCATGTGGACCTATTGTGATGTGGACCTTAGCACCTTGTCTGCATTTAATCAAATTAGATGTCCTCTTGCATGATCTTGAGCGTCGCACCGTGTCGAGTGGAGCGGGTGTCCAAACAACACTATTGAACTGGTAGCGTGTAACCGCCATTTGCTTCTCTACTTCTCTAGTTAACATTGTCAAAAGCGGAAACGACTCGGTTACACTCGCTACGATAAACAGTTTAATAGTTTTAAGTATATTTTATGTACTCATTTCATTCCATGGACGTAGACAGTGTATTATGTTTATGAATTGAAATGGGTTAACTCCACCAGAAGCCTTGCTATATTAAGTTTTTAGGTCAACTCAAAGGTGTTTTGCTACAAGATACTACTGATAAGGAAATATTTAAATATGTAAAGAAATATGTAAACACCTACTGCTAACTACTTATTTTGTGCTACTGGACTATTTCGGGATCAGAATAAAATGCATAGAGCACTGAATATGTAGCAAACCATTTCAAATATTACTAGGCCAATTTGCGTGTGAGAATTCTAAGCCGTTATTGTCAAAAGATTAGGTAATTGCTTCGGTAAACCGCTAAAATAAACCATTGTATCCAAGGACCAATTTTGGTCCTGTATTTAATCAATTAGTGCATTTGTACATAGGTATGTGGAGGACTGATCTAATTAATTTCGACGCCTAAATTTCCTTTTGTTTTTGTATGTATTTGTATAAATAGTTAGTAATTTAATTTTGTACCTGGTTTAAATAGTTACTTGTCTGTGTGTATATTATGTAATTATTATAATAATAATTTACACAATATTAATTAAACTTCCTTTCTAGATAATAGTGTCGGAGGAGCCCGTCACCGCCACGCACTCTGCGGAGTGCTCCATTATTATCGCCCGGTTATATCGTTAGTCAACTTGGTAACACGATAAAGTTCTTTATACTCATTTAAACATCTGCTCAATTAAAAATGTATGACAGTTTACAAAACAACTACCAGTTTCTTGCAGTTTTAACCACATAAAAAGTATCCTAAGTATAAGTAGGTAGGTATGTTAATCCTGGTCACGTCTACCTTGTCCTGGTCCACAACCAATTCGGTTCAGCCATGAAAGCGTGATTGAGTAAAACCACAGATAAAAGAGGTCTGTTCTGTGCGATAAAACTATGAGGCAATTCAAAAGATTTTTAATGAATCACACAGCGCAATTGCTAAATCGATTCGTTTAATTTTTTGCGAGTTTTACCTGCTTTTGTTATTCAGTTCATTGGAAAGAGGATGAAGTTTGATTTAAGAACTGGTTATGTTCATAAATATGAAATGTGACGTTATCTTGCTTGATCTCTAGATAGAGTTTTTTTACAATAAAATTATTAGCAAGAATTCAACACAAACAAAACAAAACAAAACTGAATATTTTCCTAAAACTATTTCATTACGCCATGTATTAGTGCTTGGTTTTTTTAACTTAAAATCTTGGCTTATGTTGGAAATAAATAAGTTGTACAATAGGCAATTAAAATATTTTGTTCATATGAAAACTTTATACTTACAAGTCTAAAAATGTATTTTGCATTATGCATATAATGCGTTGACTTCCTACTTGGTAATTCAGGAATAAGTAGAATTATCTATAAAAGTGATTGGCTATACGAACATGAATAAACAAACATACAACTGTTTTACATCATTGTCTTCGACCACGTCAGCGTTCGTTAACAACGGACGTGGACTCGTGGAAAATGTTACTCACAGTCATTATCAACTGATAAAAAAACCACACAACTTACTTAATATTCAGTAGGTAAAGATATAATTAACATTTTTATTTGATAGCGAAACAAACCTGACACCTACCAAGAGTACATACTGGCCATAAAGAAATCAACAGAAACAAAAGAAGGGAGCAACCTTGCAGTAAAAGAAAAAAAATAACTTTGTTACAAAGTATTATTCATGTCTTCGTAATAAGACACCTGCAATGAAACTAGCTTTCTCAGCCCCCACAACAGCACTTTTATTGCGAGGTAGGCGTGTCGAATGTCTGGAAAATTGTCTCTGTCATACGTTACGAACTTAACTGGACACAAATCAAGACACCTGATAACTAAATTTATGCACTGCAGCACACGTAGCAGAACCAACTGATGTTTCACAATAGAATACGTATAGTATGACAATATTTGAGAATCATTTCTACGGTAAAGTAAAAGTATCCGTGACAAATCAATGTTCCGAATCACTTTACACTAACTAACATTAATACCTACTGGGTTTTCCTAACATCTGTGACGTGTAGTATTTGACGATAGTGGCCAAGACCACGTCAGTTTTTTAAATTCATACTTCTGTCACGGTGTACAGTACGCGTAACGTATGCGCCCGCGGCGAATCAATGTTACGGCACTGCTACACTATTCCTTTAATTATAGACTATGTTAAATAAACTAGATTTATTGCCTGGTAACTACCATATTACCTACTTAGAATCCTTAGGTGCCATTGCATTCCGTTTCATTTCGGAATAGGTACACTCGGATGCAGTAATTAAAATATGTTCCTTTGCCCTGACAGCTTAAATAGCGGCAGCTGTCATTTACTTCTCCACCTTCCAAGTACTGTTCTTGTCAAGAGAACAGATTCTGAGAACAGAAGACATAAAAAAGAAAACCGTCTTTCGTACGAAGTATATCAAAGCGTCCTTCATGCAATTTTATTAAGTGGGTGGTGGGTGGGTAATTGTATGGAATCAAAGACCAGTTTTTACTTAGTGACTTTAAGATGCGCTCCTTGATTAAATCCACTCTCAAAGGACATTCTTTACAGTTTTATTATGCGGAAATTGTCTGTTATTTTTCATGCGCACTATCAGTTGATGCTTTCTAAAAAGCACTTCAAAAGACGAATTCCACAAGTGGACCGTTTTCTCGATTTTGTCACGAGCCATCTAAACCGGCCGCTTTATTCCTTCGTCGAGTATGCTAGGAATAAACACTTGGAACAACAACAGTTTTACTGCGCTTCGTGCAACCCGTCAGTCCGTCACCGACCACAGAATAAAATCAATTGAATCAGCCAATCGAGACATCTTGTTGAAGGTTCACTTGTTCATACGTATAAACTCTTTATAACCACACATAATGGTACTTTCTCTTGGGGTCATGAGGTACGGTTCCAACGCGTTTACGATTGTGAATTGTGAAAGTTACGAGTGTAAGGGACACACTCGTTTATGTTGTGTAACAAGGTGAGAAAATATGGACTAGATAATTTACACGCTCGAGAGTTCAACAATAACTAAGGTGCTATCTAGAAACACGTTTCTACTTTTCCATAGATGTCTAAACAGCTAGGTTATAGGCAAGTATAGAAGAACCTATGATACGGATTATTACCACGTTCTAGTCAGCGAAATTATTATTAGCAAACTAACACTATAGACCTCGGTGTTAACATAAATGCATTTTAAAAATAGACATTGTCAATTTAAGTACTCTGTGCCGCAGCAGCTGAAATAGCAATGTGTCCTTCTCTATTAAACATCGAGCAATATTGGACACATGGTTCTGTGTTCTGTCTGTCAACACATGCCATACAACGCAGCTTCATCTGCTAACATGGCCGAATTTAATTTAGCTGTCTGCGTGAGAGCAACTTATGTCAGAAATATACAAAAACAGAATCAGAATTAGAATTATAGAGTATTAAAAAACATCTGCAAAAATACCTTTAAACCCTACTTGAGTTATTTGTAAACTGTCTATGAATGCAACATTCTTTTTTCTCAAAGCCGTAAACGTAGTCTGTGGTCAACACATAAAGCATTTATTTCCCGGCCGCCTCTGTCTCAGCGACTGGTTTTGACAATACGCTGAGAACAGTATTACTTGTTTCGTTATTTATCGCTAATCTGAGTATTTTCTGTTGCAGGGCTCGTTTTACTAGTTATACTTTGTAAACTCTTTTAACTTATACAGTTCTTGTTTTTTTGTGACTGGTGTATACTCAACCTTTCGAGTTTAATGACTCAAGTCTCGAAGCATGAGATCACGACCAATTGGACTTCCTTATAAAGATGTTACCTGAGCCCACGTGTGTCCATTATTCTACAAACTGACGACACATGACTGTGCCAAATAAGAAAACTCGAATGCATATGGCATATCCGATGCCATATGCATTCGAGTTTTATAGTTTCATTGATTATACAAGCTATAAGAAGCTTGTTTTGTAAATTAGTTATTTATCAGACGACTTTTTCTTGATACCTACCTACTTTCTGTCTACCTGTGAGTTTATATTTGATCACAAATAGTCGGTCGCTGGGTCACTTTCTGAAGCGTATCCTCAAAGTACCTACCGTTAGGAAGGCAGCGAAGATGTCCATAATAAAGCTTCTCTAAGCAAATATGATATTTGACCTGAATAGAAGCTTTCAAATAACTTGTAGAAATATTTAAGATGATTAGATATTTCGGACAGATCGACGTGCAAAACAAACAGATGACAATCATTAATACTACGTAGATAGTCAACTCGTTAGCGCGTTGTTACAACAATGCGGTGAACGGTGTTTCGGATCAGATAAATATGAATTTGCAGAATCATAATTGCACTTATCAAAAACCTTGAGAGAACACTGGCTTTTGTTTCACTTGCCAACAATGGTATGGACGCAATATATCCACCGCACAATGCACCCGAATACATTTTAAATAAAGGCCGAAATGTGCTTCACACGTAAACATAATGAGTGTATTCAACGAAACAAACCGCATCATTAATTCTTACATATAATTTGACGTTAAAGTTGATATCTACACATTTTTACGATAACGACAATAAAAGGACAATTTACTGAAATGTACAACATAACAATTGTCTCAGTTCAGTTCTGCATCCCGTTTTGTAATACATTATATACTTAGGAACATTATGTAGATGACTGAATTGAAAAAGCTTGTTAAACTGCAAGTCATCATCAATTTCTATGAACTTTATTTTTAGTGCACATACACTCTACCAGTTGTTATAACTCTCGGAATTTTGCGTTAACATTATCAAAACTGACTGACAGGCTTTGTGCGGCAAGTTGAGCAAAGTGTGTCAGAAATATGTTGGAAATGAACTCGGAACCTCACTTAACGACAGCATTGCAGACCAGTGCAGCCGGTGCGGCGTTGCGGCGGTCGCCTGAAACCACCGCAATTAGCTTTAACTCGTAAATCGACGGAATTGCACTAACACGTACGAAATCAAAGGTGATTGCGGGAATAAAGATGTTGCAGTGCTTGTGTATCGAGATAGGAATCGATACTTGACTAATGATATGCTTGAAACGATGTGACACGACAGTAGTCGGTGATAATGCAATATGAATTTGCAGAATCACAAGGGCCAAGTTAAGACCAAGACCTGCCTGATGAGTGTTGTTGAAAGAAACGAGAACCAACAACAAAACCCAAAGGTAGCTGAAGATCAAAGCAGGCCGAATAATGGAGTCAAAAAACTTTGAATTGCAGCTATGTTGAGCAAGTAGTTACAGTATCAATGAAAGTACAAATCCTATTATTTAATAACGAATGAACACTGTTTCAGTTTCCAGCGAATTTCGTCAAATTTAAATGAATGTAAAATTTCCATTTCTCGTAAGAGGGATTTAGTCGGGATGTCTATTCGTGTTTACCCAATTAATTACTTGGACGGTTTCCGCCAATCCCTCCACATTCGGGAACTTAATTTTCTTTTAGGCGATAGGAAGTTTCCATTTAAATTTCTATCGATGCGCCAGCGATCGGTCAACACAAATACAAAGTAATCAAATTGTTAATGAAACCGCTTGAGAACAAAATGCTTGGGACACGGCTGCACAGCATTTGCGAATATTGCTTAGGTCTTCAGTCTTCCTAGTAATTTAACTAAGCTGATTAATTTGTTCTCTGATATGAACCCTTGAAGCAATCAACAACTTTTCACCTAGTTGAAGAGTTAGGGTCTGATTCACCACTTCTGTAAAAGTTACCCTTAATTTAAGGCAGATATTTTCATACAATTTCCTTTTTTAAAATTTTTAATTTATTGTCTCAGTGGGTACATACTTAGTTGCTCTCTGGATGAGGAGTAATAATCATAATGACAAAATAATGTTGTGTTTTCTGTAATGTTATAATCTTGTCTGCTATTTTGCTGCAATTTCATAACACGAATACCATAACTTGCCCTCACCTTCTTAAGCTCAAGCAATTAACTTACACCTCCATAAACTTATTAATTATAATAAAATAGTAACGAATAATTTTCCGTTTGTCTGGATGTATGTACCGGATTGGCGCAAAAATGACTGAAGGGATTTGGCTGAAATTTGGCACACATATAGTTTGTAACCTGGATTAACATATTACATAGGGTACTTTTAGTACCGGTAGTACGTTCCCGTGGGATATTTTACGACACAGCAAAAGCTAGTATTCTTATAAAAGAGTTCTGTTAGTGTCCTAATTAAATGGGACTTATAGCTGGCGGAGAGGAAGTACCACCTCTACCCATTCAGAAATATAGTGCAGGTGTGATGCTATGTAAGGATTTAATACTTCAAGGTTTTTTCCTTGTTCAAACCTTCGCATTTTATGTTTTCAATTCAAGTTGTTCAACTTTCTGTTTCAATAACAGCTGGATCTTTGAATGCCATAACTAATGTGGTAACCAGAAAAGAAATCCATTGAAATGTGCTCATCGGATCAACTTTATGAGAAGGATTGGTTGGTTTGTAGGTTGTCCGAAATTAGGTCCTATACGTGAAACCGTACAGGAAAAATGAGCAAATCCAACAGTTTTTTTGGAATTCTTCGATCTGACCGATGCGTCATTTTTTAGCATAAAAACCTGTATAAAAATGTCCTCTTAATTACTCTGGGTGTAAGATGAGTATGCCTATGCATATCTTTAAGAACTTCAAAGTTTGTCAAGAGGGCGGGGGCTCGTCATAATCCCTATTATTAACTGTAACGTAGTTGTAGACACTTGGAATGGCGCCTCGTTACACGCGATGGATGAACTCCGACGGTGGCCAACTTAAATGGTAGCGCCACATAGTTACGCCCTGAGGTAATGATATGACGCGATAATAGAGATGGCTTTCACTGTTACCTTACCACTGTTTGACTTAGCACAGCGAGGCTTAGTTAATCTGCTGTAACAACAGGGGCTGAAGTCAAGACATTATGAAAGAAGCGGTCAAATACAGAGCTCCTAAGAGTGTCTTTTCATGGATCAAGGACCAAAATAAAGTTTTTTTTTTAGACAATGTGGCTGATATAATATGGACACTAACTATCTACATGATAAATCTTGTACTGTCTATTAATTTAACAATATTATTTTAAAGAGTCTTTGACACAGTATAAGAGAATCACAATCCATATTTAATCAATTTCAGCTGTTTAGACATTTCCGAATAACGTATCGTACGGAATCAAAGAAGGTTACTGTTTATGAAGAGAGTTTTTTTTGTAAATACAGCACAATAGCGGTTTTTTGTTCATGTACTGCGACTACAAGATCGAGATTAATGCTGTGTGCGGGCTATTGCACCATTGTTTTAGATAATCAGATGCGCTTTCTCTTGCAACCGTGTCAGGTAGAAGGTTCGTAGACTTACAATCGTTTTATATTTGCATGTATACGCACGTAACAGCAGTAAGATTTTGTAAATCTGGGAAACCAGGTGCGGTCCTGTTGCGGTAAAAACAGCACAGTTTAGCGTTAGTTAGCCCTCCCCTGTGGTGTGTTCCACGGAGACAATTAAAAAAGTTAGCGGCCGACACTCTCGGACGCTCCAGAACACGCTCCTCCATATTGTATGATAATCTGAGAGATAGTCCAACTTTTTACTAAACTTTGTTTCTATAATACCCGTACTGAAATAAATTACGGAGTCGCTCACTAGAATTTCTTCATTAGATTACACTATAAAACCGAAAGTCGGCAAATTGAAATATATCTAAGATAGCTTCGAGGATTTTATAATTTGTTACCGAATGGCTAAAAGTATAAATGTATCTCGAAAGTCACACAAAATCGTCCGTAACAGGAAAAAACGCTACAAACACTTGAATAGTTAACACAATCCTAATCGCATACAAGATTCCTTCATTACGCTTGAAGCGAGCAACGCCGCCTGATAGAGCCAGGGTAATGTGCCTCTTACGAAAACCTCGTACACCGACATACATAGAAGGTAATGTGTACGAGAGGAATGTATTTTTTATAATGCTTAGAAGTGAAACTAAAATATCGATTCCAACATGATTGCCAGAACCTGGTAGCGGCAACGGAAAACCGCAGGCATTTCCGTAGGAAGGAGCGTTACTTTCCACTGAGTATAATTGAAATAAGTAAAATCTTTACATGAAACGCGAATAAGTTAAGATTGTATATAATTAAACGGTAAATTTTACACGCACACCCATAAACGGTAATAACAAAAGTTTCAGCCGGTTTATGAAACAAGCCCAAGTTTTGTTAGTTAATCACATCGCACGCCTGAAATTCGCATTCGTACGAAGTATCTGAGGAGGTTCTGTAAGCGCGAACAATATCCAGCTTCCTCGGAGCCACCGCACACTTGGAAAGACTGCGGAATACTATTGCGTCGGCGAAATAATTCTCTTGATCCCTGCAGAAAATTAGGATTTGGGAAGCATTGAAGATTTTAAATGGCTACTGCTGTCATATATGTCTACAGCAAGACAGGAGATGAACAGTATTTTTGCTAAACATACCAAGTCAAGTCATGTCACTAACAAGATTTCTAATTTGTAGGTATAACGTTGTAAGAGCACACAAGAAGCGCAAGAGACCCAGATTTAAGAAAGTTGGACGAGCTGATTACCATATTTCTATTAACAGTATTATGTTTATTAAGGTTTCTCTGTGCAGCCACGAATTACTCGCTACAATCTCCTTAAGACAACATGAATGACAAGCATATTTTGTTGAAATATTTCTAGCGTAGTATTTAAAAAGATCAGTCATCCTAAAGTGTGAAGCTTAAAGTTATTTCCCTAACAAAAGATATATCAGAATGATTTTAATGTAATAATGTTCTGTCAACCAAAGTGTCAATAACAATTTTATCCATCACGAATTCCTCAGTATGAGCCCGGAATCTGTATTTGTGCCCGGTTGATGGCAATAGGCTCGCCTCCTGTTCTGGCGAAATGTGGGTGCGTACTGGGGGTTAGACCTGTGCCTAACCTTTCAGGGATTATAGTCGTGATGGTATGTTATGTTCAAACAAACATAAGCGCCATATTGCCAATGAAAACTAACAGTAGTGTTCTATCGGTCAACAGTAGGATGAATAAAAAGTAAATACACGTAAGTATAGGTACATGAGAGGAGCTCGTGGCTAAGTAATAGCAGCCGTGGGTCGATCCATCAAATTAAGCTACGCTTGCCGGGCTTGGTCCGTGGATGGATCTTTACATACCGAGACTCCTCCGTGCCTCGGAAAGCACGCAAAGCCGTTGCACGTTGGTCCCGGCTGTCATTCGTGGATCTTTGACAGTCGTTACGGGTCGTCAGAAGCCCGAAAGTCTGACAACCAGTCTTACCAAGGGGTATCGTATTACCTAAGTAAGTAACTGGGTTGTGGGGGTCAGATAGGCAATCGCTCTATATGTATAAAATAGTGTTATTCAGCTGCATCCGGTTAGACTAGAAGCCAATTCATTTCTTTTAATGACCAAGGCAGGATTTCTTATTGCCCTGAATCCTGCATGACTATCAAACAAAGCATCTCACTCTGGTCTTCATTTTTCTGCGATGAGTATTTTAACGTTGTAAAAAAAAAATTCGTTCATCTTCGAATTGTATCGACACACCTACTTCTTAAGATCTTAATTTTCATTAATTCACCGTTAACGTACAGTGTAAATCGTCTTCATACAAACAATTTAGAGGTGACTGCATTATTATCTTTGTGGTAATGTAGCTGTATGAACGAAGGATTTCAGTCTTCAGAATTAATTAACAAGACCGTATCCATATCGAAACTTCTAGCTACAAAGGAGACTAAAGCTTTGTAGGCGATGGAGATCCGATAGTGGGTTTTGTATGAAAATCGGGAGTACACTTGCATAGTGCAGCAAAGTTAATGACAGGTCAAGTGAAGTAACGACGCGACGCGAGGGGAAAAAAAGGAAATAAAAGCAACCCTATATTAAATAACAGTCTGGTAAATTAATTAATTAAATAACAACTGGTAGGTGACAACAAAGAGTTTACTTTAATTGCTGCCTGATCAAACGCAGCGGTGGGTAAATTCGGAAGATGATGTTGATCACTTTTTGACATACTTATTAATTGTGTGAGTTGTATCAGTTTCGGGTGACGAATATTCTATTCAAAGACATTAAATATTACTTTTTGATTCTATTAAAGTAAATGCTTGCTACGAGACATCAAAACACACTGACATAGATTGTTTTCGATTTTTATGGTGTGGTTGGATTAATCAAGAAGAAACAAAAGCATTAAGAATCAATTCGATACACCTGTGTAACATTTGCGCAAAAATTCAAATACGTTATATTGGAAAGTGTTTGAACAGAATGTGTGCTTTGCAAATATTGACATAACTTCATACCCAGGTGATAATTGAACGTCGAATGAAAGTACGTTTGGTTTAGCTCGGCTTGTCAATCAACATTTTGGACTTCTCGCCAATAGCTTAATTTAGCTCAATAAGTATGCTAATACCCCAGTCTGCGCACGAATATAAGCATATTAGTCTTTTGCCTAGACGTTTCCCAACTATGTTGGGGTCGGCTTCCAGTCTAACCGGATGCAGCTGAATACCAGTATTTTACATGGAGCGACTGCCTATCTGACCTCCACAACCCAGTTACTGGGTAATACGATACCCCTTGGTAAGACTGGTTGTCAGACTTTCGGCCCCGTATCGACTGTCAAAGATCCACGAATGACAGAGGCACGGAGGGGTCTCATACTTCATTAAGGCGCAGATTTCCTGAAAACGATCAAAAAGGTGTTTTTTTAAAGCTGTGTATCTCATAAACCGTAAATAATTTTGACATGTAAAAAAAATATGATATATTCAAGTCCTTTTCGCATACAGTGATGGAAGCCAAAACATAATTAAACATACTCTAATGCACCAAAAAATCTTTAAACATACCATCTTTAAAAGCTGTTTATCTCTTCATTAGCAATTATAATTATAATTAAAAATATACCATGAAATGTCAAATTCCAAATTGCATCCAGTGATGGATTACTTTTTATTAAATAGTTAACTTCTAATTTTAGACGATTTTATTTGCACTTTTACGACATAATTCCGGTGCGCGTGAGAATCTTCTATCTCGTGCGTCAAACTAGACAGCCATAAAGCCATTTCACTTAGACACCGAGCTAAACCAAGCTTGGAACCAGGGCCTTAAAAACAGAACAGACTGAAGAAAATTAACTCTTATCTAATGAAATGCTAAAAAGCAGTTTATCGTATCATTTTGTGTTAATTTAGATGATGTCAAAAAGTAGCAGTGTTAACCGGCTTCTGTTGCTGACCGTACTACGTATTATTTATTATAAGTAATAGTACATTTTGATACAAGTGGAGAACGTTTGTTATTGCATTCGAGGCGGAATTAAAACACCCGAGCCATAGGCGAGGTTGTTTTTGAGCCGAGAACTGCAATAACAAATGTCCACGTGTATCAAACGGAAGTTTTTCAATACACTTTTGAAGAAATAAAATAAAGTAACGGAAAATATTTTTGTCATGAATTAATAGGAAACTATGATTTAATTTTTGTTCCGCGCTTTGCTTTCGCCAGGTTGAAAGAGAAGCAAAGGTATAAAGCCGATAAACAGCCTAATATGTCAAATATTTTTGAGTTTAGAACTCAAATAAATGTTAATTTATTCATTTAATAAACGTTTTTTTATTGTGATAATCATGGTTTTTGATACTATTCTAGAGAAACATTATTTAAATATTCAAAAAATATTAACGCCGACACATATCTCTTTGCCGAGATTAAAATAAAAACATTCACCTCCGAATAGAGATTTGTGAATATAGGCATTGAAAAAAATTTGGACTAAGTATGATATAATTTATCTGTGGAAATTTTTATTCCCGCACACGGGTGGCAAAATGAAAAATGGCACGTGTGCGACATACATTGCATTGTGAACCTAATCGTAGTGCGATATGAACCAGCTTTCGAGGAAGTGTATTGAAAAAACATTTTTATCCTTTCTTTTTTTTTTAAGTGAAATGGCTACCGGCTACTTGAGTAGCTGAAGTGGTTCCGACGGGAGAGTAAAATGGCAGAAACTTTTACGATGAGAAGCTAGTAAAGTGCAGCATAATAATAATATAAAAACTGACATATTATAACAGAAATCATGTAATCAATTTCATCCTATGAAATGCTTTGTTTAAAAGAAATCATGGTAATCAATTTCATCCTATGAAGAACTTTAATTATATGAAACCAATCCTTTCCCTAATATGAAGAACTTGAAATTATATCTAAAAAAGAAAACTTTAAGTACCTAATTAGTTTTTATTAAAACAAAATAAAAACACATAAACAAACATTTAATTTACGCTTTAATTTCCTGTTATGTGTTTATTATACAAGCGAAACAACTGTAGGTACTGACAATTTATGATGTGATTTTTACATAGAATTATATGTATGGATTTTTATGTGCAGTGCGTTAATACTCTTTGTTCACAAGAGTCGTTATGATCTCTCTATTTTATGGAGAATTTTTCAAAACTTGGTAACAAATAACCGTAAAATTTTCATGATTATGGCGAATAGCGGTTTTACGGCGCTAAAATTAACATCTGCGGACTAGTGATGCGCTATTTACCTACCTCATAGTTTTTTACACTTTAAACGGGTCATCGCTCCGATGACGTTCGACAGCCGTTCATAGCAGAAACTAACCGGAATCGACGCGCGATAATATTAATCGGTTTATACTTACTATAACTAACACATTATCAAACGTTCTTATTTAAAACATGAGTTAGCTGCATAAATAATATTGGAAGCCGGTCAAAAGTTAAGGATAAAGCGACACACTCAAACTTACCTGCTACTTATATATATACTAATGTCAGGGTCACGGAACTGCGTCTTGCTTACTGCATAAAATGTAGGAGTTTGGATTTCTATTTAGCCTAAAATGCTGGCGTTCATATATTCAAATATTCACATACCTGGAGTCGAACTTGTGACCGTCGTCCAAGGTGCCGGTGTAGTGCATGGTGAGCATGTCGCCGTGTTTGGACTTCACGGTGCATTCTTCAGGGACGCTGACCACGTTGACCTTGAGTTCGGTGACCTCAGGGCCCGCGAAGGTAGCCCCGACCAGAGCCAGAACCGCGAATACGCATGGCAACGTCATGGCGAACTTACGAAAAGTTATATCAGTTTCAAGAGAGAAAACGCGTGCGTTATCGTCTGCGGCCGGAGTACAACTGAGCGGGTTCCGGCAACTTGGAATTTTGATAAAGTTTGCTGTTTACCGCTACATCGAAGTGAGTCGTTCGCCGTCTCGTTTTATCGTAGAACACGCGGGAGCAATAAAACGGGATAGATGTGGTTTTATCAGGCCTCGGGCTAGGTGACGCGGGCCTCATCGTGCTTGCCACGCTAGCGATGACGTGATCGTCATTCGCGCCGTGTACCACTTTTACCCAAAACTTGCCAACTTGTGAAAACATTTTAATAAATTATTATATTAAAATGACGCAAACGGTATGATTTTTTAAACAGATTTGAGTTGTTATTTCTTTGGTCCTTATATACCAACAGGTTTTAGATTGTTAGTGTTGATTTATTTTGCTGAAATGTTACCATATTAATAAATTAATCATTTTGGCATAATATAATGAAATATGCCGAAGTGATTAATTAAAAAAAATAAGTAAGTACCTACCTCAATAAATACATAGGATAAAATAAATATATATCTCAATATTCTAAGATATTATTGTGTAGTCGGCTACTTTATCGAGTATTTGTTTAATGGTAGGTTATATCCTATAACTACTATTAATGTTTGTATTATATATTTGTAATTAATCACGTTCTCAAAAATGGCTCTACCGATTTAGATGAAAGTTGCAATATAAGTTTATGGGGTCGCAATATAATAAATGAAGTTTACGGGGTCGTCAAATCGATCTAGCTCTAGGTCTCATATCTGGGATTTTTTTTTCTCTATTTTCACTCGAGCAGAGCTCTGTCGCCCAGGTACTTACACTATCAGCATTGCATCACCTCACGTGCATCACATCATCATTGTAACAATATTTAAAGCATTTCATTAAATTAAACAACAATATTATGATAGAACTCTATCTAAATATGACTTGAAGATTGCTCTGGCTTGTTTCACCATCTCCGGGAAAGGCCCATTGATGTTTTGCATGCTTATATTATAAATTTGCAGCATGTTGAAAAAAAAAAGACTAAGGGGACCCCGAAACGATCAATTGCAATTGAGCAATTGCCATCTAAATTCTATTGTAGTATTAATATAGTCAATCGCTTCAGTTGCATTTGGTTGTCGATCAATGTGTATCAATCACGTAAAAATTGACAATAATTGCAACTGATCGTCTCGGGGACCCTTTACAAACATTGTAAGTTTCAAATATTTAGACACAACATAACATTGTAATTCCCTAAGAGTCAGAGGCTTATCCACATTAAAAAAAATATTTTTTAAATACAACGTGTCGTTTTGCATCCTCAATCAAATTTCAGGGTGTGATACAGAACATCAAACCGAACAACTTTCTCCATGGGACCAACATCGTAATCGGGAAAAAAAATTCAACTGTGTCACAGAAAACTTCAATACTTATGTACTCGACGCAAATGTATGGGACGGCTGATTATTTTTTCGCGAAATGTTGGTGCCATGGAAAAAGTTGTTCGGTTCTGTCTATATGGCTATACCACACACTTAAATTTGACTAGGATGCAAAACGACACGTTGTATAAATTACTATACTTACTTAGGTACAGGAGGGATTTTTGAGACAGGCAGTAAGGGTAGGCTAGGTACACTTTAACCGTTATAATTACAGAAAAACGGTTCTTTTCAGACTATTCTTATTTTTTTGGGAAATTTTGATCCCCATTCACACTTTATAAAATAAGAAACCGGTCAAGAGCGAGTCGGACTCGCGCACCGTGGGTTCCGTTCCGATTTCTGAAAAAGTCTGCTATTTAGACATCGTTTTATTTTTCCTGTAATCTTTACATAAACTCTATTCCATAGAATAATTTCACATTTTTATCTTTGCAAACTTCGGAGATAAGGAGGGGGGGGGGACGGTATTTTTTTTTATATTTTTCATCAAAAGTCGAAAACGGCCTAAAAAAAAATGTTTGAGAATGTGCAAACAGCGTTCTTTCATATGATATGCCACAGGCCCTAGTAGCCCTACTTTGAATTTTTAAGACCGCCTTTCAGTCCCTGTTACAAAAAAATATAAAAATGTTTACTTCTTTCTTATTTGCAAAATAGTTGGGTAAACATCATCTAAAACTGATTCAAATTTCAAGTTGATAGCATTAGTAGTTCTTGAGATATTTAGCTGTGACAGACAGACAGACAGACTGAGTCACACCATAAGGGTTCCTTTTTTACCATTTTGGTACGGAACCCTAAAAATTTACAATTTCAGCAAGAAAATGGGCAATTTTTACAACACTGATGCCCATCGGTCGTTTCTTAAAAGGATCAATAAACTGTAACTCTATATCTAGTTTAAAGATATTTTTATTTTGATTTTGAATGAAGACTGTCCGAAAATTTAACTTCGATTTTTGAACGAATACGCATTATAATTTTATGAGAAGCTCGTGGCTAAGTAATAATAGCCATATAATGGGCCGACCCATCAGGTTAAGCTACGTTTGCCGGGGTTGGTACGTGGATGGGTGACCATCTTTACGTACCGACACTCCTCCATGCCTCGGAAAACACGTTAAGCCGTTGGTCCCGGCTGTCAATCGTGGATTTTTTACGGGTCGTCAGAAGCCCGAAAGTCTGACAACCAGTCTTATTAAAGGGTAGGTATCGTATTACCCAGAAACTGGGTTGTGGAGATCAGATAGGCAGTCGCTCCATGTAAAATACTGGTACCTATTCAGCTGCATCCGGTTAGACTGGAAGCCGACCCCAACATAGTTGGGAAAAGGCAGATTGATTGACGCATTATAATTTTATTAACTTACAGAATTTAGATAGTTTTCTGTAATTCTGAGAAAGTTGAAAGCTAGAACGTTTACTTCTAAGGGATTTTTTTTTAGAACGTTTAATTGTAGGGGATTTTTTTTGGGATTTTTGACTTAATGACTTTTCTAGTATCTACTCGAACCTCGGTTGGTCCAATAGAGTTTATTTATCCTAAATAAGAAACAGGATTGTTTGGCATCAAAAAAAGTTTTTGTGAAAACTGAACAATTTGAAACAATTTTATGTACGCACGGCTACAGATCAAGCTATACATTTCCAGTATAAGCTGATCTCGCATTGTGTAGGAAATCCTTACAATAAGAAGTCAGTGTAAAATGGAAATGTATAGCTTGATGTGTAGCCGTGTGTACTTAGCTACAACGGTTAAGGTACACATGCCTACATAACAAGCTATACATTTCCAGTACAAGCTGATCTCGCATTGTATAGGAAATGTATAGCGTCATATAGGTACATATAGCCGTGTGTACCTGCCCTTACTGCCCCGTATCTCAAAAGTCCGGCCTTTATAAAGAAATATTTAGGAAATAAAATATTAAGGTTGTCTAAATAATAAATAACCAGTAAAATATTTATTTGACCCTCGCTGAATAGTTAAAGATAACAGAGGACATTACGCAACAATATTATTGCATTAAGAACAGTTACAAAGTAAAGATAGGTTGACTACAATTTTTATCAGCATTAAAAAGAATTGGGTAAAATTTGAACGTCAGTCGTGATAATAGGAACATTTCGGGGTCAGAGGTGTCAGTGTCAATGCAAGTGGTGTCGGGTTACTCTTTGGTCAACTACCTATTGCATATTTCAGATCGCGGCCGAATTGAACTACTGTTTTTTTCCGAGAGGCTATCGAAATCTTTTAGTTTTTACTGTAGAAATATACTTAATATAATCTACATAAGAGGAGCTCGTGTCTAAGTAATAACACCCGCACGGGTCGATCGAAGGGTAAGCTATGCTTGCCAAGGTCTGTTCGTGGATAGGTTACATGTCGAGACCACTTCGTGCCTCGGAAAGCACGTTAGGCCGTTGGTCCCGGCTGTCATTTGTAGATCTTTGACAGCCGTTAGTCAGAAGCCCGAAGTCTGACAACCAGACTTACCAAGGCGTATAATGTAACCCCGTAAGTGGGTTGTGAAGGAGAGAGAGGCAGTCGCTCCACGTAAAATGCTAGTATTCAGCTGCATCCTCTTTGACTGGAAGTCGACCTGAATATACTTAGTTGGGAAAAGGCTAGGCAGATGATGAGTGAGTACCTATATAAGCGGGAGTTTATTAGTAAATAGGTAGGTATATTGGATAATGCGAATAGTGGTCGTATTAACTAAAGTAATTAGCCCCAATAATTAATATAATTGGTATTATTAATTAGCTTTAGTATTAACTAAAGTGATTAGTAATTAGTTACTACCCAATCGTAATTAACATTCTTTATCGAATATTAACACGATACATTAAATAAAGCGTACAGCTTTATTTAATGGTCTTTATGCTTTATTTAGAGTCTACTTCCTCCATGGATATTTTTCGCCCAAACTCTTTCAGCAGTCATGGAAAATGTTCCATAAGTACTTGTGATGTATTAGCCGTAATACATCACGAGTACTTATGGAACATTTTCCACTCGGCATAAGATAAGTCCCAACAGTGAGACAATTATGGGCTAATTACGTACAAATCTTACGACAAAGCAAAAGTTAATAATAGCAATTGCTTATTTTCGCTCCACACGTGTCACTATTAGTTCTTGACCTGTCTATTCCTGCCAAGCAGAACCCTAAAAAGATTGATCAAATTAAAAATTAATCTTTTATATTTTTTATTGTTAGGGTTCCGTACCAAAATGCTAAAAAGGAACCCATATGGCGCGACTCAGTCTGTCTGTCTGTCTATCACAGCTGGATATCTCAAGAACTATCTACTTGAAATTTGGAACAGTTTTAGATGACGTTTACCCAACTATTTTGCAAAAAAGAAAGAATTTTTTTTTTGCAATAGCACACTTTTTCAGAAATCGGAACGGAACCCTCGGTGCGCGAGTCCGACTCGCTCTTGACCGGTTTTTTTTAATTACTAAGTAAATTATCTACAGCTTCCTGTTTTGTAACTCCAAGCTGCAGGTTATGGTTCAAACTCTTTTGTTAAGCAATTCACCATTCCTAGTAGCCATCATAGTTTGCATTGAAGACTTAAGTATTTAATGCAATTAATTTGAAGTGAGTAATGCTTGGCAGCAGATTGAAGCGGCCGTCAATCATAATTTAATTTGCTCTGGTCTTATCGACATTTCATTCTGTTTTTATGAGCGCACGGATATACGTAGGTACAGTCATTTTTAACGCCGATAGATTTTTATTATATTTTGCATTTTGTCAAACTGTGCATTATGATTCCACAGGCTTATTTCTTTGCTAGAAGTATTTACAAGTTGTAACTTAAATAACGCACAACCTCTTAAGGGGTCATTGTACTCATCATTATCAACAACTTTTATTATGGGACCAAATCTGAAATCGTGAAAAACAATCTACTGTTCTCTACATTTCTGTTCGCATTAAACGCCTACGTTTGTATTTGTTGATAATGATGAGTACAATAACCCCTTAAGACGTTGTGCGTTATTTAAGTTACACGTTGCAGATATAACTACAATTTAGTATTTGGTTACGGAAGACTGTTGGATTGTCTGAAGACAGGCTACTAAACTCGCGTTTCTGAACAAGTGATGGGTTTGGTTAGGATAGCGATCTATGTCTTAAATAACACATCATCATTCTCCTGTCCTCCGAATATGACATAGATGGCATCACATTTTTTATTGGTTGTTGATGCTGCTGAAATGCCTAAGCTTTGTAACAAAGTTTTCTCTCTACAATCTACAGGGTGTCCCGTAAATAATGGATAATCTCTTAAGGGGTCATTGTACTCATCATTATGAACAACTTTTACTATGGGACCAAACCTGAAATCGCGAAAAAAAATCAGCTGACCAGTACATTTATCTACATCAAACTCGTCAAAATGTAGGGAGCAGCTGATTTTTTTTTCGCGATTCCAGGTTTGGTCCCATAGTAAAAGTTGTTCATAATGATGAGTACGATGACCCCTTAAGAGATTATCCATTATTTACGGGACACCCTGTATAATGAGAAATGTAAAAAAAAAACCGGTGTAGCTTTCTAAAGTAGGTATTAAAAATATCACAAGCTCGTTATTCCAGCCCACGGAAAACTATTAATAGCTCTTCATTTCTCATCATTCGTTTTCATAATAATTCCTATTAAAGTCTTTCGCTGTAGAATTCTATTGGAACTATATATAATTAGCGTGCGCGGGGCACCTCCGCGCTTTCTGCACGGAGTCACCGCCTACGCTACTGTGCAGTGGGAAGCCGTATTAAGAACCTAATCATTGTACCTCTCGTCCCAATGCATAACTTCCAGTAGTTCTAGTACATTTTCCCCCATCAACGCGTTGTAAAAGTACGTACGTAAAGTGCAGTTCCAACTTTACTTTCTGTACGGAACTAGAGTTAGTCTGTTAGTACTCTAAGCGAACTGGGTCAGGTTTCTGCTTAGGTAAAAGATAAACTACTATTCCAAGTCTGTGACTTCTTCTGTCTTCGAGCCTTTTTTTTGGGTTCCGTACCAAAATGGTAAAAAAATCCCTATGGTGCGACTCACTGTGTCTGTCCGTCTTTCACAGCTGGATATCTCAAGAACTATTAACAAATAAATAAATAAGCATTTAGTTCAGAATCACTTCCATATTTGTTAGTAACAAAGTAAAACTCATCATCAAACATTTACATTCTTCTTAAGCTGGGTGAGGCACGCCGATCCTGGGGAGTGACTACTTGACTGCGTACAGTCGTGTCTACCGCCCCAAGATTGGAGAGTCCCACCTATCAGCCTACGTTCTAAGAATGGTGTTGGGGCTGCCGCGCACACGGCGTAGCAGAGATGCGCATCTCTGGCGCATGATGGCCGAAAAACTATCCACATCCGCGTCGGCAAACATGTCAGACGCGCTACAAAAACGCGGCAGCCCCATCAACACCCGGAACGTGTTGTTGTATTGCGTGCGCAGGCCACTATATGCCTTTTGCGTAAAGTTCACCCACAGGCTGCACGTGTAAAAGGATTGGCTTTGAAAAGCGTCACCCTAACCAGACCCTCAACTAATGCTAACCACCCTAATGCTATCAACTTGAAATTTGGAACAGTTTTAGATGACGTTTATAAAAATAAAATAAAATAAAAAGCCTTATATTTCGTTGCAGATTACAAATGAAAAAGTTAAATTCTATGTTAGTAGTGTTAGTACCGTTTAGTTCTTAAATTTAGTTGTTTGTTTAGATTTTACATAACTTTTAATTAATTATATGTTAAGTATATTTATATTTTATTATTTAGTTATCTGCAAGGACCCCTCTGCAGGTGGAGGCCTCCTCCAAAGCTACTTCTCTCTCTCTAGATTGGGCGACTTGAAACCATTTGGGGCCTGCTGTTTTTTTGAGCTCATTTTCCCAAACAGCTACATGTCTACCTCTGCTTCTTTGGCCTTGTGGACCTGCCCATGTGGTCACCCTTTTGGTCCATCTCTGGTATCGTAGGCGCGCCACATGTCCGGCCCACTTCCATTTTAATGATTGGGCGTGTAACAATCCATCCCTTACCTTGGAGATGTGTCTTATTTTTTGTATTTTTTTAATATTCATCGTACTGCGCTTTATTCCTCGTTGGCATGACATTATTTTATCCTTTGTTCTGTTGTTGAACTTCCACGTTTAGCAAGCATACGTTAGGCATGGTATAAGGCATGAGTTTAGTACCTTAGTTTTAATTTTAATTGGCATGCTGCTTTTGAATTGTTACTGAATATGTCCTTCAATGCCCAGTATTTGTTCCACGTTAACTGTGTCCTGCGCTCCACTTCTTGATCGTTACTTTTCTGGTCAAAGCTAATTTGTTTGCCTAGGTATATATATTTGTCTGTATACTTGAGAGGCTCTTTGTGCTGTTAGTCATCAACATTGTTTTGGATAGGTTAATTTCCAAGCCTATCAATTTACTGGCCTCATTGAGTGACTCTATCATGTAATGAATTTCTGGTCCTGTTCCTGATAAGAGAACCAAGTTGTTTGCAAATCTCAGGTGGCTTAGGTAAGCTTCTTTGATCTTAATACCCGGACCTTTCTAATTGAGTTAGCTGATAATCGACTCAAGTGACGCTATAAACAGCAGTGGTGAGAGAGGTTCGCCTTGTCTTACTCCTCTTTTGACCGGAAACCAAGGCCCAGCTGTCTCTAGTTTCACTCTACTCTTGCTGTTATTGTATATACTCTTGAGTACACAAATGTATTATTTTTCCCCCTTGTGTTATTAGAGTTTTCCATATGCTTTTATGTGATACGCGGTGAAATGCTTTTTGGTAATCAATAAATGTAATGTAGAGTGGTCTATTTTTCTCTCGGTATTTTTCAATGAGAAGTTCTATTGTGTGTATGTGATCAATCGTTGAGTATCCTTTTCTAAATCCCGCTTGCTCGATAGGCTGACGCGTCTCTAGTGTAGAGTTTATTCTCTTATTTATTATTTGATGAAAAGAGCTTGTAGATGGTAGGTAGCAGGCTTATTGGACTTTTGTCATTTGGGTCGCCTTTTTTGTAAATAATAATAATGTCGGATTCAGACTATTGGGTGGGTGTCTCTACAGTTTCAATAATGATGCTGAACAGTTCAGTCAGGTGGGCGGTAAGAGTTGTTGAATCAGTTTAGTATTTCATTTGAAATACTTCGATCCATGTAATATTCGTTCTCAGCTCTTTATAAGCTTTCCTTGTGCCTCCCGTTTGATTTATATGTTTTTCGATAGTGTTGTACCTGTGATTTGTGTAATGCTTCTTTATATACTTACTTATGAGCTTGTAAAGGGCAGATATATCATTTTCCATTGATATAGATTTGTTTTTAGTTTTCTGAAGTTCCTTTCGTCTCTTCATTGGCTGTAGTGTACGCTCAGACAGAATTATAAGGGATTTTTGTTCTTTGTTTTCGTTTCGGATCGCTCGCAGGCTTCTGGTTATGGCTTTGATAATGTTGTCGTAATAGTTTTGGACTGATTTATTTAACTGTGAACTCAGTATCTTACTTATGTACTCATTGCATTTAGAAATATCATCTTCGTTAGTTATTGTTTTCTTTTGATGGTTATTGTATTTTGTTCGACTTTTCGTTGATTGTGTATGTGTAATCGTTGTTCTAACTGGCCAGATGACGTTTACCCAACTATTTTGCAAATAAGAAAAAAAAAACTTTTTTTTTGCAACAGGGACTAAAAGGGCGTTTTAAAAAATCAAAGTGGGGCTACTAGGGCTTGTGGGGTATCATTGAAAGGACGCTGTTTGCACATTCTCAAACATTTTTTTATTTTTTTAGGCATCATAATTTTCGACTTTTGATGATAAATAAAAAAAAATACCCTTCCGCCCCTCTTACCTCCGAAGTTTGCATAGAGAAAAATCTGAAATTATTCTATGTGATAGAAGTTTATAACTATAAAGAATACAGGAAAAATAAAACGATGTCTCTAAATAAGACACTTATAAGTACACGCTTTTATTAGCTTCACTTGTATGTATGTTTGTATGTTGTAACGGAATCTTTGAACTCGATTTTTACCTACTATAAATGGTTACATAATTCAAAATTTTGCACACTTATCAGGGCCCGATGACAATACAATAATTTTTAGTTTAAAAAACTAAAAAGCAAGTTTGTACAGTAGATCAAATAAATTATACTTTAAAAAAATAAAAAACACGCTTTATTACCATTAAATTGAACTATTTTTTTTTTAATATAAGAATAAAGTGAAGTGAATGTGTGTGTGTATATTTTCTCGTTAATCACTTCATATTGAATTTTTTTTTCAAGTTTTATTTCAGTTTAATTGTAGGTATTAAAGCGTGTTTTTTAGTTTTTTTTAAACTAAGTATAATTTATTCAGAAATGGGAGCGGAACCCTCGGAGCGTGAGTCCGAGTCGCGTCGCTCTTGAGGAGTTTTTTTTTTATACTTTTGTGTTGCATTTTTGATCAAGAGTAAGCTCTAAACATAAACAAAATGTCTCCTTAAGGACAACTTTGGAAATAGCCAAGATTATCGACGGTGACATCAGGCGGACGTCGGAGAGATCGCAATAGGTTTGTCATCACAGCCAACTGCGACTAAACGCTGACAAGTTTCAGGTATTCATTGACAAACGCTAAGTATTTAGTAATCAGAGTAATCAATAGTATTATTAGTTACTTACTTATAATATTCGATTATGTACTATTTATTAAATTATATTATCTAAACTAATAAGGTACCCACCTAAGCAGGTAGATAATAGAATTTACCTAGGTAAAAACTCGTAATTGCTGTAGTTTGAACATTTGTTTAAACATACAATAACACAAATTAGAATAGTGTTGTTTAAATACTGAATTACAGCGTTCTGTTCAGAGCCAAAACATCCTTATTTCCACAGAAACCATTGAAAGCGCATTATTATGAGTAGGTAGTGTTCAGATTAAATAACAAAAATAATGTAGACGTATGTCTTTGCTAGTTAATACGATCAGCAGAGGGACCAAAAATCAAACGTTAGGAAAAGTGTTGAAGTACCAACTTCATATCATGACAGTAAAAGGCGATCCACTTTCAATTCAAATGAAATCAGAGGGGCAATTCCCGTAATTTTAACAGCGTTCGCAATATCATCTCAAGACTCAATCTGTCAAAAATTGTATAGCGTTTAATACAATTTTTGACAGATTTAGTCTTGAGATGATATTGCGAACGTTGTTAAAATTACAGGAATTGCCCCTGATATGTTTACCTGACACCTAAACGTTTTGTCAATAAAGAGTTCACCATGTTTATAGATTAACTAGCTTTTGCCCGCGGCTTCGCCCGCGTGGATGTCGGAAAATATCCCATGGGAACGTTCATGTGGAAAACATACGGCATATCCCTAACTTAAGAAATGCTGGGTTTCCCATACAAACTTTCATCCCTTTTATCACCCCTTGTAGGATAATGTTTTAAGACAAAAAGTAGCCCATGTCCTTTTCCAGGATGCTATCTATAGCCTTGCCAAATTTTATCGAAATCCGTGCAGTTTTGTAAATTTTAAAATCAATCCCTATTTTACCCACTTAGGGGATGATTTTAAAAAACGCTGACCCGCATATTTCTTAACTTCTTACCAATAGCATAGTTATCCCTAACTTAAGAAATACTGGGTTTCCCTTACAAACTTTCATCCCCTATGTCACCCCCCCGTAGTATTATTTTTGAAAAAAAAATTGTATCCTATGTCCTTTCCCAGGATGCTATATAAAGCCTTGCCAAATTTTGTCGAAATCCTTGCAGTTTTGTAAATTTTAAAATCAACCCCAATTTTACGCCCTTAGGGGATGATTTTTCAAAAACGCTGAACCGCATATTTCTTTATTTCCTATCAAAAGCATACATTTTAATTTTCACATCCCTAACTTAAGAAATACTGAGTTTCCCATACAAACTTTCATCCCCTATATCACCACCTGTAAGATTATTTTTTAAGACCAAAAGTAGCCTGTATCCTTCCCCAGGATGTTATATAAAGCCTTGCCAAATTTTATCGAAATCCGTGCAGTTTTGTAAATTTTAAAATCAACCCCTATTTTACCCATTAGGGGATGATTTTTCAAAAATGCTGAATCGCATATTTCTTAATTTCCTACCAATAGCATAAATTTTTTATCCCTAACTTAAGAAATACTGGGTTTCCTTACAAACTTTCATCCCTTATATCACACCCTGTAGTATTGTTTTTGAAAGTATTCTATGTCCTTTCCCAGGATGCTATATAAAGCCTTGCCAAATTTTGTCGAAATCCGTGCAGTTTTGTAAATTTTAAAATCAACCCCAATTTTACCCCCTTAGGATATGATTTTTCAAAAACGCTGAACCGCATATTTCTTAATTTCCTACCAATAGCATAAATTTGTTATCCCTAACTTAAGAAATACTGGGTTTCCCTTACAAACTTTCATCCCCTATATCACCCCCTGTAGTATTATTTTTGAAAAAAATAGTATCCTATGGCCTTCCCCTGGATGCTTTATAAAGCCTTGCCAAATTTTGTCGAAATCCATGCAGTTTTGTAAATTTTAAAATCAACCCCTATTTTACCCCCTTAGGGGATGATTTTTCAAAAATGCTGGACCGCATATTTCTTTATTTCCTATCAAAAGCATACATTTTAATTTTCACATCCCTAACTTAAGAAATACTGAGTTTCCCATACAAACTTTCATCCCCTATATCACCCCCTGTAGGATTATTTTTGAAAAAAAAAGTAGCCTATGTCCGTCCCCAGGATACCATCTATAGCCTTGCCAAATTTTATCGAAATCCGTTCAGTGGTTTAGGCGTGAAAAGGTAACAGACAGACAGACAGACAGACAGACAGACAGACAGACAGACAGACAGATAGACAGACAGACAGACAGACAGAGTTACTTTCGAATTTATAATATTAGTATGGATGATATTTTATTTTCTCTAAGTAGGTTTGTACAAACACTTTTACACGTCAAACATATTTTGTATTAAAACTAGATGAGATCGACGTTTCCTATCTGACTATTCTGAGAAGAAACGCCGAAACAAACTCAGAGGTCACAGTCTCTTTTAAAGTCCACACATAATCTTGGTCAGATCATGTGAAGACCATGTAGATTGCTGTCTGAAATGGTCTTTTGAGGAAAGCACCACACAGATTGAGTGGACCTGTCCAGTCAGTGCACGCATTTTCAGTAATCGTGCAGCTCAACTCATAGATATATTATAGATATAGATCTAAGTAGTATTCATTGAACAATTGGTCATTATATAACAAAACTGTACAATCCGTTCTAATATTGTATCAAACGTACAATGCAAAACTAGGGGTAGTATGAATATAGAACCTTCATTGCAAGGCTTTGAAACGAACTTCAGTTACCTAAACACCCCAATGGTTACACAACATCCGCTAACAACAGTGGTTCAAATAACAGTTAGCTTGTAACAGCTTAGGGTAAATAAACATAATAAGGAAACTGTTATATAAAAAGTTCCATTGTTTTACCAGAAGGCGGACCTCGTTCGCTATATAAAACGAAGCCGTGCCCGAAGACTAATATTTGAATAATAGAGGAACCAGCGTGTCCGCTTAGATGCTAGCCACTTGCACCATCTCAGGGTGGAACTAAGTGACAGACGAGCGGAGTTCACGCACGTTCCCGCTCCGAAATATGCTGTATCCACACTATCCACAGTACACCTGTTAATTTAGGTACCCACCTGTAAACCTATTTGGCAAAATTGTGAAACGGTAAAAAACACCCAATTCATGCTTTGAATAAGAAGTTGTGAGCGCTTGCTTTTTAGAATGTGTATTATACCTACATAGTAACTTCAGTATTTTTTTCCATGAAATCACCGAAATAAAGCATAATGGCGGGTATCACATCTCCGCCGCGAAACCATAGCAGCGAAACCGCATTAGTTCAATTCAACTGACTCGCATGATGGTCCGCTACTCTAATCGCGATTCGAGTTGCGGAACATCATGCGGTTTCGCGGCCGAGGTGTGATACCCGCCTAAGTGGTCTAGGCAGAACGAACAGTTATCTGTGGCGGAACTAAGTACAATTATTATTAATAAGAAGGCGGCCATCACACCTCCGCCGCGCAACCTCGAAACTGCATGATTCAAACATCATGCGAGTCAGTTTAGTTGAACTAAGTAGGTACTGCGGTTTCGCTGCTATGGATGCTTTCGACATACCTGAGCATAACGTCAACTTGAATACTGAATATAATTTAATGAAAGCATGCACGCAGCAGTCGTTGTGCTTTATCAGTAAGTACCAAATCCAAATAGGTACCTAATGGATGCGGTGTAACATATAAGTTACTATTTAACGCATGGATTTTATGTAAGTATACCTAAATATTATAACTGACAGTCTAAGGCCAGCCAATGCCCACAAATCGCTGCCCTGCACAGAGCGCCACCCTGCACCCATTCTGAAAGCGCGTCCATGAAATTACAGCCACTAACGTCTCCCCCACTTGTAACAGAACTTTTATGGAATCGTAAATTGTTTAGAAGTGGGTTGTGTTAGCTGTCTCGAACGTCTCCGGGCGCTAGGACACCTAAATTTTGTGGAAACTTCCTTCATTGCCGCGACAGTGTGCAGAAACTGTTTCCTGTGATGTACGAGCGCCGGAGCGCGGGTACCGGCCGCCTAGTTACGATATTTGAAATCTTTTTTGGAAGATACTTTCCATTATGAAAGGCTTAGCATAATAAATTAATCTTTAAATATAAATAACAATTTTATATAGACAGATTAATAGAAAGGAGCTCGTGGCCAAGTAATAACAGCCGCACGGGCCGATCCATTAGGTTAAGCTACGCTTGCCGGGGTTGATCCGTGGATGGTTGACCTACCCAGACTCCTCCGTGCCTCGGATAGTCTTTGGTCTCGGCTGTCATTCGTGGATCTTTGACAGTCGTTAAAGGTCGTCAGAAGCCCGAAAGTCTGACAACCAGTCTTAGCAAGGGGTATGGTATTGCCCAGTTACTGGGTTGTGGAGGTCAGATAGGCAGTCACTCCATGTAAAATACTGGTATTCAGCTGCATCCGGTTAGACTGGAAGCCGACCCCGACGTAGTCGGGAAGAGGCTAGGCTAGATTGATTGATAGACCAATTGATAGAATGACTTAATTAGACAGTTACCGGGTTGTGATTTTGTGAAGGTTAGATAAGCAGTTGTCCCATGTAAAATGCTGGTGGGTACAGCTGCAACCAATTAGACTGATCTAGTCAAATGATGATGATGATTGACAAACTAATTGTTGAGAGAAAGTGATGACAAATTAACACCTATGTTACATTAACGGACGAGATCACGTGCCTGATTCCATACAAAAATATACGTAATCACTGATCAGTGAAAAGAAAACCAAAGAAAAAATGTGGAAGGTGAAAAATACAGTGATAATCATATTACTATGCGGAGTTCAGATGAGTGACAGCTGATGTTTGGGGAGCTAGAGATGACCCTAATTCGTCTTGAGACAGACAGACGGGTACGTAGACACCGGGTACCTATTCGCGAGTTTATTATAAAATTTAGGAAATAATATGTTTATTTGATTCGTAACCCCGTAAGAATTTAAATGAGTAGGTAAATAAGTAAACCCTAGGTGGGTTTCACCTACTTGAAGTACAAAAAAACTAAACCTTTTTAGGGTTCCGTACCAAAATGGTAAAAAGGAACCCTTATGGTGCAACTCAGTCTGTCTGTCTGTCCGTTTGTCACAGCTGGATATCTCAATAACTACTTATGCTATCAACTTGAAACTTGGAACAGTTTGAGGTGACGTTTGCCCAACTATTTTGCAAATAAGATAGTTTTTTTTTTTTTTTGGCAACAGGAACTGAAAGGGGGCCTTAAAAATTCAAAGTGGGGCTACTAGAGCATGTGGGGATCATATGAAAGAACGCTGTTTGCACATTCTCAAACATTTTTTTTGTTCAGGCCGCATAGTTTTCGACTTTTGATGAAGATGTAATAAATAAAAAATACCGTTCCCCCCCTTATCTCCGAAGCTTGCAAAGAGAAAAATCTTGCAATGTGATAGAAGTTTATGTGAAGATTAAAGAAAAAATAAAACGATGTCTCTAAATAGCACACTTTTTCAGAAATCGGAACGGAACCCTCGGCGCGCGTCCGAGTCGCTCTTTCGTTTTTAAATACTCACCACCATGCATATAACTAAAAAGATTATTTTCTTTAAAAAAAATTGCTTTACCAAACGAAACTATGATATTGGATTGGTCTATTATTAAGACGTAGTTTGCAGATAAAACTTTTTCATGAAGTTTCACCGACCACTTTTGCGGTTTAAACTAGAACTTTCGTAAGTATCTTCGCCAATATCGAAGCCTATTTTTAGTATATTCAAATGTGATCATTTTATTCTATAACCCCGCGTTTACACAAATATATAAAACATGTATTCTGCAAGTTGTGTCTACTTGTTTCGTTTATCCTTTACACCTAAAACAAGTTGTAAAGACTAGATGAGTGATAGAAAACTTGCCAAAAATTACAAAAGCGCAAAATAGTTAACTGTTAGCTAACTAACAGTTAGTTCAGCTAACTAACAGCTAGTTAACAGTTAGTTAACAGTTAGCTGAGCAAAATAAGTCTAATAGTAATAAGTCATCATCAATACGATAACATGTTTCTGACCAGCCATTTAAAAAAGTTGGTTAAAAGTGTATACAGGGTGAAATTGAATAGATGCGACAAAATTTAAGGGGGTGTTCTACGCATCAATATGAACAACTTTTACTATGGGACCAAACCTGGAATCGCGAAAAAAAAATCAGCTGTTCAGTACATTAAATTTTCGCATAATTCGTCAAAATGTACTGAACAGCTGATTTTTTTTTTTCGCGATTTCAGGTTTGGTCCCATAGTAAAAGTTGTTCATATTGATGCCTAGAACACCCCCTTAAATTTTGTCGCATCTATTCAATTTCACCCTGTATATACAGGGTGTCCCGTAAATAATGGATAATCTCTTAAGGGGTCATTGTACTCATCATTATGAACAACTTTTACTATGGGACCAAACCTGAAATCGCGAAAAAAAATCAGCTGACCAGTACATTTATCTACATCAAACTCGTCAAAATGTAGGGAGCAGCTGATTTTTTTTTCGCGATTCCAGGTTTGGTCCCATAGTAAAAGTTGTTCATAATGATGAGTACGATGACCCCTTAAGAGATTATCCATTATTTACGGGACACCCTGTATAAGGTGTAAAAAAATTAACTGCAAAAACTTCGTCCACATACTCGACATCGAAAAACAAACACATTACAAAAAAAAATTTGAATGGAATCGCGAAAAAAAAATCAGCTGTTCAATACATTTATGTTCGCATAATTCGTCAAAATGTACTGAACAGCTAATTTTTTTTTCGCGATTTCAGGTTTGGTCCCATAGTAAAAGTTGTTCATAATGATGAGTACAATGACCCCTTAAGAGGTTGTGGGTTATTTATTTTACACCTTGTATAACTGCCAGACACTGGAATCGAGCCACCCTGCATATTTTTATTTAGGGATCTTTTTACCCGACTACAGGAAAGTCAAAAGGAAGGGTTATGATTTTAGCAGTCTATGTATGTATGTATGTAAGTATGTATATAAGTATGTATTTTTACCCGACTACGGCAAAACCAAAAGGACGGGTTATCATTTTAGCAGTCTACTTGTGTATGTATGTATGTATGGTATGTAAGTATGTATTTACGTGTGTTCCGGCGGCTAAATTACTGAACCGATTTTGATGAATGAGCTATCATAGATTCGATAATAATCATAATGGTCCGGGTGACATAGGCTATATAAATTCTCCCTAAATTTAAATATGGTGGACTTAACACGTAAATTTCTGACCTCGAAAAAAAATAAATCATGACATGTTTGGTATTAAAAGTAAGGTCTTGACGAGCACATTACAATTTATGTATATACCTATATCATTATTGTTTAAGTAAATAAATATTTTGAACTTTTTAGGTCAATTTTATTTTTCCGTAGTCGGGTTACAGTTTTTTAAACTTTATTCTTGTTAAGTGCCATATTTCATCCAAATCCGGTCAGCCGTTTTAGCGTGAGAGCGTAACAAACAAGCAAACACACTTTGACGTTTATAATACTAGCTATGCCCCGCGGTTTCACCAGCGTAGTTCGCAATAAAAAGTAGCCTATGTGTTAATTCAGGGTATAAGCTATCTACATACATTCAAATCGATCCAGCCGTTGTATGTATGTAATATGTATGTAACACGGGCTGGTATCCGCAACTCCAAGACAATGCGCTTATTTTGCGTATGTTTTAGTGCCCCGATCCAGCCGTTTGAGCGTGAAGAAGTAACAAACATACACACACACTCACAAACTTTCACCTATATAATATTAGCACAGTCTAAAAATCATATTATACTGTGATATTAGTGTGATGTGTGATTAGTTATAATGATGGGTTTCACACCGAAACATACATAAAATCACGACTCATATTCAAAAGTCGCACCTGGGAGAGTATAGAAACCACAATAGATATGAATATAATATCTATTGTGGTTTCTATACTCTTCTTCTAGACTTTAAAGTCTAATAATGAAATCAAGAGTATCAGAGGACCCTTCTTTACCTTCGTCTCACAGTCCAAACTTACGGCCTAATATTCCGTATTCATTCACCCGCATGTGATCCGCAAGTATTGTGAGTCCGAACGTAGAACAAAAAAACAATTATACGGATTCTATCCTTCTTTTTCTGCCCGCAGCTTAGAATCGGCTGTTGCGTAATGTACACACGCCATTGCTTTTCTTTTTACCCGACTGCGGCGAAGCCCAAAAGGAGGGTTATGTAATTGACCTGTATGTAGTATGTATGTATGTATGTATGCATGTATGTATGTCCATTTCTTTGTTCCCTCGTAACTCCTAAACGAATGAACGGATTTGGATATGTATGTATGTCCATTTCTTTGTTCCCTCGTAACTCCTAAACGAATGAACGGATTTGGATAACTGGCCACATTAACATCAAAAATAAAGTAAAATGGCGGATTTGGGGTGACATATTGTGGAGTTCGATTTTTCTAATACCATCGAGTGGGGTATCAAAATGATGGGTTTTTAAAGGTGATTACAAAAATATATGCAACTTATATGATTAAAAGTAATTCAAAGTGACAAATTGAATTTTGATAAAAAAAAATTGCTTTGAGCAGAGTTAGGAACTCGAGGGCTTGACTATTTAACTAAATCGTCTGTGAAATATTTCACATTTGTAAACTAAAAAGCTGGAAATAAAAAAAGTAATTAAAAAAACTAAAAAACCCGACTGCTACAAAAACTAAAACTGAAAAGCTAAAAACAAGCCCATTTTAACTTTAATAAAAGTTGGAAGCAGGCGGGACCCATTCCATTTTTATATTTTCAAACTCAAACGGGTCCCACCTGCTTCCAACTTTTATTAAATTTAAAATGGGCTTGTTTTTAGCTTTTCAGTTTTAGTTTTTGTAGCAGTCGGGTTTTTTAGTTTTTTATATTACTTTTTTTTACCTAAGTAATTTTTTTAAGTTCAATCAATCAGTTATAACATTAACGCCAATCCCCATAGAGTTAGGCAGCGATGTACCTACATACCATCAGTTATTTACGTCCATAGTGAAGTCTCACACCCTGAAGGGTTAGTTAACTTAAAAGTTTGACAAGTGTTAATGAGACTGATATAAGAAGCGGTCGAAGCGTGGGCCGAATATCAGCAACCAAAGCTAACTATTCGTCAATCACGCGTGATTGTTTGACTGAATTATAAACGGCCAAGCGGCCGGCTATAATTGTATAGGAAATTGACTACTGTTTGGCTAAATGTACACTTTTTCTAAACATTTTTATTAAAAAAATTATTATTTTAAAAAATGGATCACTTGAAACGATTTGCAGTAGGTACAGTCAGCAACAAATGTGGATTAACACTTGTGTTTTCTAAATCTTAATGATTGAGAAAATACTTCATTAAAATCGGAACTGATATAAATTTTAAAGAAAGTTAACTCTTATCTAATAAATGCTAAAAATCAGGTTATCGGTAGGTTATTAAGGATCCCTAAATCGAAAAACTGTTTTCACAAACCCGTAATATGAAAGACCTTTCCAACAACACCCCACACTATGGGGTAGACGACAAAAAAAAAAACATCCCCCTACTTTACATGCACAGAAGGTACCCTAAAAAAAATTTTTTTTTTTCATTATTTTATTTCACCACTTTGTCGGCGTGATGAATATGTATATCCGTGCCAAATTATAGCTTTCTAGTACTAAGAGTCTCTGAGCTAAGCTGCGGACGGACAGTCAGACGGACGGACATAACGAAACTATAAGGGTTCCTTGTTGATTACGGAACCCTAGAAATCACAACTTCTAAACTACTCATTTTTGCGGAATATAATTATGTTGCGTTTAAATGGATCATTGGGATGTTTAAGACCTAAAAAAAATTTGGATCACTATAGATGGGCCACTCTGTATGTGTCATTTACATTTTTGTTAGCTAGGGGGTACCTATAACATCGACGGACGTTAATTGTCTCCTATAATGAGATTGATTTTGTTGGATTTTTATTTGGTAACACGCTTTGGTAACCTACTTAACCTTTAAATCTTACCGCCTTATTCATAAAAACTAAAACGGTCTACAAACCTATTTTAGTTAAAATTGTGTTTTGTCTTCTTCTTTCAAACCTTAAATCACAATTCGAAAGAAATTGATAAAACACTATTTTAACTTTTGAGAGCGTTTTAGTTTTTAATGAATAAGAGGAAAGAGTGTATCTGTCTGTATTGATAAACGAAAAAAAAATCTCTTATTTTGGACGGTATTTAGACAGAACGATGTTTCATCAAACTTGCTACGCCCATGCAACAAATCGTAGCACACACGTAGCAACTTCGTAGCACACGTAGCTTTCCTGTAGCTTGGCACGGCATTTCGTAGACGCCTACGAAAGGGTAGTTCTACTTGAACTACCCTTTCGTAGACGTCTACGAAATGCCGTAGCGACAAGCGTAGAGAATGCGTAGGGGTGCTACGCATCCACGACGTTTCGTAGCATCCCTACACGCTCTAATGAAACTTATAGACGGTCCCCGGTCACGTTGCAAACTTTTGGAACTTGAGTTACATGTGTGGATTTCTCGTGTATTAAAGCTCAAATAATTTGATATTTATTTTTTTTAAGTACCTATTTACAATTTAATTAACTGTAAGCTGTAACGCGGCTATTTAATCCACTACTTAGATTAATTATTAATTAACTCCACTCCTTAATTACGTTTTTTGTTTTTTGGGTGCAAAATTAATTCTGCAAACATAAATAGGTATTCAAAATCTCAAACATACCCGAACCGAACGTAACGCAATGGAGAGTGCAACACAAGGGAGTTTTGAATCCTATTTTGGGACGTCGCGCAGGTTGAATAATAATAATTTGTATTTTGAACTTCGTGCTTCGTGGTGAAGATCCCTGCTACATCAGATTAAAAGTTTCCAAAAAACTTAGTTTTTTAACCGACTTCAAAAAAGGAGGTTATATTATATCCGTCTGTACCTATACATTTATTTTTATTTTTTTTAATCTTGTTTCCTTCACTGTATGTTAATGAATGCAAATTTTATGTCAACAACGACAACCTCTTCGTCGTGTCGCTATTGCGTCAAAAAGGCTCATCATCACCATCATTTATTGCATTCATGTAGTTTACAAGTTGTTACAAGTATTTATGGGTTTCATACATGAACCCTGCTGGCTCAGAACGCGAATGGTTTCCTACCTCCACGACGTCGAAGCCGCGGGCAAAAGATTTTTTTAAAAATAATTTTGTTATACAAGCACTGGTAGCCAATGCGGATACCGGTATGAATAACCAGCACCGGCGACCAAATCAGCGGCACACGCCCCGATTTAAAACTTGTTTGAAATCCTTTGTACGCACGGCTACAGATCAAGCTATACATTTCCAGTATAAGCTGATATCGCATTGTTTAGGATTTCCTTACAATGACAGGTCAGTGTAAACTGGAAATGTAAAGCTTGATGTGTAGCCGTGTGTACACACCTACTTACAGAAATAAAATCATTTATCACTCTTTTACGGTCGGTAAATCCGTAAATCCATAGTCCATTTGCCCAGCACTAGTGACACGAGCTAGTGTTGTGCCGAACTCGGAATATCTGTGGTCGGCACGGGTCGTTTTTCATTTAGGTATTACGATACATTATGCACATGGCGCGATCGGTTGTATGAATAAAGTATTACAGCTCAGACAGAAGAGCTTGCAGTGGTGTTTGTATGCATTATATAACATTTTTAACTACCTAACTGCTTGTAGGCTACTTGGATATTTTACTGTAGTCAAATATATCTATTAATAATAACTTAATAAGTAATGACATTGATAGTAAGATACCATTTAACTTGAGAAGGAAACAGTGATTGGTGAGTGACTCCGGGCTCCGAGTAGGTAATGGCAAAATTTTCTTCAAAGTCTTCTGTAGGTAAGCCCAGTTTGATTAAGTTGTTTGTGTGTATGTTACTTAACCATGCTTTTTCGTGTGGTTAATGACTAGAGTTTTATGCCGCCCATGGGCCTCTGACTTTGGTTAATAAACATGGCGGTTATTTTAGTTAGTGGGTATCAATTAGCTTTGCTTTATTCGTAGAGGATGACAATATAGAAGTACAAATACATATTACCTACTATGTACGCACGGCTACAGATCAAGCTATATATTTCCAGTATAAGCCGATCTCGCATTGTATAGGACTTCATTACAATGAGAGGTCAATGTAAACTGGAAATATATAGCTTGATATGTAGCCGTGTGTACTTAGCCTACCTACCTAAAAATATTATTTTATAGTAAGTAGTAGGTACATCATCATTCATCAATACATAATTCATACGTACCTAATTAACAAGGTTTTAGCATAAATCCAGTCCTAGATTTCCGAAACTGTTATTGTAACTGTCGCATTTTACAGTACGCACATGTCTTTGTTGAATGTACACGCTACTCGCCACTAGATGGCGCTTTCAGAATTTTATAGATACGAAATTGGAATTGTTTTTGTTTCGAATTCAAATTAATTTATTAGTGGCACATTATAGGTATGTTTTCTTAATTATTATTTCATTGTTCGCTAACAGTTACCTGTTTACTTTTTACCAACGCTGAAGAATATCTACTAAGACTACTTAGCCATATCTACCGATTCTGGACTAGCTACTACGAGTTCGAGTACTCCTACTCCTTAGTACTTTGAACGATTTTTGTGGTTGGAACTAAACGTACACACGGCTACACATCAAGCTATACATTTCCAGTTTACACTGAGCTCTCATTGTAAAGAAATCCTATACAATGCGAGATCAGCTTATATTGGAAATGTATAGCTTGTGCGTAGTCTGCGTACATCCAATCACAAAAATCTATCCAAAGTTATCGCTGTCTGTAGGTACATACCTACCATCGCGGACATTTGTGGTGAACCACTTTTGAACCTTACAACCATAGAAATAAGATCAAAAAGTTCCACAAATGCCCGCGATGGTACATGGTCAACATACCCAGTATACAGACAGCGGTAACTTGTAAACAGGCAGATACGTACGTAACTAATATAAAGTAAAACCCCAATCGTACCATACTGTTCACTTTAAAGGAGAAGGTTAACAAAATATACCAGTACTTATCAAAATTTGTCATTTACACATAGGTACCTCTAAAAAACAAAACACAGAAACCAGAAAATATACGTATCTACGCCAGATATTTATTACGTTACCGTTGGACCAACATTTACCAAGCCACTGTCCACTTAATAGGCATCTGTTTACTCCGCAGGGGACCACGCCGCACACTAGCTCACATGAATATGTAAGCAACATGTGTGATACATTCAAAACTAGTGTTGTAAACAATATTTTAGTATAACGTATTCAGTAAACAGGCAAAGAGGAAAGTTATGAAGCGAATTTATGAAATGGATCAAACGACTGCAAGGGCCGGGTAAAGTGGCGGTGGGTGAGCGGCGCAAGAGGAGAGACATAGCGGGTGTGTTGAACATCGTCTTGATTGCACCGCAAAGATTTCGCCGTACTTTATGACCGCCAATGGCGGCGTTTGCACGGCGAAATCTTTCGGCGCATCGTGTGCCTCGGATCTATGGTCATTTGTTTTACTTTGTCGTACAATTGCAGCTTGCAAGCAAAATTGTTTCAAAATTGGATAGGCCTAGCGTTTGTCGATGGTACAGATAGTCGACGGGACGACTGTCCTAGCGAAATAGGTAGTTTCAACAGAATGCAAGGCCAGCTTCCTAATACTGTCTTATTGGACTGGGCTCTTATTTGTACTTATTTATTTATATTACTACACAGTGGTTTTATAGTCTCTGCTTTTAATGATAGGTTTTGAGTATATAATCAAAGTGTTTATTCAGCTGTAGAACCTTTATAATATACTCTGCTCCCTCGATCTTATAACATTAGATTAAGTTCGTTTTAACACTTTGAATACTTAATAAGTACCTACTTAGGTACCTACATAGTTGGTTGTCATCATAAAATTATTAGAATAAACCCATGAAAGTAAACTATCAACCACAATATAGGTACTTATACCTATCTATATAACAATGAAGTATTGTGATTGACCTTTAAATACATAAATAGATCGATTTGTCTCAGTTTTGCAGACCTACTATAAAGTGGCTTTATCCTAGATCTTTTGTATTTCTTCACGGTCTTCAAACGCTACAGCTTCTATCGAATTCCCAGGAGTGTTATCGGAGGCGTCGGCGGGCCAACTTCAATCACTTTGCCCCAACACTCCAGCAGCCGAGCCGGCCCCGGCGGAGAGGTGTAACGAAATGCTTGTCCAACACGTGATCAGGGATCCGGATCGACCCAATGAATAGTTCTTACTACTAATGTCAAATACGTTTTTAATACCGGTGATGTTAACAATTTTATGGAGGTAGGTGCAAAGAAAAAGCAACTACATGTGCCAAATGTAAATAATTAAGTACTGTGATAAGCGTACGAGACGATAGATTACACAGGACCTACATTAATAAATGAATTAACTGGAGAAGCAATCGACGCTGTTCAAAGTAAAAAAGCGTGTTAAAAACCAACTAAAAAGAACACTACAACAACAACTTTCTCAACGAAACATTTGTCGATGTGTCCATAGTTGCTGCGGTTGATCGACGGCTTCGGTCGGATAGTATAAAGTGGGTATTGCTTTGCTTACACATGTGATCTCATTATATTCGTTGGCTGATGCTGTCTGATGCACTATGTATCCACTAAGGAGTCGTTGCATAGAGAGCCATAGTCTTTTTGAGTTTTACTATAACTTACCTAGATTTAATTTTAATAATGTTTAATTAAGCAAAGATTCGTGGAAAATCACAGAACCTAGGTACTGCCTACAAATTGCTTTGCAGTTTAACACTTTTAAAAATAAAAGTAAAGTAATTGTAATACTATGGATTAAATAAATATATTGTTTTTAACTTTTAAGTATTGTTTCTATCAGTGTTGGTGCGGTGTCATCAAATAAAGCTTGCAGCATTTCAGTTCGGCACCAGATCGGCATCGTCATGAAACTTCATTCATACTGCCTAGTGGACGGCGTGCGGCGTGTTGATGAGATGACGCGGTGCTGGTCCCATGCTGAGCTGAAATGTGTGCGACGACCTTAGCGGCCGCAAAAGAACGGCTATCCTGTAAATCCGTCATTTACACCGACGTTATGAAAAAGGATGGTTGCAAAAAAAATATAAAGCCATACACTACATGCGCCAAAAAGTTCCCTTCTTGGCAGCTTTGACGATTTCTATGTAATTTATAACTCTGTGGGTGCCACGACGTGGAAGCATGAAAGTTTTGTTGTGATTTCTTGTGATTTGTGCAAAAATATCATTGGCTCTGTTTACGTTTTTTGCACTACTGAGTGACTTCGCCTTTCTTGGACTATGGATCTTCGCATTGCAGTTTATCATAATAATGATAATAATTATAATCATTTTATTTGTCAGAACATGGTTGGTATGTATATTTACATGGTCTTAAGTTAACATATATTGTCTCATCACAATCTACCACATGGGCGTACAAAGTACAGACGCCAGCACATCAAGCTACTACAATCTGTCAAATTTCTTTAATAGATTTTCATCTTTATCGCTGAAGCATTAGGTTCAAGTTTGATTGGGAAAATTTGACAGTTTCGGGTGGGTTGACCTGCTGGCGTCTGTACATACCTATGTCAAACATATTACATCACTATCACTGCACTATCACTATCACTATCACTATCACTATCACTATCACTATTACTACTATTACTATTACTACATATTATAAAACAAAGTCGCTCCGCTGTCTGTCTGTCCCTATGTACGCTTAGATCTTTAAAACTACGCAACGGATTTTGATGCGGTTTTTTAAATAGATAGAGTGATTCAAGAGGAAGGTTTATATGTATAATACATGCATAATACGGTAGAGACACACTGATAATTTTAGAGGTTTCTAATGTGATGTCGTAAATAAACACATTTTTTGCGCTTACATTGCAAACGCTCTGGCTGAACCCTACGAGATAGATCAAAATAATGTACTACAGTATTGTACACCTTAAAAAGGTCTGCAAAAAAGTCCGTAATGGTATATGTCTATCTCTTAGGTATAACCCACAATAAACATTTTTTATGCTTTACTTTTTACGAGAAATAATGGCTTATTTACGAAGCGATTTTAAGCAATACAGCATTAATCCTTATCCAATTAAGTACCTTAAATGCATCGTGCATTTACTATAGATGAATATGGCCCTTTACAGCATGTAATTTTAATGAATATTTCCGAAGATATTATTTAAAATGCATAGCGCGTCGAAGGCTGCGCTTCGCCCTATAGCACTTTATGATTAGCAGCGATCGCACGCGTTTATCGGAGCACTCTAGCGAGGAAAATAACAATTATCCTACTAATAATATTATAAATTCGAAAGTAACGCTGTCTGTCTGTCTGTAACCTTTTCACGCCTAAACCACCGAACAGATTTTGATAAAATTTGGCAAGGCTTTAGGGTGATATCCTAGGGAAGGACTTATGCTACTTTTTGTCTCAAAAATAACCCTTTAGGGGGTGATATAGGGGATGAAAGTTTGTATGGGAAACCCAACATTTCTTAAGTTAGGTATATGAAAATTAAAATTTATGCTTTTGGTAGGAAATAAAGAAATGTGTGGTTCAGCGTTTTGTTGAGTTGAAAATCCAGTGCGCGATAAAATCCCGCCGCGATATTTTTACGTCCGTGCGAATGTCGGTCGGCTTACTTGGATTAAGACTTAGGGTACTTTTAATCCCGGTAGTACGTTCCCGTGGGATATTTTCCGACATCCACGCGGGCGAAGCCGCAGGCAAAAGCTAGTAATTTATACAGGGTGTTAGGTTAAACGAGGGACATACTTTAACGGAGTGTAGTACTCATCATTATGAACAACTTTTACTATGGGACCAAACCTGAAATCGCGAAAAAAAAATCAGCTGTTCAGTACATATAGACGAATTATGCGAACATAAATGTACTGAACAGCTGATTTTTTTTTTTCGCGATTTCGGGTTTAGTTCCATAGTAAAAGTTGTTCATAATGATGAGTACTACACTCCGTTAAAGTATGTCCCTCGTTTAACCTAACACCCTGTATAAATTCAATTAATATGTCAGTGTCATTTATGTAGTAATTCAAATTATAATAGCATTTATTTCATAAAAATTCTTTAAATCCAGCCAAATCTAACTCAAACTCTCTAATTGTTTTTTTAAAATTTTATTATAAATTTGCGGGGCTCTTGGGCTCTGCAGAATATGCTTACCTCGCATTACCTCGGCTACAATAACAATATCTCTACTTGCATCTCGGACCACTCTGATTCTGCCTGGTATCCAACGGAGATCCAACATTCTACTAACTATCACCATCCCCAACCACCATAGCAAATTAATAATTCGGGTTAGGTACAGTCCTAGTCGTTAGTTTGGAGTGAAATTTAATCTATTGGAAGACAGTGGATAACTCCATGATCGACAGGTTTGAATTTATTTTTAAAGTCGTCATATTTGGGAAGGGTCTTAAGGCGTTTCACAAAGCTTTATGACAAACAAACATATTATAAGGCTTTGAAACACTATTATTGCTTCTTAATACATTTTGTTTTATTTGTGTCCATTTCTAACTAACTTATGAAATAAGTACTTACCTACTTAATATTAAGATTTCTTATACAAACTTTCATCCTCTTTAGCACCCTCTCCTTATTATTTAATAAGATATTTTTTTTAACTCAAAAAGTAGTCTATGTCCTTCTCCACGATGCCATCTATCACCTTGCCAAATTTTATCGAAATCCGTTCTGGGATTTAGGCGTGCAATGGTAACATAGGTAGGTATTATAGGTACAGACAGAGTTACTTTCGAATTAATTAGTAAGTACCTATAATATGTGTTTGTATTCGTATAATGCGTTTTTTTAGTTATTATTATTAAGTTAAGTTCTGTGGTTTAGTTTAGTTTTTCAGGTACTTAACTGTAATAATAATAACGCTTGCTAACTGATGTGGTCGTCGTGTTTCGTGTGCACGGGATTTTATTTTCAAATTGGTCGGATGTAAGTTTCCTCGATAGTATCTACCTTTAACAAATGAAAGCTAGATAAAGCACGATCTCAAAAATATAGGTAACACTATTTTTTTTTATACTACTTACATAACTGTAATATCTTTTTAAATATTTTTCAAAAATCATTATAAATTAAAATTCAGGAAAAAATCGTGAATATAAAAAATAAGGTGGAGATTGCTCAAAAAATATCAGAATTGCATTACATTGCTTGGTTTTTGCTCTACATCAAAATTAAGATTTACAAACTTTGTCTTGCGGTTGGAAAATCAATGTCGTATTTTCTTGAAATTCGTGTTGGTTTTTGTACAGAACACTATTGTATATTTAGGCCTTCTATTTGGCTGGTTTTTATTGTGTATTAAACGAGATAATCAATAAATTCTAAAACAGGTCTAAAACGATACCACTAGTTCTATCTATCGGGTATCTCTCAAACTACCTACTCCATAGAATCATAGCGCAGTACGACGATAGTACGATACGAACTCCGCGTGGATCGTGGTTGCTTCTTGTTGCGTAGGTCGTTGTATAGATGGCGTTAGCAGTATTGTGTTGATGATTATGGCTGAGCACGCACTGTGATTTTTAATCAGGCGTTAATTTGATCGTTCTGGGATCATTAAAAGGAGTTTTATGGCAGCCAGCGCATGTGTGCGTGTATTTTACGCGTGTATAGAGCGGAGTACTATTAGTTTTTATTCTGTGCTATGAATAACGGCCGACTAAAAATCCCAAGTGCGTGCTGACCATAATCAGCTGATCAGCTCCCACCAAACGAAACAATCCTTTTAATTTTAACTGAATATATATAACTGTAGTTATCAATATTGACTTGTACCTATAAAATTCGACGCAATCGAAGTCAAGAAGAAGTGAAAGAAGTGAGTGAGTGGAAGAAGTGAGTGATCAAGCGTTTGTCAAGCGTGATGACTGCGTTGAATTTTATACAGTTACTAGCGGACCCGACAGACGTTGTCCTGTCTGGACGAACCTAGAACCCGACTTCAGTGCCACCTACTGGGTTCAATTGTGTTTTCAAACCATCCAAGAACCCATTGAATATATACTAGGGATGGGCCGAAATTCGGTTCACATTCGGTTCAACCGAAATTCGGCAGCTTGAACCGAACTTCGGCATTCGGCCGAAATTCGTTTCAGATGCCGAACATTCGGCACAAGAAAATACCTACTTGCACTATTTTGACTGAAATTCAATAGAATTAGAATAGCATTACTGTAAAATAAAATTATGTCTTTTACTCAGTCATTGTCATTTATTTTAGATATGAAGATTGTAAATGTAAACCTTAAATTACAGTTTTTCTTATTAGTTTTGAAAATCTTTGCCTAATTAATTAGACATACTATTACAAAAATGAAATAAACTTAGTATTCTTCAACAAACACCTTTTTTTTTTTTCGAGGGTGGGAAATCATCAAATAACTTCTCCCGCTCTGGGTGGAGCGGAAGGGCGTGTCAGACTTTTACTGACTAAAACCCACCCGTGTTCCTACAGTTGCCTATGCCAGGGCCGCGGTATCTTCTTCAAACAACCCGCGACCCCAGACACCTTTTTTTTTTTTTTTTTTTTTTTTGAGGTTGGGAAATCATCAAATAACTTCTCCCGCTCTGGGTGGAGCGGAAGGGCGTGTCAGACTTTTACTGACTAAAACCCACCCGTGTTCCTACAGTTGCCTATGCCAGGGCCGCGGTATCTTCTTCAAACAACCCGCGACCCCAGAAACCTTTTTTTTTTTTTTTTTTTTTGAGGGTGGGAAATCATCAAATAACTTCTCCCGCTCTGGGTGGAGCGGAAGGGCGTGTCAGACTTTTACTGACTAAAACCCACCCGTGTTCCTTCAGTTGCCTATGCCAGGGCCGCGGTAACCCCTTCGGACAATCCGCGACCCCAGCGGCAAATTACTAACACCTGGATTACAATTCGTAAATTGAATAAAAAAATCACGTTTTTGGTTCACAAACTAAACATTCATATTTTTTATTATAAAGGGTCAAATGAAACAATCAAATGAAGGTGGATGCTGCAAGGTAGCCCGCGAAATTCAAATTTTCTTGCGTTTTTTGCAATTTGCAAGTTAGTGTCAGGTTGTATATTGATTGAAATATGATTTGCGACCGCAACAAATATGTTTTTATAGAATTATAATCATTAGAATCAGCAATACAACTTCTTAAGTTAGAATAATCCTCAAATGATGTCATGATTTCATGAAATAGTCATTCAATAGGATTATATGAACTTAGAGAGTTGAATTGATGATTTTTACAGCCGAAAATCATATTTAGATCAACATACAGACCTGCAAATTACAAAAAACGTAAGAAAATTTGAATTTCGCGGGCTACCTCCACCCACCTTAAACAAACTTTTCTCATCTATCGACTCACTCATATTTAAAATTTACTAGAGGCAGGTTATGATGCAAAAACACCAAAGAGCTCTTGAGAAAGCGCTTGAAATTGAACCGAAGTTCGGCCGAACTTTTCATTTTAACCGAATGTTCGGCCGAAGTTCGGATTCGGTTCAAACCACATTCGGCCCATCTCTAATATATACACAAAATTTCATCTAAATCGGTCCGGCCCTTTAGGAAGAGTTAGGTGACAAACACAGGTACAGAAGAATTATCTATGCTTCTTTAATATAATATTAATTAATATTTAAATTATTTATACCATGTACAAGTAGGTATAAAAAAAATAAAAAAGAGCCCATAGGGCATCAAAAAATTCGTCCGCATCGCTGTCAGTCGGAAAAGTGCCCAAAAGACTGGCGGCATTGCCACGCTGGATGGCAATGCTAATTCTTTGGGCTAAAAATAGGCCAGCTCTCTGGTCTATTTTATTCTATTCTCTCTCTCTCTCTCATAAAGCTATTATATATTCAATATATTTAATCAATTAAATGTTATTTAATATTAATTATATATAATATAATAATAGCTTTATGTATTTATATAAGTATATGTTAATTTTGTATTCCGTTATATGTGTAGGTATATTTAATAACGGGTCCGCCAAATAACTTTTTTTTTTCAACTAGTGCTTATTTCGTGAATGGTAACACTTAGCTCATGTCTGATTTGACAGATAATTAGTTTTATCCTCAGAACAATAACAAAGCATAGAAGGAAGGCTAAAAACAGAATTCTGTAACTACCTTTATTCCCGTTCTATTATTAGGTACGATAAAGGTACGATAAAGGATGTGGGAAAGAGATAAATGTTTTACTCTTTGTTTTACTTTCTTGGCATGGTCACAAGATCAATTGTCATTTGGTTAAAAAAGTTATAGTATGACGCGGCCAAATTTGATAGTACTTTGCATTGAGTTATATAACTAGAGAAGCAAACCTCATTAAAATGTGTAAAAAAAGTATAACCACTATTTAAATGCGACGACGTAGCTTTGAAACTACTAAACATTTAAAAGTAAACATATATCTGTCTCACTTACACAAGTCGCAAGAACAATACTGTCGCTTAGATTAGACAAAGATCGCAATATAAACGTGCAATGGCGGGAAGGGGTTGCCTACCCATGCGAAATTTTACCCAACTTTTTAAACGTTAAAAAAAACGTAACGTTTAAACGGTAAACGTTAAATTATTTTTTAAGTATGTGAATTATGTATTTCTTATTAGATGTGTATTAGAAGGTTATATGTATTGAAAATAATCAAGGCATTTTCTTTTTGAACATTTTTTATTTCATTTAGTTATTTTCACATTTTTAAACATTAAAATATAAAAACATTAAAAAATATAAAAAACAGTAGCCCACCGGTATCGGGAACAGGGTCCAAGCTACCGGTGGTCAGGGCTGCTTAGAGAGGAACCTCCTAACGATACGCGCGGTGTCCAGAAGTATCGCTTTCTGGAGCAATCTTCCTTAATCCAGCTGCCTAACGAGAGCCTCTTCAGGTGTTGATCGAGGCTCTTGGCTATTATGCCATTGGCCATCACGACTATCGTCACAAAGATTGCAGTATCCACATTCCACATGTCGACAACCTCGCGAGCCAGGTCAAGATACTTAATCTGCTTATCTTTTTCAGCTTTCACGAGGTTCTCGTCAAGCGGGACCGCTATATCAATAATCATTGTACGACGCTCTAATCGATCTATCACCACTATGTCTGTCTTATTGGCAACAATAGTCCTGTCAGTGATGATAGATCGATCCCAATACAACGTAATATTGCCATTTTCGAGAACTGGGTCGGGCACATACCTACAGTACGGTACTTCCAATTCCACAAGACTGTATTTCAGAGCAAGTTGCTGGTGGATAATCCTGGCTACAAGGTTGTGCCTATGCAAGTAGTCTCCGTTAGCCAGACGAGAACAGTCAGAAATAATGTGACGGATTGATTCCCCCGGACGGTGGAATGCCCGACAGATGTCAACCGTGCTGTCCTTTACAATATATTTCCTGTAGTTGTTCGTCATCATAACTTCGTCCATAATCGCAAAGACAAAACCTTCGGTTTCCTCAAAGAGTCAGTTTTCTATAAGTCCTTTTCTTTTTGAAGGTTTTTTAAATTCTTCCATGAATTGCACTGTTTCATCATTTACATTTAGCTGCATTTCGTCTTCTTCGCTCAACATACGTTTTTTTTCAGTTCCTCTATAACATCGTTTATTTTTTTTATTTGTAGTCTTTTATTTTTTTGTGATATATTTTTTTCCTTTCCTTAGTCTTCTAGCCGATAAATTTTTCAAACGGTGAATTGGACCGATTTAAGCAAAAATGTTCCAACCTCATGAGTCTTTGATATGTTAGAATATACCTTATTTGGAGTACGTAGGTCACAAAAACCGAAATTGTCGAATTTGTGGGTTGGAACATTTTTGCTTAAATCGGTCCAATTATTTTCCTCATTTTGGGCTTTCGGGGCATTTCAGTTATTTCGTCTATCTCTTCGTCGGTTTCCACAACATCCACATCCATATTTTCTTCTTCTTAAAGCTCCACCTGCTCTTTAGAATAACGGTTGTCCTGAAAAATATACAATTTATTGTAGGCAAAACAGCTCTTTACATTTTAAATACTAAGTTGAAAAAAACATTCAGTACACAATGTAGTTTGAGTCGATATAAACTAATTTGTTGCTGTGGGAATTCAATGAGAAGGCATTTTTTGTTGGCATTACCTATAATTTGATAATTACCGCATAAAATCATTACTTACACTAAGCATTAGAATTGCTTGACTGGACAAATAAACACGGCCGCATTCACTTTTTGGGGCTATTTTATCTTGATCACGGAAGTGCTTCGAACAAATGACAGTACATTTAGTAGGTAGCCAGTCAGTCTCTTTTCCCAGCAATCGGATTATTGTTTGAGAAGATTGATTGCATCTTTAGGTACTCTGGAATCTGGAACATTGTTAATTATTATTAAAAAATATTTAAAATCGCTTATTCCATAAATTAAAAACTCCCACAAATGTGGGAAACTAAAACATAGTTTTTAGTTGTAACACTGATCATATTAAAAAAAAATCTACATTTTATTTATTTTACTGCGTTTTTACGCTGATATAAACACAGAAACAATATACTTACGGGTGGAAAGCAATTCCGGTAGTTTTTGTGATCTTGAATCGCATTCTTTCATTACGCATTTACCCATTTTGGCGATATTTTTTGTCGCGTGTCACTCGGTCCACTTCGGCTGCCGTCATACAGAGCACTGAACTGACGTTAGCTACGCATACGGCCGTGGCCGTATGTCCAGTGGCAACGCCTTGGCGCGGTAATTGCAAATCTAGTGTATATATATCAATGGTACTTTGTTTCAATGTCTGACAGTTCGTTCATTGAACTAGCTGACTTATTCGCGTGTTCATTGTTTACGTGTCTGTCGTAATATTCCATGGTTTTGCGATGTTTTAATAATATTTCTACTGTTAGATTGCATGAATTCTTTGTTTAACTACAAATAGTGAGTGTGTGGACGCTGTGGAGCAATTTCTTGTGTGGTTGGGGGCTGCAAGTCCCATTCATAGCGAAAATAAAATGAACAACAAATATTGACCTTCCATCGGTAAGTTTTTGCTCAATTTCTTGTTGCCTAAGATCTGATAAACGAATATAAATACATAACAAATATTGCTGTGTCACTATATAGCTGAAACCAGTCGTAATATTTATTCCAATAGAAGTTATTAGCGAATATTCGGAAATTGTTTTGGGGTTATCTTGATCAGCCATAGTGACGTAAATAATGTTGTCGATACTTTTCTTTTACAGATTTCCTAGACGATGTGAAAAAAAAATGGATAAATTGTATTGGTAGACGAAATTGGACTCCAAACAGCACAGCCACATAATATGCTCCAAACATTTTACTTTGTATTCATTTGGTAATGAACCTATGAAATGGATGTAGCATGTTCTTTAAGTCGTCACTTAGAGTACATGCTGTTCCTACATTATTTGTTATGGATAGAACAGATGAAATGGTCTTGATATATTATGATATAATTAAGGTATTTTATTGGCAATAAATAGTATCCCGTTCAAATTAAAACTTGATTTATTACATTACAGGAAATACTTATGGAAGTCTGCGAAGAAGGACATAGCGCAATACTGCAAATTAAAAAAACCGCTCACCATCAACAGTAATCTAACATGAAGACAGGTATAACATTCAGAAATATGTTCACTTGATATATGCGATACAATGATATTATATTAAAAATATCATTGATGCGATATCATTCTTCTAATTATCCCAGTCGGAAATATAATCGAGTGCAAATTTATTTATTTATTTTTAATACAAAATACGTAATTGTAGGATCCCGTAGCAATGGAAGTTGAAACAGGACCTAGTACATCGGTACAAATTAATGAATCGCCACTGATCTTGACATCTCGTGAAATCATCTCACATCAGTCAGGTAAGACATACAAATAAAACTATTTACCTAAATAAAAATGTTGATAAAAAATCTTACATAAATTTTATTGAGAACTGTTTGTTTTAGGAATCCTTGACACAGATGACAATAACAAATTCAGAAATAATTGGATTCCATCCCGATTCAAGAAGACTGCGCTTTTGGCGAGTTCCTGGTCGCCAGAGCCGACTCCAGAATCCTCAGGAAGTTCATCCGTACCAGGGCGGAATGATTATGGTGTGGGCTGGAATTCGACTAACAGATTATTAAAGTGGCTAGGCATTTTATTTTTTTATTTAAAATATTATCTTTTATTTAAAATATTATCTGGTCGTTATTTATTTTTTTATGTACGAAAAGTTTTTGTCGCTTTGGTACCATTTTAAATTTTCATAATAAATTTTATTTTTTCACTAACAACCATTTTATTTAATCAAATAATTCAAATCGCTATTAAATTACGCTTCTACTGATTTACAATAATATAATATGTTACATAAAAAGTATTAAAATAAAAATTATTAGGTACTTTGAATACCCTTTTTCCCTAGACTTTGTTGAGTAGTCTATGATGTAATCTAAAATTCAAATAAATATGAGAAAGTAAGTTGCTAAAAACATTTGCAAAACCGAATGTCTCCCACTTCTTTTCAATAAACTCATCAGTTATTATGGCAACTAAATACATTCGGGTTTAGCCGGGTCAGATTTAATACATGAAGAGCTGTCGGGAACCAAGGAAGACTTTGGTGATGATGATGACGAACTATTTAGTTCATACTTAAAGTATTGTTTCATTTTGAACGAATATATTAAGTATTGGTATCATAAGTATGCTTAGTTACTTCAAAATTTTTGGTACGCACGGCTACAGATCAAGCTATACATTTCCAGTATAAGCTGATCTCGCATTGTATAGGATTTCCTTACAATGAGCGGTCATTGTAAACTGGAAATGTATAGCTTGATGTGTAGCCGTGTGTACCTACGGTTATTATTCTTGGCAGTGTAAGAAAGAATGTCATTGTAAATTCTAGCGACGTTGAAATTTAGTGGGTACATCACTAGTCAGAATAAAATGAATGACAACCTACAAAATTTCGAAACGTCTTCTGTATACGTGTCCTTCTTTAACATCATAGCGGCTCCATAAGTCAAAATGAAACAAATATATTGAGTTCAGTTGCTATTTTAACACTACTTCTATGCTTTGTTATTGTTCTGAGGTTTTATCCTTCCGCTGAACGAATATGGTTGTGTATACGCTTGAACAACGCTGGGCAATGAGTGGCAATGCGGGCAATGAGCAAGGAGTGGCCGTTACAGTCAATGGCGATCGTTATCGGGCCATGTTGAACGAATTTTTGTTCGCAAAAATTGAAGAGGAGGATATTGGCAACATTTGGTTTCAACAGGACGGCCGCGTCACACAGCCGAAGCTACACTCGATGTTTTGCGCCCTGTTTTTGAAGATCGCATTATCAGCCGCAGAGCTGATGTCGTTTGGCCACCTCGGAGCTGCGATTTGACACCGTTGGACTATTATTTGTGGGGTGCCGTCAAAGATAAGTGTTACGCCGACAAGCCAGAGACAATTGACGCTTTAAAGGACAATATTCGTGAAGCCATTGGTGAAATACAGCTGCACACAATCGATAATGTGCTTAAAAATTGGTCCGATCGTGTAGGCTACTGCATGGCCAGCCGAGGCAGCCATTTGAATGAAATTATTTTCCATTATTAACCGGAAGGATTGTACTTTCAAATAAAAAAAGAAATTTGAGAAAATATTCAGTAGTTTTTTTTATAGCATTTTCAAAAAAAAAAGTTATATGGCGGACCCTGTATTTTAGTTTAAGACTTCGACTAGTCATATTTTTCTCTTCTAGTTCTCACACACTATTGTCTACATTTCTTTTAATTTCTCCTTTCGCAGGTCTGCTGGAAGAAATTTCTATAGAAATAAGCAGTACCTTTGTACTCTTAATTATAAGTATCATGTATATCTATCTATTTTTCTGTGTGTACATAAATTGTAAAATAAATAAATAAAATAAATAAATAATATATACTTATAATAATATTATAAAGAAGTAAAATTTGTTTGTAAGTTTGTATGTAGGGGGTAATCTCCGGAACTAATGATCCAATTCTATTTTTTTTTTTACTGGTAGAAAGATACGTTAGGTATTCCTGAGTGCTTTATGCTATAAATTATATTTATGTCATGCATATTAGCCGAGCTATCACAATTTTTGTCTAGCAAGTCGGAAAGAAATACCTCTTGAAACAGGATTATTTGCATGCGCTGCCTAAACAGTTGTTTAAAATTGAAAGCAATGTAACGTCCGTCTTAGATAATTCTACAAATAAGTCCGTGACACTATATTTCTATCTTTTATTGTTTTAAAAAAGTATTTTTTCAACATACTTACGTAGATAACGCTAAGCGCAAACGAAGTAATAGCGCGGGCAGGCGATGGCCGATGCGGAAGGATATAGGCTATTTATCATCACGCTAGGGCCCTTAGAAGCCGGGCAAAAAGAAAAAAAATCAGAAATAACGCTAAGCGCAAACGAAATAATAGCGCGGGCAGGCGATGCGGAAGGATGTAGGCTATTTAACATCACGCTAGAGCCCTTAGGAGCCGAGCAAAAAGAAAAAAAAGTCAGACAGGACGCTAAGCGCAAACAAATGACGTTTGGGACAAGAAATTTCACGCGGACGAAGTCGCGGGCAGAAGCTAGTATACCGGACCCGACAGTTGTTGTCCTGTCTGAACGATCCTAGAACCCGACTTCAGCGCCACCTACCGGGTCCAATTGTGTTTTCAAACCATGCAGGAACGCATTGAAATATACACCACAAAATTTCGTCCAAATCGGTCCAGCCGTTTAGGAGGAGTTAGGTGACAAACACACTTAAGTACAGAAAAAACATGTATGTATACAGGGCGTTTCTTTTAAGGTGTCAAGCCAGTGCGAGCTGATACTCGTAGCAGAGTAACATACCTATCAATTTAAACCCCATTTCTACGATTTTTTGTAGTTTTCGAGTTATTTTGGATCCCTCATTTCATATCAATGGTAGTGGTTAAGGATAGTAGTAGGTATACAATTTATGTTTTTATTATCAACTGAGTTCTTCTTAAACGTAGAGGAATAGTAAATATCAGGATTGACAAAAATATGCCAAAATAATAATAAATTATAAAATATGAAAATCACAAGATTTCAGATACTTACACCACTTTCAACGACTGTTTTCAGCAAAGATTTTCGTTGAATCAACAAAAATATTGAAAAAAATTCTAACTCGAAAACTACAAAAAATCGTAGAACATACATAGGGGTTAAATCGATAGGTATGGTAGTCTGCTATCAGCTCGCACTGGCTTATTGTTAAGGTTGTTATTGTTATATTGTTAAGGCGTATAATAGGCATTATCGAGAACGGCCGGTATTTTCCACATGACTGCCAAATGCTGGATTAACAATGCAAGCCTATAAAACGCGTGTTTACCAATGCCCAGTATTCAGTCACTTGCATACGCGTTCGCTGTCATGCACAAATACGGGACAACATTTCACATTTTGAAGGGGATAGGTTTACCTACATAAAGTGTTTTGTTTTAACATAACCCTCTCGAAAAATGGACAATAAAGGTTTCCTGGTGGATGAGAGTTTGGCAGTGACAAGTGACGGGAGAACAGATGATGAGGCGGGTTGCGTGGCCGTGTACAGGAGCGGACGCGGGAGCGACGACCAGCTGTGTCCCTGCAGCGGGTATTGTGGTGCCGCCGTCATACCTGCTTATGGTTTGTGAGTAAACACAATGCTATGTTTCGGTTTCATAAATGTACAAAAAATAAATCAGGAAGCGACGACGAGGCGGTCAGCGACGCGCAGCGGCTTATGATGAGCAAGACTGAAGGATCAGACTAAAACTAAAATCAAAAATTGCAATTGATGGCAATGCTTTTAAAATAGATCAGCCACGTTAATTGCGTTACATTGCTGAGCAGAGGAATTTTTCAAACTTAGGAAGCAACATGAATTAGGATCCTCCATTTTAGATTGTGATTGAAAGGGTGTTAAGTAAACAGCACCATAGTGTCTCATTAGTCATTAGGTAGTCGACTTTTGCTATGCTAAAGTTTAACGCGCTACTATACTTGCTGTGATAGGTTGACCGAAATAACAACAGGCCGAAAAAATAACAATCATTTGACAACAGATTAGGTATAATCAATGGGCTTTTAGAAAACGGACGTACCTAACATTATGTTTAGGTCAAAGATTTAGGCAGGTGCGTTAGAGATGTGTGCACGCTGCTTCACGCTAAACGCTAGATAATAATAGATATATGTAGGTATCTGAAATACAGGTGTATTACAGATACTTATATTCTATAGAAGATAATGTAAGTTTCAACATAAAGGTATTTACAATTTATTTGATTTTACTCGCTCGTCACAATGCATTATGGTGAAGTGGAGCTGATGGTGATGTCACCATCAGTTCCAGTTCTCCTGGTTCCTTAGGAGAACTCCTCAACAATTAACGTCCTTGTATCGGGAAAAACAATATTTTGTAAAAGATGATGAGCAGTTGAAGTTGACAGTAGGCTATTGTAACTTAGATAAATTACAAACTGACTCACTAAAAAGTGAAAAATAAAAAAAAAATTTACAAAAAAAGGAAGTCTGTAATTTTTTTTTTTTTTAAAGTTTTTTTACATACTTATCACCTTAATAAGGGATTTCAAGTTTAGGTTTTGTCCAGAACTATAGGTACTTACCAAGATATTTAACCTGACTGAGATTAAGGTAGGACATTGACAGTTAAGATGAGTTTGTGTGGGAAAGAGCTAGTGATGAAGTTAGTTTTGTTGGCATTGAGAGTAAGAGTGAGAGGGAAACCAGAATTAAAGCCGTCTTGTGCAGTAACTTGGAGTTCTGACCATGAGTTTGCGATGAAAGTGATGGCAATGTCGTCTGCAAATGAAAGTGTTGTGTCATTTGGAATTTGGAGATTGCAACAAGAAACAGTGCGGCCCCCAAAATGCTGGAGTACGCCTAGGTTCTAAGCCTCAGCGCCTTCAGCAGTTAAAAACTGCCGTTTTTGGCGTAAATAACCTAGGAGGTTTAGTGCTGATTTTTTTGACCTCACCTCACAGTCTCGACATTCGTTACGTTGCCCTAACGACTTGATATCGCTCGGTAAGATCTAATTACATGCTCTGTGGTCTGATAAATTTTAAGGAACGGGCTCGAAGATCTGTATCATCTGTGTGTCTTTAATAAAACCGAACTATTACCATTTGCTCGGCTAGGGGAGCCTATTAGGACTACAGAGCATGTAATTAAGACTTACCGAGCGATATCAAGTCGTTATGGCAACGTAACGAAAGTCGAGACTGACCTACCTCATCTGACTAAAAATGTGGTTCCGTAGTATAAGTAAGACTTATGATTTTTTTCTCAACGGTGGCGCTGTTGGCATTAGGTACTACTCGCTTTTATAAAATCAATTTAAGCCGATAATCAGCTACCTACTTACACGTCTGTCTGACTCGTAGGGTCTAAAAGAACATCTTACACATATCTTACATATATGCATAGTTTAGTTGATCTGTAGGTAATGGGGTTACGTACGGAGGTCAGTTGGCCGTCATTCATCAGTTTTTGTGTTCGAGCTACATTTGATTAGTGGATAAACCGAAAACAGTACTTACTAACGTTTACGGGTAACAATCGTTGCAGGTAGGTACATCAATTTTATTTCACATACAAAACACTTCAATATTCGACATCTACCCTACAACTCCATCATTATTTTGTAACTCCATCTATCAACTTAAAAAAGTCACAGAAATCAGGATGAAATGCAAAGCAAGTGTGACGTTACATCGGCACGCTGCTTCTAGCATCGCGCCGTGCAGTTGTTTGCGGATTCACTATAGATGGCGGTAAATGGCAGACGGCAGTACACTAGACACATCAAGCTATTTTCCAGTTTACGCTGACCTCTCATTGTAACGAAATCCTATACAATGCGAGATCGGCTTATACTGGAAATGTATAGCTTGATCTGTAGCCGTGCGTACCAATCGGGCAAGGAATTTTTATTTAGCCAAGAGAGCAAGAGAGAGAGAGTGTTAAATAGCTGCTTTATTAATAAATTGAATCATTATTATTGTAACATCTGTGGAACGTGGTTGGAAAGAAAACTCCTTGGAATGGAACAACTTGGAACTTTGTAACCACACATCTTTGAAAAGAAAGTTCAGTTTCTTCAGGTTGTTGCTCTACAGTAACAGTTGTGAGATCATTTTATAAAAAAAAATACATAAAAAATCAACAGTTAGAAAACATTCTTGTTTTTTTTTTATCAAAATGTCTTGTGTGTCTCAAAAGACTATGATCCAGAGGTAAAGTTCAATAGACAACAAAACTATTGTTGTCATGCATGTCATTTGTTTTGTTATTTAAATTCACTTCAACTTCAAGGACTTCAACATTTAACAGTTCGATTTCGATCCCTTTAAAACTACTCTGTTTCTTTGAAATTAAGTAAAACTTTGAATGTTATCAACTTCTTTTGTTTTGCGTTGAATACTAACAATGAATAAAAGTCCGTAACTCATTGGGCAATAGTGTACGGGCAGGTACATACATAAATAAGATCACAGAGACACAGAACATATAAAACGTAAGTTATACCCGAGTACCCGACGATGTTTGTAATTTACTAATTCTCGAACATTCTGCAGAAAGTATTGTAATTTCCCGGGCTGTAAATTGAATAATTGACTTATTTACATACGCATGCGCTTCCAGTACGCCGCGAAGTGAGCTACGTCTGCTAGTAGCGCTACTAAGTGCGAGGAGGTTCCAGCCAGACAGCAACTATTCAGTTGTCGGCATTTTGCTACAGCAGTGCTTAGTGTGACCGGTGCGCGACTTACCTGCTTAACGGCCACTACTCGAGAACCCATAAATTATCATTTAAACGAGCACTATTTTAAAAAGGTAAGTTAACGCGAGGGTTAAAACTTATTTTCATAGTTTATTGTCAAGCCATTGCTTACTTTTCGCACCTCAGCTGTTCACGTAACTAGGCAATAAAGTTTGCAGCAAACTATTAAGTTTTGAATTTACGAAAGTGCAGCTATTTAAATTATTCTTATTTGCGATTTGTCACTGGCAGCAAGCTTTTACAGGCATGATATTATTTTTTGCTTTATTAAAACTTTCTTAATTACTTTTTGTTGGTGTTAAGTTGGCATGCATCAACAACGGGGCTTGCTGAATGGTGGTCATTACATATGGCAGGATCTAGATATCCATTCTCCACAAGGGCCCGTAAAAAAGAAAAACCCTTTGAAAATCATCAACCGTACAACAAAATCTAAGAAGAGATTGGCTCTGTATTTTGAAAACTGTGTACCTCAAATAACTAATGCGCTGTCGGAGTGAGTACCTACTCTGCCCTTTGCATGAGCTTCTTATGCTTGCATGTTTAAAGGATCTAGTTTCATTGCATGCACATTTAAATGTACAGTTAATTAGGTACCTAATTATTTGTTATCTTAAGACATATCAATTATTTCTTACTTCAAAAAATAATATGTAGGTAATAGTAAAAAAAATTTCAAATAGGTGCCTATTTGAAATCTTTTCTACTAGTACGTACCTCAGTTAGTAGTACAGTCAAGTTCATTAATATATTGGCCCTTTCTGCTTCAAAAATGTATGAACATCAAAAAAGTTCTTATTATAGTGACAAATAAAAGCATCATTAAATTGTGGTCAACATTTAGATTCATTAATATGTGACTGCTTTTGCTAATGTTACTGAGAAAAAGCAGTCACTTAATAATGAATCTAAATTTTGACCACAATTTAATGATGCTTATAGTTGTCACACAGAGGTTATATTATTGAGTCTACCCACCTGGTTTAGACGCTGGTGGCACTCGTATATTAGCCCAGAGTCCACTGTGTGACTACTTAGGGCTTGCAGAACAGCCATGCTATCTGAGAGTATGCGGATCGAGTGGTCCTTAACTTCCATGGCCATGATGGCAGTAGCGACCAGAGAAATCCCCATGCGCTCGGCCTGGAACACCGTGTTATGGAACCCAGAACTTTTTCGACATTCATATATTTTTGAAGCCTGGGTCAATATATTAATGAACTCAACTGTACAAAGTTATTCATTAGTAAGAACAAATTTAGAATATTTTAAACATTTTTTCTAGATTCACTAATAATCAAAACCATAATGAAACCAGGCACATATCTAGAAAAATAAAGTTATTCATAAATCCAAAGGTTTAGTAATTAGGATGACGCCAAACATACATTAAAATTGGTACTACCTACTTGAAGGTTAAGTTATAGAAGCTAAAGATTTTTTTTTCAAAACAATTTTTTATAGTAAACTCTATGCTTCTCTGTTTTGTAATTTATAACAATCACCTATTATATCTGGACTATTTGTATTAATATTGTCTTGTTTTCTTTCCAGCCAATTAATATATTGTCCAGATTTAGAAGGTAATTGTTTTATATTACAAAACAAACATTGTTTAACTTTAGGATCTAAGATTGAGTAGGTTACTAGTTAATTTTGTAGATTTCAATTGTCCCTTCAACAATTCAACGTTCAATACAAGTTTGTTAGGTACAAATACATCATAATAAAATTTCTAAATAAAAATGTCTATCATTCCTAAGATTAAAAGTTACACGTAACAAGCGTACAGTTACCGTTGTACGACCTTGAGTGCCAGCGAGTGGGTCGGCCGCGGACCCCGCCGGCCATTATCTGAGATCTTCCTGTTACATTGGTTACTACATAAAAATTTTCCATTCTGAAATGGACTTCTTGACTTGATAATTAGAACGACACCGGGCCTGTTCAAATAGGTTTCTGAAGTATCAGACGAGTCTTCTCTTCGACCGATATAATAAGGTCTACTGAATTATGAGCCTGCATTACCTCAGATTGCGGAAATTGTGTTAGCATGAATGGCTGCAGTTTCAACAGTTCTGTGGTATTCACTTAGTAATTATTAAACAGTAAAGATGAGAACTAGGTACTGTTAAGTACCATAGGTTACGAATTCACGATTCCATACAATTTTCTCGATACAAAAAGAAATAGGTACGTTGAAGAAATTACGTTAAATGGCATCACATTAAAGCAGTCAAGTCGTGTTTTAGGATAGAATTGAAGTGAACTAATCGACTAAGAATAGAAAAGCACCATGAAACCTACCCTTCCTCGTACCTAATATCATTATGTTTGACATTGGTTTTTAAACTTTTTTCTCCTGTATAACAGTTTGCTACATACCCTGCACTATTCCAGAGAAAACTCTGAAGAACGAGCAACGCCCCTAATGAAGATGCCTATCAGTGCCGAAGAGACTTCCCTTCTCGGGTAAGTAAAAATCACTCATTATTCATTACATTAAAATATAGAACAATCGTTTTTATCGTTCTAAAAAAAATAATAACATGTCATAGAAAAATATTAGTATTGTCTTCCTTTTAGGTATTATGTTATCAATGTGTCTACAATGTAATAATTATTCTTCCATTAAAAACAGTAGGCATAGACAATACAAAGGATAATGATGTCTGAAATCGAGCTTTAAATATTTAGAGAGGCCTGTAAAGGACCGGTGGAAACTTCGAGGACTTTTTCGCAGAATACAGAAAACTCATTTCATTTTATTCAATTAGTTTTATATATCGACATTATTTTCTAAATCACATCTTTCCCTCACACACACACACACACACACACACACACACACACGGCCTGTTGAGGTAGGTTCATAGACTTATAAAAAGGAGGACCAACCGTCGGGCGTAACTTCCGTTATTTATGAGAAGCCAGTACTTACAACAATCACACGACCATTTTACTTAACTTTACTGAACCTGAACTTAAGAGGAAACGTGGGTGCTCTTTTCGCCATACAAAAAGATACACCATACTAGAAACCCTCAAAAAATGATCAAAATTGACTATTCAGACCGCTGTCAACAGACGCCTAGTGTACCAATTTCACAACTTTTAACGAAAAAAGAAAAACATAGGGGCATAGTATATAATCCTTCTTATTTAGTTTATGAAATATCTTTTAAATTGGTCCAATATTGGAGGAGGAAATAGGCGAGAGCCAACCCTCGAAATGTGACTTTTTACATAGGCTATTTAGTCGGATCTGCAGTTGTCCTTATCGCACGAATTCGAGGGCGGAGCGCTCGCAGAGCGACAGCAATACCTTCTTAAAATACCTAATTTTCAAAAGTCTGGTCGCCCCCATTTCCTTTTAAGGTGGATCCGCTGTGGCAGACCGCGAAATTCAAGTTTTCTTACGTTTTTTGCAATTTGCAGGTCAGTGTCAGGTTATATCTTGATTAAAATATGATTCGCGACATTAACAAACATGTATTCACATAATTATAGTCATTAATGGGCATTTTTTTTTAAACTGCTACCTACTTTGAAAACAGCTTACTAATATTGTTTTGGATATTTTAGCAAATTCTTGGTTTAGTCGAATGATAAATTTTACGAATTTTGCTAGGTATGTATTTTTTTTATTATATGTAGCTTATTTCAAATAATATATGTAAATAAATAGTAACTTAGATACGTTTTGGTCATTACCGTTACCAAATAATAAGGACAGTACTGCAAGACGTAAGATGACACATTTCAGGATTTAATTTTGTTACTTTTTTTTTTTAATTTCTGTTAGCAATTTAAGTAAAAAAGAAAACTAGTCCTTTGGAACTATTTAATAATTACTCGACACTTCTATGTTATAAAAATGTTAATTATTTGCAACTTGTATGTATGGGACATCCCATAAGTGGGTTGGTAGACATTTTGACGAAAATGCCCTAATACATCTCGAAGTTAGATTCGCCGTGGTTTGGTCTGATTTCCGAAATCAGACTAAACTACGGCAAATCAAACTATTTCAGATGTATTGATGATTTTCATGGTTAAAATTATGTAAATGTATATTTTATATTGTCCTATAATATATAAATGTATATTGTTAACCTTACACTGATCTGCAAATTGCAAAAAACGCAAGAAAATTTGAATTTCGCGGGCTACCACAGCGGATCAACCTTATGGCTCCTACAAACAGGCGCGACACGCTGTGTCGTAGGAGGAGCCTTATTCGAACTATCTCTAATACCTAAAAAAACCGGTCAAGAGCGAGTCGGACTCGCGCACCGAGGGTTCCGTTCCGATTTCTAAAAAAGTGGGCTATTTAGAGATGTGTTGTGCGTTTTATTTTACCTGTTATCTTTACATAAACTTCTATCACATAGAATAATTTCAGATTTTTCTCTATGCAAACTTTTTATTTCTTTCTTATTTGCAAAATAGTTGGGTAAACGTCATCTTAAAACTATTCCAAATTTCAAGTTGATAGCAAGTAGTTCTTGGGATATCCAGCTGTGACAGACAGTCTGTCTGTCTGAGTCACACCATAAGGGTTCTTTTTTACCATTTTGGTACGGAACCCTAGTAAAACCCACATCAAGTCTTTATCCACGCTGGTTGATTCGCTGCATTACCCATAATAGGTATGTTGTAATAAGCTGACTGTCCAAAACGCTAGGTTATTTATTGCCTCGCATAGATCACAACGTCTAGCGTTCTTTAATCTCCTGATTTTGGCCCAAGTCTATATTTGCTTGTAATAGAAGAATTACCTACAATTCTTCTATGACATCAAAGCATTCCATTTCCGTGACTTATCTGAAGGCTCATAAGATTACAAACCAATCACCGATCAATGCATCTGGCCTCGTAAAACACATAAAAGTCTAACACTCTTTTTAAAGGAATACAATATATGTATTATTGCTTCTTAATTAAATTAATGCAATTCTTCCGTTGTAAATAACATTACGTTTTGTACTTACCGTAAAAGCCGATTCCTACAATGCTTGTCTGTCCACGTTTCACGTTTCATTTACTCAACTTTCAGCTTTGTTGTGAAGCTATACAGAGTAGTATTAGTTACAACGCAATTTGCGTTGTGTGAAAACCCGACTGCTTTTGAAATAACGTTTTAAATACACATATTGACTGTAAGTGTAACGATCTCTGCGATGCGGCGCGGCGGCGTGTTGAAAAGTAGGTAGGTAAGTCGCTAATTGTATTAAGACCGCTTACTTAGGCAATTTGTATCGTATCAATGCAACACTACGTTATTTGATAAAGGTGAATGTGTTCATTAATGAATACAGCCGATTCTGTTAAAATCTTACTTTGAAAACTTAGGTGAGTAACCTTGTACCTACTGAGCTCAGCTCACAGAAGCTCAAAGCTCAGTACAGAAGTTCAGTACAGAATCGACCGGCTGATGTGACGTCGGACTTTTAACTACTTAGCGGCAGTAAAATGACACTTTACTGTCATTTCGTTAGAAAATGGCAACTTACATCAGTTTATTGCAAGCTTTCCATAGAAGAAAACAAAAATGAAATTAATACTTAGCTTTCAAACAATATTAGTTATCCTTATTTTTTTTAGCTAACCTATGTTGTCCCACTGCTGGGTAAAGGTCTCCTCCATACTTTCCAGTTTTCTTTAAATTGTGCCTTCTCCGGTCAATCGGTCAAGAACGAGACCAAATCGTCACGCCAGCGCGCAGCGTTTCTTAGGCCTGTCTCGGTGCCGCTGGGGTCGCGGGTTGTTTGGGAAAGATACCGTGGCCCTGGCATAGGCAACTGAAGGAACACGGGTGGGTTTTAGTCAGTAAAAGTCTGACACGCCCTTCCGCTCCACCCAGAGCGGGAGAAGTAATTTGATGATTTCCCATCCACAAAAAAAAAAAAAAAAAGGCCTGCCTCGGTGACGACGCCAGTCTTCAGTCACCCACTGTGTGACTGTCCTGGCCCATTGATTTGATGCATCCTATAAGTAGATGTGACCCACCCAGTCTCATTTCAGCCTCACAGATTTATTCCTTCGGTGTTTGAAAATATAAGTATTTAAATATTACTGTTTCTAAGTTTTTGTTACTATAGACTTTACTTTTAGTAATAATTGAGTAGGTAGGCATTACATGAAACATACATTCAGGTATAAAGCAGTAGGTAAAATGAAACATCCCGAAGGCTTCAGCGCGATCACCGCTTGCCTATAGCAAGTCGAAACGTTTTAAAAGATACTAATATATAATATCCATGTACGGTGTGGACTAGCTCCTGGTACGGAGTTACGGACACTGAAATCTTTATACAAGTATTCCAAGGAATCTTTTCCAAGGAGGGGTGAGGATGAGTGCGGATTGAGGATGAATGAGTTGCTTGTCAAATGTCCTCTCTACGCAGATGATCAAGTTTTACTTGCATAGGCAGAAGAACAGTTGCAAGTTGCATGGTGACTGAAGGATGAAGCTGAAAGTTGAAAGGGATGAATATAAATGTGAATAAGGCGAATGTCATGGCGTTTGAAAGCGAAGAGGATGTATCGGTGTGTAATGTGAAAATAAATGATAGGAGCAAGTAAGTGAGTTTGTATATTTGAGGAGTTTGTTTATAAGGGATGGAATGATCGATGAAGATGTGGAAAGGAGAATAAATGCGGAAAATAAGTTGAATGGTGCTATACATTCGGTTGTGACCAACCAGTTGATGTCCAAAAAGGCTCGACTGGCTGTTCACAATGATGTGCTGGTACCAACGCTTATTATGGAAGTGAATGTTGGGTGTGGCAAAAGAAGCATGAACGTAGAATAAATGCTGTGGAAATGCGTTCCTTGCGAATTGCGAAGCATGTGTGGTGTGACTATGAATGATAGGCTGAGGAATTATGTGATTTGGTAACAGTGCGATTTAAAAGAACATTTGTAGTGACAAAAATTTAAAAGAGTATGATTACATGGTTTGGTCATGTTGAGAGGATGAATGAAAGGCGACTAACAAAAGGTATTTAGTAGAAAAGGGTTTTATTGGAAACGCCGGCAGGGGACGCCCTAGGAAGGTACAAATAGTGACCTTATTGGTGTTCTGCAGAAAGGTCAGGTAGTCGCAACGGCGTAGTACAGTAGTCGCAACCGGCGTACGTGTATGACCAGATGTATCAATCAACAACATAAACGAGGCAAAAGGAGTGTGTGAGGATCGTAGCAGGTGGCGTTCTGTAGTTTCTGCTTACCTCCATTGGAAGAAGGCGTGAGTTTATTTACCTATGTACTAATATATCCTTACTTTGGAACAGAATAAATAGGAGTATAATAATATCCTCCCAGTTCTTCTGATGTTTAATTTTTACATTATGTTGCATCATTAAGTATATCATGAACTAATGATGTGCCTCTTTCTGACTATCAAAATAAATCGAGTATCTATCTAAACAATTACCTACTATTTTGATAAGACGTCTACGCAAATCACACTAATTTCAGCCATTCGACGGAAAATTCAGAACAAACTAAGTATCAATCGTTTGCTCTACCCAAAACTAGAACTCTCCTTTTATTTACAAATGAACAGCATTTCGGAAAATATTGCCAAGTTTTGTCTTAATGAGAATTGAGGGTATAAAGTGAACTGAACAATGGTCCCAGCATCCAACCACGCAGCTCTTTGTTCCTTGCCCTTAATGGAGAATTCTTGTTGTTAAGGCTCCTGCAGACAGGCGCGACGCGACTCCGGTAGCATAAATTCCATGAAGTTTTCATAAAAAATGCTCCATGCGCGTTGGTCGCTCGCTGTCTGTGGTAGCCTTATATCTCGGTGACGCATTTTAATATAATTCAGTTACGGATTCTACGGATATTACTGTCACTATTAATAAGTGTTTGACTTATTTTACAGTAATAACTTTTCACAACAGATGTAATACGCGATGAAATATTGGGTAAAATTCCCAATGGAATACAAATAATTCAGGCCATTCCTCGTAATTTAACGGTCGTCGGACTGACTGAAATGTAGTCCATCACTGTGCTGAAAATATCTTATTATGGGCAGCGAAGAGATTGCTATTGAGCCGGTACTGTTTATTTGTTTATTCACAGAGGCGCTCATATACACGGCTTGACACTTTTCTTGCACTTACTTCGTTTGACTATTAATGGGCAATTATTAAACTCGCTCGGGCTGTCTATTGTCTGTTTTACCACAGGATAATAAAGCTACAGTAGTTTATCTGCATTAAACACGCGTCCGTCCGTGCGTACCTGTCGCGCACTCGAACTGTTGCCTACTGGTATGTATACTGAGATTTCGAAGCGCGTCGTTTCGGCCGTTTTCTATGAAGATAAACTACTGTAACATTATTATACTGTGGTTTTACTTTCACAATACTTCTTTCAATCCAGTACATGAAAGCCTTTATGTCACCATAAGTAAATAAGTTGGTTAAGTAATTAATTTACTTAAGTCGTTTACGTGTAAGTACTCTAAAAAAAAACGACTTTTGGTGTAGCTAGCGTAACCATTTGAATTCCGAACGTTATTCTGAATTTAATTAACAAGTTTTGACAGTTCGGGCGTTAGTCCTAGTCGACATGTGCGCATGTACAATACGCGCCACGAAAGTTGAGACTTGACCGGGTCTCCCGCGCTCTTTCCGCCCCGCCCAGATGACGCCCGGTCCGCTAAAGAGACCTAAAGTCGTCTACTGCGCAAGTCAAACCACGTGGTGTGACAAGTCTCATCTTTCGTGGCACGTATTGTACTATGCGTGTCAAATAAGAATAGTACTGTCAAGATGCCATTTTGTGCCGCAATACTTAATTAATTAATACTCACGATCTTCATTACCAATGCGTAGTAATTTGACAGCTATCGTGTGAAGCAGCAAGCGCGATCCTATTCTTATTTGGCACGCATAACGTAGGTATTCGAATAAAAATGTAACAAACATCTAAGACATAAAACAACGCCAGAGTTTAGATTTGTTTAGTTATGAAAAGTAGCACGAAGTTGCATCGACTGCGTAGGTACTAAAATTAGTGTAAAAGTTAGTTTTCAAAAGTTGTCATTTTAATAAAGTGATAAGTAGTTATACCTTGGTATGAGTATTCAAATACGAAAGAATTTCCTCACGTGTGCAGTGAAAGAAACTGGAAGGTCGCGTCTCAAAGGAATACCACCGTGTGAGTATTTTACTTGTGATATTTCCCTTATCATACAAATATTTTTCTTGTGGAATCTCGGAAACAAAACATTATACGAGTATGTAGAGATATTATGCGGTGTCGTCCCACGTCGAAAATGATTTAGATCTAGACATTTAGTGAACTACTAGCAGTGCCCCGCGGTTTTACCCGCGTAAGTCTGGAGCCCGTAGGAATATCGGGATAAAAAGTAGCCTATGTCTAAATACAGGGTGTCAGCTACCTCCATTCCAAATTTTATCAAAATTGGTGCAGGCGATTGAGCGTGAAGAAGTAACAAACACACACACACACACACACACACTCACAAACTGTCGCCTTTATAATATTATTGTGATGGTTAAATAATTACAGCCGCATGGGTCGTCGGTCCGCGGAATGGGATCCATAACCTACCGATACTCCTCCTTGCCTTGGAAAACATGCTGCTGTCATTCGTATCTTCATCTTTGAGAGTCGTTACAGGTAATCAGAAGCCCGAAAGTACCACCCAAAAAAACCAACCAAAAACCAGTAAACCAGTCTTGCCAAGGGGTATCATGTTACCCAGTAACTGGGTTGCTGGAGGTCAGATAGGATAGCTGCATCTCGTTAGACTGCAAACCGACCCCAACATAGTTGGGAAAAGGCTAGGCAGATTGATCGGTTGAAGTTTTTATTTTCATTCAGAAGGCCAATTCTCCTAAAAACGTTCAAATTAAAGTCGCAATCTCATGCAAGCGACAATCAAATGTCAAAAATGTTGGTAAACGCTAAACAATTTTTGAGAGATTGAAACTGAGATGAGAATGCGAACGTTGTTAAAAATACGGGATTTGGGCGGGTATCACTGGTAGTTTTAACTTATTTCCAAATTAAAAATACAATTGGCAATCATGGGAACTGCCGACAGAAGTGAAAACTTAAACATTAAACGCATCATTCATGGGTAGGTAGAGGTCTAAAAGTCGGACTTCTATAAGTCCTAACAGCAGTACCTACGCGATTGTAGGCACATGAATATCCTACGAAGTGATTCTGCTTTCAACATGGACTCGTCCCCAGGGAGCGCAAGCTGGATGCGTTGTAGATTTTTAAAAAGCAAGATCCACTCTTGATGAAATTTTTATACCCCCTGCACTGATCTGGGAAAATATTGAAAATGACAGATTAACTTATAATTCGATAGATCTATTGTATCGCCGTGAAACGCTCAAACATCCAGAATTTCCTGGACGATACCAAGAACTTTTGTAACACCGCAGACATGCCAATTTTGGAAATTTAACCACTATTCGGGTATTCTCGCCTCACCTGGAAATACCATAGGTTGGCAAAATATTTTGGTGAGACGGGCACGAGCCAGCATTTCCGGCGTGGAAACATGCCACCGCAACATAATTATTCTCGGGTTACTTATGCCCCGGTTTCTGAAGAATTCTTAAATGGAGTTTAAACTTTCAATAGCTCATATTGATTCGACAAAATTATTTATTTAATTTTAGATTTTTTCCTTATTATGCTTGGTTTTTGAGGAGCTCAGATAATCTCTCGATAGTAATTCACTCTTCTTTTAAGCTAAATTCTTCCATAACGAAGTCTTCAGAAACACGATATCGAACCAATAATCACTATCGAATGGATAAACTCCGTTTAAAAACCTCAGAAACCGGGCATTAGTGCACTCGAATTTGTTACCAGAGGCAGCGCATCGCATACTACAACTTGTTACGGGCTGCATTATTGCGTTAAATATCATCATTCTCCTGCCTTATCCCAATCTATTTGGGGTCGGCGCAACATGTCCTTTTTTCCATACAGAAGTCGTCATCTCGGTAGTCATCCCCTTTAAAATAACCTGCCAAGTTAAGGGGATGGGTACAACGATAAATTTTGTGTTTTTAGAATTCCTATAAAACCCAATAATGTATACTTACGGTTAAATCATTTTCATTTTCCGTATGTGTAATTTGACTATATTGTTTACTGCTGTACTCATTTTTTTTCGATAAAAAAAAACAAAGTAACACCGTCTATTTTGTGATATAAGTATTCGATTACACGTAAACCGCTCCTATGCAGTAAAATTTGCTTTAAATCGAAGGTATTTAAATATGTTAAGAACTTACTACCCTAAAAATTGATTTAAGTATAGCATTTTGTGATAAATCTACATTTGATCGAAGCGCGTTTATTCCGGTGCGCGTGAGTCTTTTATCTCACGCGTCAAACTAGACAGCCATAACGCCTCTTAAATCTAACCAGACAGAACAGCACCAGATTGATCTGAGATGCCTTGAACACACAGCCACAAAATAAACTTAAACCTCCTTTTCAACACGTTTATCTTTCTTTCCGTTACATACATTGTAAAGAAGATCTTCTTTTCTTTCATAAAACCATAACCTTAGTCTTGCTTCAATTTAAATGTTTGCCGGTTTATATTTCCTGTGAAGATTTTTTTTGTTTAAGAATGTGGAAACTCGCAAATGTGCAAATTTTGAAAAGCTTTCTTTATAGTAATTAATACATAAATAAGATAACGCAGGTAGAACTTTATCAGCGGCGAAGAATTTGACAGACATTCCTCATCACGCACGGTCATTATGGCTGGGCGCAAACGAGCCACCGCACCGACCACAACTACCACCGGTGGCTGGCGCGCGCCACCACCACTTTTGCAGCAGCGACAGAAGCGCGCGACAGCCACCGGTGTTTGGGAGCCGCCACATTTTTTAAGGTGATACAAAAAAAGTGAACTGGGCGGGAATAAGAAAGTGACAGAGTCAATTACTTCCACATGCGAAAAAAAGAGAGCGCAACAACGCGCTGGAACCAAAATCAAAGCGCCAAATGAAATAAAAATTGTTTAAAAATAAATTAAGCTATCTATCAAAATTATGTTCAGCCAGAATTTTCAATTATTATTATTAATTTTTAATTTTTAATACGCACATTTTAAATGCAATTTTGCAATGAAATTACTTAGGATTTTAGAATTATAGAAAAAAACATAAAAAAGTAGAGGTCTTTTCGGAATTAAATTCTATCGAGAAAATTAAACCCAATCGTGTTTTCCTTCAGTCAAAGTATTAATCAAATAGTCAATAAACATATATCCAAAAACTAAATCCATACATGCTGCAATAGTGAAATAAATGGTTACGAAAAATCCTCCAATTTATTTTGGTAGCGCCTTAACTCGCTCTCTACTGTGCAATCTCATGATAGACTCCTGAGTGATGGTGAGAGCGAGTATCGGCGTCTTGTGTGGCCCGTAGTGGCCTGCAAGTGGCGTGTCGTGGACACTGCTGTAGCGCGTGGCCGCCACCCGGCACACGTGTGCGGTGAGTAGTCCCTACAAAATGCATGAAAAAGCGTGTGAACTGTTTGTCCTTGGCTACCACCCCGGTGGCTGTGGTCGGTGGCTCGTGTGCGCCGAGCTTAAATGTCACAAACATGCTTATCAGTTGAATAGCCAAAATGATCCAAAGTTCGAAATTCAATAGTATAGGCAACCATAGTTTTTTAACTTTTCTTGCTCCGGCTACCTTTTTTATTTGATCCGAATCCTAGAAACGAGGGTTCAAGGTACAGTATTGTAGTCCTATTTGTACAGTGCCACAGGATCTTTTGGCGTTTGAATGACATTGACAGAGGGCGCTGTTGTTAAATATTTGTGAAATTGTCAGATCCATAAGCAACTATATTATGTCTTAGATAATATACATCTAGATCGAGCCACCGCGTGGCCGGTCATGAGACAGCAATACAGTACTTTTTCTAGGTTATGTGGTATGAGAAATGAAGTTTTTCGTAAGAAATCTTCCATATTTTGGACTGAAACCCATGACAATACATTCGCACAATGCAAAAACTGTCCAAAAAAGTTAAATAAATCGACGCAAGATGAATTTTGTAACAGTGAAAGCCCTTTGTTTGGCTAACATTCTAAAGTTTGCCAAGCAAAAATACGGCACGCCGTAAGAGACAGAAGATACGATGCTTTGTCTCAATTTTCCTACTAATATTCGTATATATGTGTCTCACACACTTCACACTGTAATCATGGCAACGTGTAGATGTTTAATGTCTTTGTATTATGATGATGGCTTGCGCACTAGATTAGAATTAGAATTCCATCCGTCCGGCCGTCATTTTTCGGATCCGATGCAGTGCGCAAAGCCCGATGCAAACTTTATGGCGGCTCGGAACATAGGCGCGTTACGTATGTATACCGCTCTAACTGTACTCACTAGGGTTCATGATGATCTACTATAGTTTTGAAGTTTACCCCATGTAAAAGTTGTGCCTTAAGGGCTTTAGCACACCTCCACCGCGAAACCGCGAAACTGCATGATGTTGTTCAGCTACTAGAATAGCGGAACTCTACTCTAGTAGCGGATCATGCGAGTCTCGCTGCTATGGTTTAATCATAGTGTCCAGTGAGCCCATAAAGGCTCATAAAGTTTGAAAATAAAACTAAAGCAGAAACTTATACTTACCTACTTCATTTTCAACGATATGAAATCGTTCTTTTGATGTCCACACGTTTTTATAGTCTTTTGAACCCTTATAACAAACAACCATCATAGTTAAACTTGATCATTAAAATCAGGTAGAATACTTGAGTGCAAATGTTGATTCTAAAAAATCGACAAATCGATGATGTATTTAATGGCCCTGCACTGCATAATATATCATCGGCGCACTTTCATCAAGAACCAATTTGAAGCCGTCACGCGAGGCTTGTACTGTACACGGTTGCTTTTATTATTTGCAATAACAACTGCTAGTTCTTCGTCCTTAATAAAATTCGCCCATACGTTTTTAGTTGTCTTCAGAAAAACTTTGCTACGGGCCCAACTATAGATAAGTGTTTCTATGGGTCCAACCGTAATTGCTCTATTTACTGGTTTATATGAGTCTTCAGTAAGAGGAGATAAAATAACAGTAGAAGATTGGTCGTTAAACTTGGTCGTTAATTTTGAGGGTACGCACAATATTCTGGACGCTGCGCTGCTGAATGTCTTGATTTACGGCTTTGCTACATAATTAGTGAAAAAGCGATAAGGTGAGTCGCAATGGTCGTGCCTGGTGTAGTCGTTTTCAAATTGAAAGTGGCACTGTTGTCCCCGACCTCTCGTCCTGGCCCTTTGCCAAGAAGCCGGGTCGATTCGGTGCCCCCTCGCGCGGGGCGAGGGTATTGCCTGGGTAAGGCTCCAACCAAATCCTATGTCTCGACCTTATTCCCAAACGGATGTTTCTTACTTTCGCTTTTAATGTGGCTTTAAACCCTGACGAAGGTCTCGGAACATAACATATTTAGGTAGGTACTACTTATTGTACTGTAAGCTATAACATGGAACAACCCTCGCGCGAACAAACACGCGATTTACTGCGGATTTATCATTCCCTGACATGTTCTTTGAAACTCATCCTAATTCATAAAACTTGTACGTAGGTTCTTGTAGTAATAACAAATTTTCAAAGTCCTGAAGGATCATATATTATTAGAGATAGAGGTGGACGTCCAGTACTGTCGGCGGCGCGCGGCGACGCGTTTGACATATATTTCGACCGGGCGGTGCGTAACACCAGCGATACATTTCTACCGGATGACTTTTAATAGTCTTGAAAAAAACAGTATTACAAGTGAATGGTCTAGAAGCCTATGGCACACCTAGTTTGAAAAAAACTTACAATAATAAACAAACTTTTCAAATATGGCACTTCGTCAAACAAGATTTCACACCATGACGTCTTACGCTCGCCTTGTTCAATGTCATGTGACATCAGTAATACCAAAGTGCATATACCTAACCTACTAAACGATATTATACGATCGACCAAAAGTAGTAATTAAAATTAGTTGAGCATTTAGAACAAGAGTGCAGAAAATGCTGAAATAGTGCTCATGTTTAAAAAATGGAAATCAAAACCATTGTTTACAAGAACAACGTGATTTCGAGGGTAGTCAGAATCTTCGCTTTGTTCGATGACACGTCATAATAGGTCGCTAAGATTCAGTGTTGCACCTCCTAAATAAGTTCTTGACTTGATTTTGAGGAAGACGACTCGTCGACACTTTGAGCGAAGCTTGTACTATATTGCCTAATGTAGATAGGTACCTACTAGTCCGCGAATCGCCTCCGGCTAAATGTTCTTCTGCAAAGCAGCGCAGGTCATGACAAGAACGGTACTGATGCGACAGCAGGAGAAACTGCTGATGTGTGGCCTGTGTCCAGCTCCAGCTGAGGTTTGTAATAGGTTCTGTTGACGGAAAACTCGTGAAAAACACGACCACGGGACGTGTAGCTAGAAATCACGCTATCTAGGAGCAGTAGAGCAGCCTATAGCAGTTTTGTGCTATAGGTACAACATTTATTTCTGTTGCTCGGTTCTATAGAACAAAGACTAAGGATATTGCTGCTATACCTTAGGTACCTACTTCACTTGAATCGAATTAAAAGTGGCTGATAACTAAATTGCGGGAATTGTTTTAAAATGCCGCTATCAACAGTTGATTTCGCTGGGCAGATTAATAATTTGCCAACTTTAAATTGGTTAATTCAATGCTTTCAGTTTAAAGCCCGAAGTTGCTTAAAAAGGCGTTGACAGTTTTAAAAATTATCAGAAGCAAATATTAGGGAATTTAAAAATCATAGATTCATAATTATGTTAGGATCATTACCGTAGGAAGGATCAGATTGAAATGTCTCAACTGACCTCGTCAGGGTCGGATTCATAGATATATGAATCTATGGTCGGATTGCATCGTGGATTGGAATCGATCACCATTCGCACTAAGCCGGACTCCGAGTTACCGCCATCAATATCTCGTTACAGAACATAATTGCTTGCCACTTCGGTCGTCTTAGCGCGTAATTCTCCGCTGATTGTCCAGATCTAGTTACGATTCCAATTTCAAGAACTGTATTCACTAAGCGGGTTTTGTTGAGAAGTTCCAGAATGATAAAAATATAAACTATGGCCACTGTTTTTATCATACCAATGATTATATAAAAATTAAAGCTATGAAACTTCAAGTATTCACCATTGAATTAAGACTGGCGTTTAGGGGGAAGAGGTGCTATGATATTTTTGCAAATAAGTTCCAAGACCGTGGGCAGTTTAGTAAAATCTATCATAGCTCTTCATGATTATTTCTCATGAGCGTGTTCAAGAAACATAGGCACTCAAGATTTCGTTGTATTTGGACTCAATATATTGCAAACTTTATATTATATTATAAAATTAGGTAGCTAAATTAGTTATATTTATTAGTTACTAGTTGCGCCCGCAGTTTCAACAGCGTAGACTGGAATAAAAAGTAGCCTATGTGTTAATCCAGGGTATAATCTATCTACATACCAAATTTCATACAAACCGGTCCAGCCGTTTGAGCGTGAAGAAGTAACACAAACTTTCGCCTTTATAATATTAGTGTGATATGGAAAGATAAAACTTCGTACCTACCTTGTTATTTGTCCTGATTTTCGTGATTACTTGTGAGTCTCTCCTTTAACTCCTATAAAACAATATGAACCTTCGATTTTTCTGCAACATTTTCTCAATAAACATTTCATAATAATTACTAAAGTTACTAACTTTCAAATTAAAAAAGAACCATAGAAATCGGGTTTCATAAGGCGGAGATATCCAGTAACACCCTTTTTGACTGTTTTTGGAGAAAGTACCCCTCCAATTGAAAATCCCCGACGACAAAAAAATTCTATAAAGTCGTAAAACCTGTATGTATAAGTACTTACCAAGTTTCGTCCAGATCGGTTGTAAAATACAACCTGTAAAGGAGTAACAACAAACTGCCAGACGAAAGCAAAATTTGCCAGACTTGAAGCAGAGACGCTTCGCTCGCTCGGTCATTAAACGTTTTCTTTTCTTGTAGTATTTTATATAAGCTTGACTTGACTCGTTTTTGCGACACTAGTTTATTTCCTAGGAACACCCCTCGGTACAGGTACGGTCACGAGTCCCGAACATCATTTGTCAAAAAAAACCTGCTCTATTCGCTTTAAAAATTTTGAAACTTTATTCAAAAACTTGAAAAAAATTCGTGATAGTGCCGGGGTGATACTTATACCTTGTTTATAGGTGCAATTTCAACAGCACGAATATAAAAAAAAAATCCGAACGAACTAGACAGATTATCCAGTGTGTTTACCTGGCATAAGTAAGTAATTTCCAATCCACGATTTTCGACGTTGACAGACGGAAGTGTGTCTAACTCCTCGGCACGGTCCGCTTTCAGCTTAATAAAACGTTACATTAACTAAAGAGGCTACATTTTATACTCAATTGGACCATTTCATTGTACGCACAATGTCGTAAATTCCCAATGTATTTGTTACAGAATAAAGTATGTGCCGAACTTTATATTTGTACTTAACAGCGTCTAATTTATGGCCAAAAAGATTTTCCTAAAGTGCAGTTTCTGATTGTGTTTGCACTTTGCACACGTTGTAACGATGTTATTGAATTGAATACTCAGGAGCATAATAAATCAGTGAAATCGCGATGTTTTCATACTTACATTAAAGATCATGTAAGAATATAAATGTAACACATAAAGTAACCACATGAATTGAAAACCTCGGACTAGACCAGGCCTGCCGTTGCCTGTTGCCTAGATTTTTTTGTATAACTTCATTTGGAAAAAGGCCAAAAGGAAATATGCCTGCAGCCTCGTATACTTTTACAAAATAAATAGAAAGTAGGTAATAACTAAGATCTTAACTGAATTAATTTAACAAGCGAGTAATATAACTTTATAGGATAAGTCCAGGATAGGTGCCACACCATTTGATAGGGAGCCATAACTTATGAATTAAAGATTTATTAGCAATACGTCTTTTGCATATGGTAACTTTGATCTTTAATCTATGATGGTACCCCTTTTGTTTTTACATAAGTTTCATAGATTTTGAGGAAATTGTCTTTTTTAAGCTCTCAAAAGTAGGATAGATGCCTAACGTGGGGGATAGAAGACTCGCTGTATGAATGCTTCAAGATTAGATGCTAATTGATATAAAACATACCAGTTTCAATAATGAGTAATAAATTAAATGCAATTATTACAATTCAATAAATAAATTTAATTTAATTATTTCAATTCAATTCAAATCAATAATAAATTAATTTTTATGACACTAATATTACAAAAAATAATCATTAAATGTTTTAAATAGGTACCTAAGGTTAACTGTTCCTTTTTATCTTTTTACTTGACTTGAATTCCGATGAATGATTTCCGTAAGTTCTAGCTATTTCATTTACACCTTTCTCGGAAAGCCTTTTCCAAGCTTTCTTCAGTCCAACTAATGTGACGGGAGACCAGCCCCGGTTTTCTTTTATATTTTCGAGGCATTTCTTCCACCTTTTTATAGAAATAGTTAGGGATAGGATAGATGCCCCTAAGGACATCTATCCCGGACAGCAGATGGGGCAACTATACTTTTAGCACCGGATAGATGCCTTTTTTAACCGACTTCTAAAAAAGGAGGAGGTTCTCAATTCGGATGTTTGTATTATTTTTTTTTTTTTTTTTTTTTATGTTTGTTCGCGCATAACTCCGTCGCTTGTCGACCGATTTGAACAATTATTTTTTTGTTGGAAAGGGTATACTTCCCAAATGGTCCAAATCCAGTTCTGATGATGGGATCCTGGAGAAATCAAAGGAACTCTTCAAATATTATAGGCACACTTATAGCGATTTGGGTATTTTTTATAGTAGCTCGTGCATTTGCTCTCGGAAAGCACCACTTGGTGAAGTGGAACTGATGATGAAGACCACAGATGGCTACCGGAACTACTCAATGATAAATATTTCACGGGTTGCGATTACTTTAATATGGTTGCTAAGCAATTTCCGCTCGTCACACAATGCGTGTGGTGAGTGTGGTGAGTGGTTGTTGAGGAGTTCTCCTGGTTGTTACCAGCAGAACTCCTCAACAATTAACGTCCCAGCATCGGGAAAAGCAATATTTTGTAACATGTGATGAGCAATTGACATTAGACTATTGTAACTTATACAAATTATAAACAGACCCACTAAAAAGCGAGAAATAAAAACTTTTTAACAAAAAAAAAAACCGACTTCCAAAAAGCACTACGAAGTGAAAAATAACTTTGATTTCGGAAGTCGGTGGCAAAAAAAAAGAAAGTTAATAAAAAACGAAAGACACCGACTTCCGAAATCAAAGTTATTTTTCACTTTGTAGTGCTTTTTGGAAGTCAGTTTTTTTTTTGTTAAAAAGTATTTTAATTAAAAAGAAGTTATAAAGAAAACTATGATTTATAGCATTATTTCGTGTACTTTAAACTGTAATCTAATTAAAACTGTATCAGCAAATAAATTTTTAAAATATAGAATTTATAACAGAGTCAAAAGATATTCGATAGTAAGTTCTTACGATTATAATTTCAACGCTTGTAATGGTCTCGCCGCGGAAGATTCACGGGCAAAACGCTTGCGCTCTCGCGTGCGCTTGGCGTGGCATTGGGGTCTGCGAGGGGAGCGCTTCCTATTACGTACCTAGTACGATTTTAGCATAAGACATTTCTAACATAGAGTATTCAAAGCCGCGGCACCTATCCTGGAATTACCCTAGCTAATTTGGATGTAGGTTTAGACAAGATCAAATTACACATGCCAACTTCCCTTAACCTAAAGCTCCATTTACACGGCGCCATTTTATTGCCTGTGGCATACCATAAAATTGAAAGGCAAATATCTGGCACCGTCTAAACTACACGTACAATATTGTTGGACGATACGGGCAACTTTGAAAACTGTTATAAGCATGTACAAGAAAATCACACAGTACGTACAATAATTGCTCGTACAATAAAATCGCATTCAATTCTGGCATGATCTGACATTTGTGCTGTCATTGAAATATGAGTGCGGTAAGTGAGGGTGTGGTAATCGTTGTTGCTATTTTGAGGCAAGAAATCAAATCAAGAACAACTTGAAAAATATCTTGAGAAGCGTTCAATAAAATTTAATGAAATATCTTGTCTAGGCAAAACTTGCATGCAATAATCGCCTGTCAATTTTATTGCCTGGTGTAAGTCGCATGCGATTTTATTGAATGGCAAAACTTGCATTCAATTATTGTACATGCCATTTTATGGAATCGCACGCGTGTAAGTAAACACTTGATGCAGTTCTTGAATGTCAAAAAACTTGAACGTGCTTTATGGCATGCAATTATTGCTCTTGAACGTTCCAGAAACTTGCCCCGTGTAAACGGCGCTTAAGTCTTTCCAAAATTCTCAGTTCTACCTTCATAAGATGCCCGAACGCATTCAATAGCATGTGTCCGGATCGCAATATCAATGCAAACGAGTGATCGGTATTACAACCTTCAATTAAAACGATACTCCTTCCTTTTTAGCATTCGCAAACTTGCATACATGAAACAAAAGACCTTCTAGCGATTTTTACCGTAACCAATATGATGCTAGCGCTCCGCGTTAGCCATAACAAAGGCTTAAGTTAGGTTAGGGCGTATGAAAGGCTTAAGCTAGGTTTATATGTAGACGTGTGAACACCGTAGCTCATTAACCCACGGGTAATTTATCGCAGCGCATGTCTTGAAGGCAAGGTGAAGGTCGGGTTACTTCCCAGCCCGTAAAATGATAGTTTACAGCATTGCTTACACTGTTGTGGTAGCGACTTATGTGACAACGAATCATTTACTAACCCGTTGCATGTCGATGAAGTAATTACAGAAGCCATTTTGCCTGAACCATGGGGTTCATGCGACACGCAGACTTCAAAGAACACTTGTCGACTGTCGTACATGAAGTTTTTATTTTTATGCTACATTTATGTTAAACTAAGTTTTTTTTACGTTACCCTTCGATTATTGTAACCTAAAATATCACTAGGGTACAAATTATCTATCGCTTTGAAACAACTTCCTATAAATCTAAGTACCATAACATAACTATCTATTAGAAGGTAATATATAAACTAACACAGATTTAAAATAATAATATGTACATTGTACAAAAAAAGGAAGGGAAAGGATCATAGGGCATCAAAAAATTCGTCCGCATCGCTGTCAACAGGAAAAGTGCCCAAAAGGCTGGCAGCATTGCCACGTTGTATGGCAATGCTGATTCTTTGGCCAAAAAATAGGCCAGCCCTCTGGTCACGTGAAGAGTCGACCAATCGCTTAGCGATGTCTTGGAAAACTAAGTGGGCACTCGGACCCCATGGCCCTAGTGTTTCAACCCCAAACGGCTCGAAAATATAACTCCCAAAAATATTTGAATATTTTCGCCGTTTGAGGTTTTCCGCACCTGCAGCAGCCGCACCAGCACAGCCCACTGTGCTAGGAAGGTGGGATGGCGCAAGGGTATCGACACACACACACACACACTATCTTGTGCTTCATGGTGGTAGCTTCGGGGAAAAGTTCAGTGTCTGACTTACGTCTTTCAAAATACTGAATATTATATAAAGTTATTCTATGCACTTGCACACTATGCATTCTATGGACGTCTTCTAGTTATAAGTTCAAGTTCATTCATAATCAACAGCTTTTAAAAAATGAGTTGCCTTTTTTTAAGTATGGAGATACTTTGTACCCGACGACCTCCCATCTTCCTTAACTACGTGTAGAACATACAAAGCCTGTTGATAGCAAAATTTTAACAAAGTAGGTACAATAAAAAACTAGAACTGTTATAATATAATTTATAAAAATAATTAGTTAGGTGCTTGTATCTCAGGTGCGTAATGTCAGATAATTTATATATATATATATATATATATATTTTATGAAGTATACATTACTTACACTTATTAATTTTTTATTTATTTTAGCTTAGTTGGTAACCTTATAGTTCATGCTGTGGTCTCTTCTAGTGAAGGAGTACACCTACTTAATACCTGATGTTGCCCTTTATTTATGTGTCATGCATGTATTACTTTTGTTGGAGCTCCTAAATAAATAAATAAATACTCAACTGTCTATTTCAGCATAAGGTACCTATTCTAAGTTGGTTTTGAAGTGACGGTTTGAGACAACAGGTACTTATTACAAAAATCGGCCAAGTGCGAGTCGGACTCGCACACGAAGGATTCCGTACCACTGTACAATATTTAACACTACATACTTTAAAAAATACTTCAGTTTAGAAAAAAAACTATTTTTCTTAGAATAAATAAAGCACGTTTAAAAGTTTTGAAAAATCTATTTAGAGAACTCAAACAATGGAACATCAATAGGCTTTGAACAACGAACGATATATTTGCGATTATTTTTTTTATTTCACCTGTTAATAGAACAATGAGAATAATTAGCACTAACCTTTTTTGTAGTGAACTCTGAGGTAGATTATTTTATGACTATTTTTGTACAGGCTATACTTACCTACATAACACTGAAAAAAAACCGTCCAGAAAAATTCATTAAAACTGTTTTATGCAGAAAATTGCAAATCAATATTCATTTAGCCATCTATTTCGATAAAAGTAACACGATGTCTAATAGATATTATATTTTTTACGTAGGTATAATAATATGAGTTCCAATATGTAATAATTATATACTGTGTGGAGCCTCTTTTATACTCTAAAGGAGCAATAGAAAAGGGATTAGCTTGGAAAGTGCGAGGGGTAGATTAAAATGAAGAGAAAGTTCTTTGGAAATAAAAAAATTCTTTGGAAATAAAAGTTCTTTGGAAACTTTTTTGCAACTTGCAGATAAGTCTAAGGTTGTATGGTAGTAAAAAAGACGAGCCCGTAACAAATATACCTACGTATTGATAGAATTATAATCATAATAATCATCAATACAACTCTATAAGTTAAAATTGGCTTCTAAAGTCATGTTTCATGAAATGTGTATGACCATTTCATGAAACATGACTTAAGAAGCCTGGCAATTTGAACTTCGAGAGTTGTATTGATGATTTTTATGATTATACTCCGATAAATATATTTGTTACTACCACATACGTCATTAGTTCATTACCATACAACCTGATTTTGACTTGGAAATTGCAAAAAAACGTAAGAAAATTATAATTTCGCGGGCTACCCCTCTAGCGCTTTCGCTATGGTCAAGTGGAACTATACGCCAATGACCTTGAGTGGTTAGCTTGCGCGTTCTGTGCTGAGCTCACGCAACGCGTCGTACGTCCAGCCAGTAATAGGACTCGCCCATCAAGGAGCGCTGTCCCAAATTAGACGCATTATTAATTTATTATACATAAAACAAAAGGCATTTTAATAAAACACGTATACTAAAAGATAAATAATTAAATTACCTTTATAATGGTGAAGGTTTCATAAAAATACGCCTGACAGTTTTTGCGCGATTCTCAGTTTTTTATCTGCGTTAGTGTAATTAATTTGTAAAGTTATGTCTATGTGAATATTTTAGATTATGTTATATAAACATAATCTGAAATATTCACATATTAATTTATTAAGAAAATGCTCTAATTTAACATATTTTTTCCAAATCATTAACACTACTCGTTTAGACGTGATCTTCAGTTTAAAATCATCAAAAGTCAGATAGCGTCGCCTTAACTTGAAACTTTTGCGGCAAGATTACTCCAGATGGATTGGAGATTTTACTGAACATAACATAGATAAATATTAGACTTAAGTACTTAGTGTTTGGAATCTTCTTCTAGAGAGCGAATAAGAAGTATAAAAATATATTTATTTATTTATTTATTTATTTATTTATTTATTTATTTCTCAGTACATGGTACATTAAGTTCTTAATATTAATAAATAGTTTCACATATACTACCGTTACCGGTGTAGAAATATTAAAATTAAAGTTCAATTTTATTCTATTCAATTAAATTCCATTATTACATCTATAAATTAGTTTTTAAATTCCATTATTATTAAATTTGTACATTTTTATACAATGTCAAGTTTTACGAGCATTTTTTTTTTTTAAATTTTAAGTATCTATGAATGAAATATCAAAATTTACTAATTATATAATGTCAAATGTTTAAAAACAAAAATAAATAAAGAAAAGTCAATATACACACGCATAGTACCTACTGATATAACTGTATTGTCAAAATTTATAATTTAAAAATTCGTTAACTGAGTAGAAACAATTGTCTAAAAGCCAGGCAAATATTACTTTTCTAAATTTATTAGTGGGCAACACTCTGAATCGTGCGGGTAAATTGTTAAAGATTTTGATTGCCATGCAATTGGAATTCCTGCTATACAAATGTAGTCTCTGGCTAGGTGCAAGTAATTTATTTGGGCTTCTGCTTTCAACTCTTTTCGAAATGTGTTCATACAGTGGGAACATGTGCGAATACCTTTTTATAAACATACAAATTTCAAAAATGTAAAGGCAAGGAAGTGGAAGAATTTTCAGTGCTTTAAATAATGGTTTACACGGCTCTAAATATTCTGCTCCATACACAGCTCTGACACATTTTTTTTGTGCCATGAAAGCTCTGTTCACATCTACTGAATTACCCCATATCACGAGGCCATAACGCAACACTGATGAAATATAACCATGATATGCATTAAGGGCTGTTTCTTTACTGGCTATTCGTCTAAGTTTTCGAAGAGCAAACACAAATTTGTCGAGTCGAGTGCAGACCTTTTTGACATGTTCTTTCCAATTTAATTTTTCGTCAATAACTATTCCCAAGAATAAGGTTGATGGTACTGGTTCCAAAATTGAATGATTATAGTGTATTTGAGGTGGTTTTACTACAGAATTGTATGTTTGGAATTGTACTAACTTTGTTTTTTCAATGTTTACGTGTAAATTATTAGATTCCAGCCATTTCATTGCTTCCAGTATTTCATTGTTAGTGTCAGTTTCTAGGTCATTCCTATTTGAAGACTTTATTGTCAGAGTAGTGTCATCAGCAAATAGTGTACAATTATGTTTTAGGCTCTTGCAAAGGTCATTTATATATATTATAAATAATGGTGGTCCTAATACGCTTCCCTGGGGAACACCACAACTATTTACTTTTAACTCTGAACTATATGTTCTTTTTGTATTATTGACAATTTTTGATACTACTGTACTTTGCTGGCGACTTGATAAATAGCTTTTGAGCCAGTCATTTGCCTTGCCTCTTATGCCGTATTTCTCCATTTTGCTAAGTAAGCGAGCATGTGGGACAAAATCAAATGCTTTGCTCATATCTAAAAATACTGATAATACAGACATTTTGTTATTGAGGGCTTCGGCTATCAATTTGACCAAAGTAAAGCAAGCAAGTGAAGTCGAACTATTCTTTCTAAAACCAAATTGGTTTTCAGTGAGTATGCTGTTTTTATTTAAAAAGTTGATTATTTTTCCGTGCATTGCCTTTTCAAAAATCTTTGCTATGATAGGTATCAATGTAATGGGTCTATAATTGGACATATCCATGCGGTCACCTTTTTTATACAGTGGTTTAACTATGGATTGTTTTAATCTAGTAGGAAATGTTCCAGTCTCAAATGACAGATTAATAATATAACTGAGAGGTGCTGCTAGGCTTTTACTACTTAATTTTATTATTTTTGTGGTAATTTCATCATATCCAGTAGCGTTAGTATCATTTAAAGAGTTAATAATTTTTATAATGTCTTGTTCATTTACTGGAGTCAAAAAGATACTGTCAGTGTTAGTGGTAATGTCAATGTTACTCACGTTATTATTAATGCTAAGGCTAAACTTATGGGTCATTTCTATAAAATATTTATTGAATTCATTGCATATGTCATTAGGGTCATTAATAATCTTATCATTTATCATTATCTCTTTGATGTCATTTTTAGAGTTATCATCATTATTTATATTATTTTTTATAATGGACCATGTCGCTTTGCATTTATTTTTAGAATTATATAAATGTTTTTTGTTATTTATTAATTGTGAATTTGATATACATGTTTTTAAAATTCTAGAATAGGACTGGTATCTTCTTTTATGATATTTTTTGCTTAGGGCATCATGTTGGTAATTGTAATATAATGTTCTCTTTTTTATGCACGATATTCGTATGCCTTTACTAATCCATTTATTTTTTATTGGTTTATTATATTTTTTAATTGTTATTTCAGGAAAACATAGTTTGTAAAACAAAATGAATAGGTCATGAAATATGTTAAATGCTTTGTTGCAATCTGTTTTTTCATCATATACTTCATTAAAACTTAAAGCTGACATACAATCAAGAAATGTATTGATATTGTTTTTGTTGTAATCTCTTTTGACCTCATAAAAAAAGTTTGTTACCTTTGGCTTATTATTAGCTATAGGGAGAAAGAATGTTAATGACTGCCCAGTATTATGATCTGAGAGTGCTAGGTTATGTAAACTACTTTTAGCGTCTAGGGTCGAGATGTTACTGGCTATTTGATCTATGCAACTTTTTTTCCTAGTGGGCATTTTAATATGTGTGAATAAGTTGAAATTATTTAAAATAGATATTAATTCTCTTGTTTGTGTAGTGTCTTTTAGCATATCAATATTCCAGTCCCCGCATATTATGATACGATTCCTATTTTTATGAGTTAATTTCTGTAACAAAACTTCCATTTTTTTGAAAAATATACCTGTATCAGAATCGGGGATTCTATAAACACAAACTAGTATTAAGTTATGACTCGGAACTTCTATACCACAGCATTCAAAACAATAATCGCTAGAGACTTCATTTGTTATTTGTAATGGGCTAAAAGTTAAATCCTCTTTCACCAATATGCACGTACCGCCCCGTTTTTTATTGGCTCTTGAGTAATTCGCAGCTAACTTATAGTTTGTAAGTTTAAGATTGCATTCATGACCGGATTGTATAAAAGTTTCGCTAAGACATATAAAGTCTATACCACCTATCTCTTTCGTCAACTCAGTAACTGTTACTTCAAAGAAATCCAATTTATTGAGTATTCCAGCTATATTTTGATGTAACAACGTAAATTGTTGTTTATCATTACTGGCTTTGCTGTTTAAGGGTGGGACGAAAAAACTTATTTTGTACATGAGCTTTGCTCGTCAGCGATATAGGTGAATTTTCATGGTCATAATACTCATAATCCAATGGGTAATTTTTGATGTCAACAAGTATGCGACTGAAAATACTTCCAAATACGCTTTGTATGCCTAGTCTATTTAGTTTGCCTGTATTGTATGAGAACATTTCCAAGGAGAGGTCACAATTCGTATCAAAGAAATATGCATAGTTATAGTTTTGTATGTCCATAAAAAGTAAATTGTTAAACAATTCTACTTTAGAGTTATGAATAAGGGCTCCCCTTACGTATGACGGAGAGCATACAATCACATTTGTGTGAATTATTTGTTCCAGGGATTCCCTAATTAATTTGACAAGTTCGATGGAATCTTCATTATCTTTAAAGTCACTTTCGCCAATCATTACTATACAATAGTCGTCCATACTAAAATCTTGAACCTTATTCTTAATATTTGCGAGTATTTCCTTCATTCTGCTATTAGGTGATACATAATGGCAATACTCAAACTGTTCGCTGAAAGTATCCTCTATAATTTGCACCGGCCGATAGTAGTTGCAGTTACTAAGGACACACAGTTTTCTTTTTCTTTGCTTTTCTTTTATTATGTAATTTTTTCTTTGGTTCTCCCTTTGTATGATTTCTGCTTCATTTCTAATTAAAATTGGTCCCTTAGATATTTTATTTTTTTCAGTTTCAGCGTTTGTGTCCTCTTTTGGTTCCTTATTATATGATGTAGAAACTTTTGTTGTTTTACTAGTTACTAGACTTTCGTTTTGAGTCAATTTTGGTGATATTGTCTTGTTGTTGTCGTAAGCTGGTTCGTCATCTTTTCTGTTTTGTATAGAGGTGATTGATCGCCTATTCTTTGTTATAGGCGTTGACTTGCTTTTCTGGTTTGCTTTACGTTTGCGTCCTGAGCGCGGAGTCAAATTCTTTAAGTCAGTAACATTTATTTCCTTGTATGCATTTATAATTTTAATGTATTTTTGTATATCTGTTTTTAGTCTAAAATTTTCCGAAATTAAATTTTCAATTTCCTGATGGGCACTTAGTAACTCATTGGATAACTGTTTGTTCTTTTCCTGAAGTTCTGTAATTGTTTGGCTGGAATTTAGTGACGTATTAGGTAGACTCATAATTGTTGTCTCAAAAATAGCAGAACTATCTGCAGTCAGATCGCATAATGAGCTCGTTCTGAATAGTTTACGGCTGCGGTAGGTTATGTTGTCGTCCATATTATTTTCCAAAACGGAAACTATTTTCTACCACTCACTAATTTATTTTTTTAATATGGTATCACCAACCCACACTTTGCCCTCTGGCGAATTGTAGTGGTAGTTTTTTTTTTTAGTTCGTCTACTCACCACTTGTGGATGTATTGGCGGTAGTAGTCGTACAATCTTTCGAGTCCAAAGTCCAATATTTAAAATCTATTGCAAAAACGGTATTCAAGTTTTGCTATTTTAAATAAATCACTAAAAAGGTTATTAGACTGCACTAAAAGTAGTTAATTATTCGTCATGTTTTGCGTGATGATGTTATTTTGCGGTCATGTACACATAATTATTGTTTAATACATAGTTTTGCACTGGAATGTTATTGATTTCTTAAGTCTTTGTATTTGCTTTTCCACTTGTCGTGAATTGCCACCAATAATGTCACTTGTTAAACTTAGTTCTTAAACTGCATCTAACCACTTTTAACACTATTTAGATAACAACTAATATTATTTCGGAATTTAAAATTACACCGCTCATGTAAACAGTGCGAGTGTTGCCACATTTCTTTTATTTATTTCCTTGTTATCTTTTATATTTTCCTTGTTATCTCCAACATCTATTAAAGCGGTACTCAGCAACGTACTCAGTGATTAAACGAGTTCGTTATTAATAAAGGTTCAAATCTACTAAGTAGTCTTGCACAAGACCTTGCAGTTTTTTAATCTAGAATTATTATTACTACCTTTTGTATAAAAATATCTTCCTGCGAAATAAAACGAAGGTACGGCATAATAGCAAAATTTAAATAAATGTACACCCAGAAAGATTAAAAGTTTTTGCTCGCTGCGTTGATTAAAACCCAAACCTTTTCCTTGGACGTGCACAAACACATTTGCTTTTATTAAAATAAAAACATAAGTAGTCAATAAATGTAGGTTTTCTTATTACTTCTTGTGTTACCCGGCGCACGCCAATTAGCAGACACTAGAAATTTTCCGCACGCACGGTGTGTAATCGACATTAGAGTTAATTTACGACGGAAGAAATTTCTGTAAAACCAAAGTGGTTTATTATTTACCAAAAAATGTATAATATCTTCATTAGGTAATTGGTAAAAGAATACATGATACAGAACACACACGGATAGAAACAAACCCAAAAAACCCTAACATTAGCTAAAGCTATACTTTATCGGTGCTCCATGTTTATACAGTCAGGGAAATTAAATGTTAAGCAAATTGACACCTTACGTCAATTTGGTCGTGTAATAGCCATTACATAAACTGTGATTTGAATATACGGACAATTTAAGTTGGTAGTCAATATGCTTAAAAATTTATTTCCCTAGCTGTATGAATAGTAAACCCGCTATAGCCTAAAACGCCAGTTAAACTTATAAGCAAAGCTCATACACATAGGTACTACAGCTATGTTTCTCCACAGGATGGACGACATTGAGCTGAAGAACATCCAGCTGCAGTTCCCGAGTGCCCTTCGGATAAGCGGCGAAGCGGGCTGTGCGGAAGTGCGTGTGCGCACCGACCGCGGCGACATCGTCGTCGCCGTGCAGGGCGACCGCTCCAAGCCTGCCATCATCACATACCACGATCTTGGGCTCAACCGTAAGTACCTTTGTTTACAATTTATCCTTTCTTCCTTGCGCTGTCTTGGCTTCGTATAATATTGGTTGGTCCAAGATATGACAGAAAGACGTGATTTATTTATTTATTTATTTATGATGTAGTTCTGTTGGCGTTTTAGTATGTACAGAACACAGAACAAACAGTAGCATTTGGCTATTAGGATGTGAGCGTTTTATTTCATCCTCATTTCAGATTGGTCTATTATTTTTTAATACAATCTATTTTTCGGTTAGTCCCGCTATGCTCTAGTCCCGCTATGCTCGACTCTTAAAATACCTACTAAAAAGTTTCGCTATGCACGAAATTCTTCGATTCTACATAAACAATGGAAGGTACAGTTGGAAAAAAAAGTGTTTGAATTCAAGTTAAATTTTTTATAGCGCTATTCGTGTAAGTGTAAGCGTCTGTAAGTTAAAATTTGTGTTGTCTCGTTCTGACAATCAATGACAGATGAATTTCAGAGCGAAATGTTTATGAATAGAGCTGTAAGTCAATACTGGACCCACAAGATTTAACGAACACACTAACAGTTTTCTTCATCACTGCCCGCGAATGTGATTTCGTGCAAAGCGAAACTTTTTAGTAGGTATTTTACGAGTCGAGCATAGCGGGACTAGAGCATAGCGGGACTAACCGCTATTTTTCTACCAAAAAATAGTCAACATTTCAAAACAAGCGCAGTTTCTTACAATAAATACGGCCTTGCACGCAATGTATTCAGTGCATTTGTAAATCCTCGATTTAGCCAACAGTGCAATCTGATAAACATGTTTGTGCATTGGGAAGCCTTGTGAGCGATAGGTATTTATTTGCTTGTAGAGAAAATTTGCCGCTCGTGCCTGACCACCGTTTGTGCAGGATCCGGAGGATACTTGCACGACATACATGTTCGTGCGTGTGTAGAGTCTTTTTCTCGAAACTTCTGCAACCATGCAAAAGAAAGAAAGAAATATGTGTTTATTGGCATTACAGCAACAAAATACACCTTAAAACTATAAAAAACAGCAACAATTATTATTATGCCAAAATGTCTTCAGCTTAGCCACTCAGATACTCAGATGACAACACAAGGGTGTACCATCTGACGCTGATTTTCGGCTGCAGCCCACGAGTGCCATACTGTAGAATAATAAACACATAGGGAAGTGTGTGTCCGTTTTAATAAATTGAGTATAAATGAGAGGCAATAATATAAAATGCTCAATAAATATCAAATAAAATGTTGTGACATACATTGTGGGTGTGTTGTATTGTGATAAATGTAAAACTAAAATAAATACCCAATATCTACGTATTACCTAGGTACTTGCATTAAAATAATAAATCAATAGAAAGTACCTATAAGGATTAAAAAATTGTGTGACTGGCGTCGTTCTTCTAAACTACGAAGCGGATTTTGAAAAGTGCTAACGTCCAGTTCTTTAAATAGGTATATTATACGAACGCTTATTCTTAATCCTATTGCTCCATAACAAAAATCTCTTATGTTTTTCCACCTCCACGTTTATTCGTTAAGAAACACATCTTTATTGGTTAGTTAAAGCAGTCTCTGGAAATGCCGATGTACCTATTCCTCACCTAGTAACTACAATAATAAAAGAGTAGGATAGCCAACCATTTTATGCTATACAAAATGACAAAATTGCCTGTATAAACGTTAAGGGCAATTGACCGGTGCTGGAAAAATGATGCAATTTTAAGATTGACATTTTCCATCTTCTGCCCTCTCATATCGAGTTCGGATCTTAAAATTACCAATTACGGCTGCAATTTTCTGCTTTTTTCCTTGCGTTGAATTTTACATGATAAAACTACTAATGTTTCATAGTGTTTTGGTGCAAATGACCCAACATCAGCAAGTTTCTTTAACGTTTTATTGAGTATTTGAACTGTACCCTAATCGCGTAACACACTGAATAAATAAAATATAAATTAAATTAATTCCGTATAAATCGGAATCTGAATCATTTTGAAGCAAATTGCTAATCCATTGCTTCATAAATATGTTCGAAATATTTGTCTGCTCGACACTACGAATAAGTTATAAGGCTCGACAACGTAAATAACAAAGAATGTTATTGAACTGTCAAAATGAAACCGATTCCGATTGATAGCGTGTTACGCAATTAGATTAAACTTTCATGAGTTTGTGATCAAAACCTGACACGGTATACCTACTAAACTCACCATAACCTAAGGTTTTGATCAAATTCCTAGGTTTACTTAGGTAAACAAAACGCGACAAACAAACATACGGTAAACGCGATCCAATCTCATTTTAGTAGAGGAGAAATCTTCATTTAAAACATAAGCTTTTGTCATAGCGGTGAAAGCTTATTTATTTTACGAGACAACAATAATTTTCCATCGTCGTTAGCGCTTTGAATTTGGCAGTTCATTAGTTTTACCAAATTTCGATGACAATATCTCCATTTCATGCCTATAATAGTTCTAATATTTCTATTAAACCCAACAGTCGGAAATTCACCATGTATATTGTGAGTAAGGTAACTTTAAATAGTGCAGGTATACTTAGATTCTTGTTTGTGGTTATTATTCTTTCGCGACGAAAATTGTAATACTTGATTTTATTATACGTCGGCTATGGCCGTCTGCTTCACAAAAGGTAGATGAGGTCGTTCAGAAAATGAGATACATTTTACGGCCAGCTACGAGTTTTTCAGGTTCGTTCTATAAATAGATTTACGCGAAAGCGAGAACGTATTTTGTGATAACATCATTCATATTTCACTCATTCAGTGTATAAATATTTTCGTAAGAAGATTGTCGATGGAAAAGACGTGAAAATTCAGTTCATCGCATCTAAAGTCATATTCAAGGAGTTCACAACGTTATCGTCTTGTTCATCGATGAGTAGGTAAATGAAATACATAAAACAGTAGGAATACATGCATGTATTTCTACTACTGTTTTATTTTATGTAAGTATTTAAAACTTGAATCTAGACTTTAGACTATATCCTCATTGTAATAAAGCTTTTATTGATTACGTAAGTTTTGTTACGTAACTTGCGTGCTGCTTGAAAGTAAGACGACGCGACGCTTTCAGGTGGAGAGGTACATTTACATTGCTGGGTATAGAACAAGATATTGCTTGTTCAGGAATCATGTTAAGCCGTAGTAGACCTCAATATCGGTAGTGGATATATATATTTGATGGATTACTTATGAAACCAGTTACAGCTTTTCGAGTCTCTCATGCTTTCTGAACAATTACACCTACATCTTCCATTGATGCTATTAATTGGTTGTCGGAATAGAAATCGTTCTATCAGAGCTTCTCATTGAATTAAAATTATCGAACACAAGGAAATAATTATGTCTAGACAATAAATAGCCTTGGTGTTGGTTCTTCACTATTATAATTTTTCAGTTGTCGTTGAGATACCCGATTCCTTAAAAAAATTGACGTTCGAAATAAAAAGTAAGTAATATAAGTATAATACAGTGGAGATTATGTACTAGCGTTACAGACTCGAAACTCGTACTAAATATATTATAATATACTTACTTTACATACTTATAAATAAAATTGGAGTGTCAATTGTAATGTCAAAATAACAGCTTTTTACTAAATGCATAAGAAAGTATAATATACTTTCGTATACGTACGGTACTTACCTATATAAAAAAAACATTTTTTAGAATTTTTGTCTGTCTGTTTGTTCCTGCTAATCTCCGAAATGGTTGGACCGATTTTACGGGACTTTCACTGGCAGATAGCTGATGTTATAAGGAGTAACTTAGGCTACTTTTATTTTAGAAAATGAAATAAGGTTCTGCGCAAAAAAAAATTAAATCCATAAGATTGTGAACAAAATCCGATTTAAATAGGAAAGTATTGAATTGACATCCACGCGGGCGAAGTCGCGGGCAACAACTAGTTGTTACATAAAAGGTCAAAACGTCAGGAGTTTTTGTAATTACATCATAAAAAATAATCAGCCGTCCCCGTACTAGGGTCGAGTATGTATTGAAGTTTTCTACGCGACAGTTGATAATTTTTTCGCGATTACGACTAGTCAGTCGAATAAAGAAAGTTGCTCAGTTTGATGGTCTTGTACCACACCCTTATATTTGACCACTTCTTTCTCATACTTGCTGTAAACTTAAAACCTGCCAAAGCATGGGAACACCGCGCAAGTTTCCTCTACTAAATGAAAAAAGAATTTTCAAAATTGGTCCACAGTTGACGAAAATGTCGATGAACATATAATATTACAAAAAAAATACATACCTATACTAGAAAGATTTAGGTAGTTAATTATAGGTAAACAATCTTGATGTCTTTTATCTTTTTATTTTAAAACGTCCGTTTTATATTATGTATACTTAACATTCTTTATTAAACAATATACAAATTAACACAATACTAGTACTAAAGTAAATGACTAACTAAATATACAAATAAATACAAAAACAATAGGACACTTCGAAGTCGTCGAAGTACTCGTCCGCATCGATGTCATCCGGAAACGTGCCCAGAAGACTAAAAAATATATTATACATTTTATTATTAAACTACTAACGTCCGTTTAAAAATAAAATGATTAGGTACTAAACCAATTAAGCAGTAGTTTAATATGTGTTTGTGTAAAAAGTGTCATCAAGATTGTTTACCTTTATTTAACTACCTAAAAACCTTTCTAGTATAGACGAATTGAGAACCTCCTTTTATTATTATACATTTTATTATACATTTTATTTTTAAACTACTAACGTCCGTTTAAAAATAAAATGCTACTAAAACCAATGTTAACCAAATACAACAATAATGATTAGGTACTAAACCAATTAAGCAGTAGTTTAATATGTGTTTGTGTAAAAAGTGTCATCAAGATTGTTTACCTTTATTTAACTACCTAAAAACCTTTCTAGTATAGACGAATTGAGAACCTCCTTTTATTATTATACATTTTATTATACATTTTATTTTTAAACTACTAACGTCCGTTTAAAAATAAAATGCAACTAAAACCAATGTTAACCAAATACAACAATAATGATTAGGTACTAAACCAATTAAGCAGTAGTTTAATATGTGTTTGTGTAAAAAGTGTCATCAAGATTGTTTACCTTTATTTAACTACCTAAAAACCTTTCTAGTATAGACGAATTGAGAACCTCCTTTTATTATTATACATTTTATTATACATTTTATTTTTAAACTACTAACGTCCGTTTAAAAATAAAATGCAACTAAAACCAATGTTAACCAAATACAACAATAATGATTAGGTACTAAACCAATTAAGCAGTAGTTTAATATGTGTTTGTGTAAAAAGTGTCATCAAGATTGTTTACCTTTATTTAACTACCTAAAAACCTTTCTAGTATAGACGAATTGAGAACCTCCTCCTTTAGGAACTAGCGTCAACAATTATGTTATAATAACTTCCTGTCACTGTCATTTACATAGGAAGTAGGTCGAATTTGTGTGGGCTAGGTACCACAACAAAACGTAAACAATAAAAACTTTTTTACAAAAAAAAAACCGACTACAAAGTGAAATATAAACTCTATCTTCGGAAGTCGGTGACAAAAAACGAAAATACAAAACCAATGACCGACTTCCGAAATCTATATCTGTAAAAATCAATGCCACTTTTCGTTGTAATTTTATAACTCAAGAACGGCTGGGCCGATTTAGCTGATTTTGGTTTTGAAATGTTTGACGTAGTCCAGGAAAGGTTTAAACGATGAGAAAAATTGGAAAAGTTGCCGGAAAAATTGGAAAATTCTGGAAAACTGAAAGTGGATTTTATATATTGAAATTTGAACAGGACGTCTGTCGGGTCAGCTAGTTAAAAATATTTATCACTTATAGGTACTTGTGTTTTTTTTTTGGAAGTCTGTTACTTATTTTTTTATTTGCCTTACACAAAGTTACCAATTACGTCACCCAAAAAGGAGAATATTTTCCAGTTACCCTTTAGCTTCTGTTCGAACTAATTTATTAACTGCTCATGCTGCCAGGATACCTCGTACAGTGTAATAAAGTAAACGAGACAGGTTAATGAGTAGACTGAAGCCAGTTTTTATTACGGCGAACAAGGTACTATCCAATATTGATTGTCATATTATTCTGAGATTTTTAACCCCCGACGGAAGAGGGGTGTTATAAGTTTAACGTGTGTATCTGTGTATCTGTCTGTGGCATCGTAGCTCCCAAACGACTGAACCGATTTAGATTTTTTGTTGTTTTGTTTGAAAGATGACTTGATCGAGAGTGTACTTAGCTACGATTCAAAAAATCTATACTTCAATGATACTTCTTCAATGGTATTCTTTTACTTCAATGATATTAGAATAATCTTGAACTATACAGGGTGACTTTGAAAACATGCGACAAAATTTAAGGGGGTGTTCTACGCATCAATATGAACAATATTGATGCGTAGAACACCCCCTTAAATTTTGTCGCATGTTTTCAAAGTCACCCTGTATAATGCTGCGGCATCACCTGGGATTTGCAGGATACCCAACTCCCTCACCAACTTACAGCAGAGACAAATGGCAATGGTCTCAATGAATAGGTTATAGATAGATAGTAATCAGGATCTGCTGATAATGTGTAGCAAAAAGAAATGAGGGTAAATTAGTACTTAACTAACTCTATTGTGGAAAAAATACGTACAGCTGCGCAGCGTGTCGATCGTAACGTGTCTTACCTAATCCCAACTAATATTAGAAATGCAAAAGTGAGTTTATTTGTTTGTAACGCTTTCACGGTAAAACGGCTGAACGGATTTGGATCAAATTTAGCACATGCATAGACCATGTCCTGGAAAGGGACATAGAAAGAAAGAAAGAAAGAAAGAAAAACGTTTATTTGGACACAGTTCGTGAAACACAAAAATACAAAAGAATAAAACAATGCGAAAATAATATTATAACCACAATAGTGTGTGCCTCACGGCTGCACCAAAAAGGTCCATTTCAGCATTAATGCCAGACAGATGCTGCCTGACGCTGGTTTTCTAATGAACATAGGCTACTTTTTATCTAAGTACACAACACGCGGGCGACGCCGCGGGCGAAAGCTAGTAAATATATAAAGTTTAAAAAGCAGGAAATAAAAGTTAAATAATAATTTTAAAAACCTCCGACACAAACAAAATCCTTCAAAAAACATGTTGGCCCTTTATAGTTTAATGTAAGTTGTAGGTAATATTTTGATCCAAGCGGTCGTCGCGTCTCGACGTCTCGTCGGGGGACGGCTAATGAAAACGCCTAACACTTATACCACATAATCTAAGATATTGTAGACAGGATAGCTGCTGTTAACTTCCTATTTTCATTAGCCGTCCCCCGACGCGATGACGCTTGGATCAAAATATAACCTACAGCTTATATTAAAGTCAAAGGGCCAGTACATTAATTTATTTTATCACTTTTTAAAGGATATTGTATTTGCCGGGGGTTTTTTAAAATTTTAATTTAACTTTTTTTTTTTTGCAAAATTCAACGTGGTAGGATAGAAAAGGGAAATCTATTACGTTCCTAGAGTTCCTGGCCACGGAATAAGTACTTACAAAGTCGCCTACGCCCGACTGGCTGAGTAGGCGTTTTCTGAACATTCAGTTTGAATATGTATTAAATTACTCCCACTATAAATAATTCCTACCTACTTGATTATTAACACGCTTTTACTACTTCGACTTGTATTTATCTATGTAACGGAATCTTTCAACGTAATTTTCACCAACTTCATGACGACCGATTAACTTGAAAATTTGCACACGTATCAAAGACCGATGACAATACAATAATTTGGTATCTTGGAACTGATCTGCCTACTAGACTAATAAGTAAGAAACAAAAATATGTAGGTAGTTTAAAAAAAAACTTTATAAAGGAATTAAATTGACTGTATTAGTTACCATTTAAAAGTACCTACGCAGCTAGTGACTTTCTTTAAATCGAATAAATAATTTTAAAAGGCGTGGAGTGCTTTGTTTTAATTAAGTGATTAAAATTACACACTACTAAAAAGTGCAAATAATTATTATGTATATACCTACTTATATTTATATCTTAGAAGTAACTCGGAATTCGTATTAGCTATAATAAGTTCCTCGAATGCATCCGTAGTGAATATCATTACTATATCCTGTGATTATACACTGTCAGATGTTTGTATTTCGGGAAACGTTTACAACGTTTACAATGGACGAAATGCATTTTTATCGTAACTTAATCATTTATAAGCTCACCTCATAAGTACCTATCACTCATTTAGGTACAAATGAAAAAAAAAATATCTTCTGATATTTCGAACCAGTTTTAGTTCCTATCAGAAACATTTCTCTGTAATATTGTGTAAGTGCTTGCCATCTTTGCTGAGCCGTTTGCTGGTGGTTTCGCTTCCGCAATAAAGCACATGACGTACAATAGACGCTGCAATATAGGCTGCTAAATAACAAGTGAGGCTTTATGACTTCTGCAATAACCGCCGAGGACGTCAAATAAACAATTTTCAGCCTAAAAACGTTTCGAAATCAACTGGAAGTTACCTATTGAAGAACCATCAAGTAAAATAGATGTTAGGACGAAAACAATTCACAAGTTTTTAGGTAATCCTTTTTAAACTTCCAAAGTTCGTTAGAAAATGGATGAAAACTTCATTGATTACTTAGTACTTTATTTCCTTCGAATCGTATCAATTTTCCAACCTTCAATATGTTTAAGTTATTTCTCGTACAATGAAAGATGGTAATTGCTTACTTTAATTCCTTTCAATATCGATTCCCGGGACTCGCCATTTGTCGAGCGAGCACAATAGGCAGATTTAAACAAAAGACGCAAGTCACGGTCACCCCCTGGCCCGGCTGTAGTTCGCCGGCTATGGAGTCCATTACCATAGCATATTAAAGTAAGCAGTATTACATCTTCATAGAAAACAGCTGAAACAACGCGCCTTGAAATCTCAGTAGATACCTATATACCAGTAGGCAAGGCAACAGCGAGTGCGCGGCGGTTACGCACGGACAGACGCGTATTTATCTACCGAGCGGCCATAGGTAATTAATTCAAGGTCACTGTCCAGATTAACTACTGTAGTTTTATTATTCTGTGCCATTACTGGTTTCGGAAAATAGGTAAATTAAGTAGGTGCCAATCTAATAAATAAATTAAACAGAAAGTCTGCGAACAAAATGACTCACTTATCATAAATCCTGTATTTCATGTATTACTCATGATTTACGTGAGTTATTAACACAAGCTACACTCAGGGCGTTAATATAATTGGACAATTAATTAGTGCGGTTGTTGAGTTAAACCAATTAATTGGCCTGATATCACTCAAACTATTTCCAACCACCGCACCGTTTTCATTATATTCAAAGAGCCAGATTGTCACAGATGTCGGCGCAAATTAAAACGCGGATGCAGCACCCAACTTATAATTTAATTAATTAAATGTCCATCGATCACTATAATATACTATTCTGTCCGCCAATTAAGTCGTACCTACTTGTCAATTTTCAGCTTTAATTATGACAAATGATCTTATACATAAATTCTGCGCTTAATTTTGTTAAGTTTAAATCCTAGTAGGTACTCGTACTAGGATTTAAACTTCATGAAATATGATTGTATTTTATACTCAATAAAATTAATTTAAATTATAAGGATCCCATTTGGGACCAAAAGGCAGGACAGTTGAAGCTGCGGTTGCTGGCTGCCATTTCTGATTTCACGAGTCACCAATGGCATGTGCCTATGTCGCATCTTTAAAATAAAGCCGTAAAATAACGTGCTGCCTTCATAATAGAATTTATGAGGAGCTCGTGGCTAAGTAATAACAGCCTCACGGGTCGATCCGTCAGGTTAAGCTACGCTTGCCGGTGTTGGTCCGTGGATGTGTGACCATCTTTACATACCGAGACTCCTCAGTGCCTCGGAAAGCACGTTAAGCCGTTGGTCCCGGCTTTCATCATTCGTGGATCTTTGACAGTCGTTGCGGGTCGTCAGAAGCCCGAAAGTCTGACAACCATTCTTACCAAGGGGTATCGTATTACCCAGTTACAGGGTTGTGGAGGTCAGATAGGCAGTCGCTCCATGTAAAATACTGGTATGCAGCTGCATCCGGTTAGACTGGAAGCCGACTCAACATGGTTGGGAAAATGCTAGGCAGATTGGTTGGCCCGACTAGTCGCCGACTACTCGGGAAAGTCGAATATCCGGCCATTTTTATTGTCGGTAAAAGGCACCGACTAGTCAGTTCTTTACTTTATTTATCTGATTGAAGTGAAATCGTAACTTTTATTGTTAACTAGCTTTTGCCAGCGGCTTCGCCCGCGTGGATGACGGAAAATACACCACGGGAACGTACCGGGAAATCCTTCCTTATTCCTTGAGTACATTATAAAGGGAACTTCTGTGCAAAGTTACAGCTTTCTAAGGCGTTGATGAGTCAGCCAGTCAGGACTTCTCTTTTTATTTATGTATAGATAATTTTTATTTTGATTTGATAAATAATCTAGAAATAGGTCCATAGTAATTGAAATCAAGGAAAATATAATTTAAACAAAAAAGAGATCTTCTACAACTCTGAATAAAGAACATACGAGTACGTACGTTACGTACGTAACTTACCGTCTTATTACAAAAAAATGCTTAAGTACTGGTTTAAACCAAGACTAAAAAGTCTAGGATTGTTACGATATTAAAGCTAGTACCAGGACCAAAATGTGTTCCGATTACAAAACGAAGACTATCGGAGGATCAGTTAGTACCATGGTTAGTACCAATGAAGGTCCATGCTGGTCCATGCTTTTAAAATATCCACAGATAAGAAACAAAAATGGCATTCTTTCATTCGTTCCTACAGTATTTATTTGAAGCAACGTTCCGTTTCTCTAAATATTGATATAAAACAACAAAAGAAAAAACGGGTTAAAAACTGGATTTCTGAAGAAAAAGTTAGTAAAACATGGATTTTAAATTATTATTAGGTAAATAATAACCATCTTATTTCGACTACCTAACGCGATGTTCTTATATTCTTATTATTATATTAGTACCGCAGTTAGTCCAATAGATAGACTAGGGGTCTCTGTGGTTTAACTTTAGTACCATAGATAGTTCATGAACTAGTGATAAACTTCATTTTATAATAACGTTTTATTTAGTCATGGTTTAAACCTAGTAATAATCCCAGTACTATATTTAAATCGCGTTTTGTAATAAGACGGTTATTGTTTATTTTAGAATCACAGTATCCTTTTTATATAGGTACCCGAACTCCACCGAAAACAACTTACTACTACTAGCAAGCCACAGTCACTAGTACTAGTACGTACTTCATATTGCTTTTACTTATAAATGTACTAGCTTTCGCCCGCATGTCGGAAATTATCCTATGGAAATGTATTACCGGGATAAAAAAGTACGGATTTGGATGAAATTTGGCACACGTAGGTATAGACCATGACCTGAAGTAGGACATAGGATTCCTAATCCAGGCCATGGTCTACAGTGTGCCAGATTTCATCGAAATGCGTTCAAAACAAACAAACTCACTTTCGCATTTGTAATTTATTGGATTCCATTGCTATTTTGTTAACCTCGTTGAATGGTCCTTGTCACATACACCTCCGCAACGCATTAGGCAATTAAGTTCAGTATGACAATTGCCCCAGTAACTTTATCTATTTGAAGGCGATCCCCTGTTCATTCGTTCATTGCCTTCAGGTCATTACGCTTTGCACAACTCACAAGCCAAAAGACCGTGTTTATGAATCTGAAATACTTAACGATCGGTTTGCTAACGGAACATTCCTATTATTCCTAGAACCACAACATTCGGAATTGTACTGGGTTCTACTTATATCATGAATTCATGAGTTATCGATGAGTATATTTCTGTGGAAACATCGATTTTGCTCTATTCTATAGAGCACCTCCTAGACCGGTCGTTCCCGCTCGTTAATACCACGTCGTTAACACATTAACGACTGGGAATGTTTTATTCTACTCGTTAACAGTGTTGAAGAACACGACATTTTTTTCCCAATCGTTCACCCCTCGTTTCGCGTCTAGTTTAGTTATACATATTAGTGTTCGTAACTGTACAATAATATTTTGTGTAATTTATAATATTGAACGCCCCAGAACGCGTGAGCGTGTGTGTGGGGTGCTCTCCTCTCAATAGGCCGCTATCTGCAGTTTTTACAATATAATCTTATATCCCAAGTTAGACATTAAATCAATAAAAAAGGTATGTTTTGCAAACTAAACTTATTAAATTAAAGTCAAGTAAGTCAGCGTATTTTTTTAAAATTTATTATAAGTTTAATACAAAAAATTTGTTAAAAAAATATTAGTGTGGCTGTCCGTTGCCGTTGGTCTCAGGCGCACTTGTTTGTTTACAGTTACACGTTTTAGACAAACATACGCAATTTTATTGATTGTAATAAATCCTTTTGAATATTTTGTTACTACTTGAGGATGAACCCTATTTCTTATCGTGGTTGAACTGATAACCGTTTCAAAGATATTTATGAAATTCAATGGATTTACCTAGTTTTTCTTTCGTGAAAATTATCACCGAATATTTCATCTGTCTCCTATTACATGAAAGTTTATGTACTTCTTTCCCTTTCTTACGTATTTTTATATTTATGATAAGTATCTGCAAAATTTTAAATAACAGTTTTTTTTAAATTATTTGATCTGCGATATCTTTTGAACGAATCAACCAATCGAGACACGGTTTGCGGCGTTTTATTTTTTCAAAAACTTGTTTTCTCAATAAGTTTCCCTTCTAGTCAATTAATTTCAGTTTGTAATACAATAAGCGTGTTAGGCGTGCACTTTTGGATTTTCCAAAAAAAAATTCTATTTCAAACAAAATGTTTTGTCTGCCTTTACAAAAGTTTACCTTTCTAAAACTCGTTTATGTTACCCACGGGTTTCTGAATACACGATTCAGGAATTCGAATTTATAGAATAATAATTAAGATTTTCCTTTCTATATACAATCTTAGAAACACTTCAATAGGCGTCAGTATGTAAGTCTTTTGCGAATTTGGCACGACAGCCATTCCAATTTTGTTAAAATCCGTTCAGTAGTTTAAAAGTTATAATGATATTTGAAACTGAAAGCGACGACATTGAGGGATTTCGGTGAAAATTGTTAAAAATGGAACTTTATTTTGAATTCGTTACTTAACGGCAGTCTTTCTCAATTAGTGTGGGGAGTTTATTATTTATTTATAGCTAAAGAAAAAACTGAGCTCAAAAGTTTAATTCCAATCTTTTTGTCTGAAATGTTTTATTTTTTCACAATTAAATAATATAATCCTATCATCAAAGCTCATTGATTTAAGTACAGGATGTAAGTACCAGAAAGGTGTGGTCAAGGGTGTGGTACCAGACCATCAGACTGAACAACTTTCTCCATGGGACCAACATCGTAACATAATCGAGAAAACCCCTACAAACTGATATTTTTTTATTATATACCTATTACCTACTCGACCCAAAAGTATTGGTCGGTGGATAATTTTTTCTCGATTACAATGTTGGTCCCATAGAGAAAGTTGTTCAGTGATAGTGTTCACCACACCCTTAAATTTGACCACACCTTTCCGATGCACCATGTACGGTGGGCTGCATCAATTGGGTACCCCAATTGTGTTAAAATGTTAATACAACTGAGGTACCCAATTGATGCAGCCCATTGTACATAGGTATTCACTGCTTGTGCCAACGCTACTAGTAATTCGTTGCTGTAATTCAGGTCCTTACTTCGTGCCCACAGTGTAAAATACGTGCTGTTGCAGGCAATACATTACAGGTACCTACACTAAATATCAGGCAGCGCTAGTGACCGCCTTTAATGATACTTAATATAACACTATCGAGTTAGTTCCTCTCGCAAGCTGACGTCTCGGTATCAAGTGCTGGCAAATTATAACGAAGTTTTATTACATTAACCCTTCCGGGTAAACTTAATGTTTTAAAGAAAACAATGAATGATGTTATTATTAAAAATGGCTTAGGCTTTAGTTACGGGAAATCATAATGATTAAAAAGTTACCTACTGCGTAGCAAAATATGTGTAGGAATAATTATAATGTAAAAGATACCTACAGAAAAAGTAAAATGTTTATGTTAGGTACTAAATTATGAAAGGAAATTCATCAAAGCGATATAATCAATCAACTTATACAAAGCCTTGGTTCACAATATCCGTTGTCCATCAGTCATCATTATCATTTAACTATTGATACGAAAGTCCGAGTTGATTGTACTTTTTCTATAATATTATATACTAGCTGTTGCCCGCGACTTCGTCCGCTTTTTTATATACTAATATTTAGGTTGAAAAGTAGCCTACGACCTTCCCAAGGTCGCAGGTAAAACAATTGGTTCAGGATAGTAAAAAAAATATGACGCTAAGAGGTAAAAAAAAATGTAAACATTTAAAAAGTTTATATCTTTTGGTTCTATTTGGTCGATGAAAAAAACGCTAAATGTTACTCACAATAAAGCTTCCTGTCTTTCAGTAATTCGATTTTGAATCCAATGAGTGACTTTTACGTGATGCACAAACAAACAAAAAAACCGACAAAAAGATAAAAATTTCAAAAAAAAAAATTTTTTACGTTCTGTTACTTATTTCTCGCGACTTCTAGTACTTTTTTTTTCAAAAATCTTTAATGTACAGACACAGAGGTTTTATTATATGTACCTAGATGTACCTATAATAAATATAGATAAATTAGTTTTTGACATAATTTTGTAAAAAGTGAAACTGCTGAACAGAAAGAACATTAACCATTAGGCATAAACATAATATTATCTAAGAGTAATAAAATACCTACTACGGGCGCACTATCGCTACCTCCGCATAAAAGTATTAGTAGATGGATTGCTAGTGTGTAAGGCTAGAGATGTCAGCAGAGATGGGGTCCGATAGGGGCGATGCCGACGGGGTCGCGGGTTGTTCGAAAGAGATACCGTGGCAAATACAGGCAACTGAAGGAACCCGGGTGGGTTTTAGTCAGTAAAAGTTTGACACGCCCTCCTGTTCCGCTCAGAGCGGGAGAAGTCACTTGATGATTTCCCAACCACAAAAAAAAAAGTGTGTAAGGCTAGTGCTTACTCAGCATCCTCTTACTCTAATTAATGTAATGCTGACTCGTTTTATTTGAAAGACGGCCTTTTCGGGTTCACTTTGTGACACGAGTCACGACACGCACGGGTTCCTACTCTGGCAACAAACCGCCTGTCCCTTGACAAACACAAAGCAACACCCCGCTTTGTTAAAAAGAACCTCCCTGAGGTTTAAGGTTCTGATTGAAAAACATTTTCAGTGAAATTAATCGCAGTACTTTTCGGCCCAACATTTTTTGATCGCGTGCGTACCGCTGCCGCTGTATTCGAGTGACGTCAGAAGGCAACGTACCCTAGTGTTACGTAAACAGCTGTTCGCGCACCCTCCGCGGAGACGGCGCTGATGTCACTGCGCTTCATTGCACCACCAGACGCTAATTTATTTACCAACGCTTCGGGAAGCACGCGCTTAACCCTCGTCTTGATATTTTAGTGTTAGCGGGACCGGTGTCCAGTAGACCGTGACGCTCCTAGTAAACGGTAAATTACAGAATATCGATAAATCTTCAACGCTTGCTAGAGCGTATCATTTATATATCTAAAGCTTGTAAAAGTTTCAGCTTCGCGGCTTATCCACCACAGTGCAGCCTGTTGCCGCCTTCCGCCTCTTCCGCCACGATATTAATTAATATTTTGCACTCGTTATTTTTACACCACTCAATTTGGCGTTCGGGAAGTAGGTTTTGTAGGAAGTTATTGGTCAATTATGCAAATTGAATATAGGTACAGGGTGTTTCTTTTAAGGTGTCAAGCCAGTGCGAGCTGATAGCAATGTACCATACCTATCGATTTAACGCCCATGTACGAGTATGTTCTACGATTTTTTGTAGTTTTGGAGTTATAATTTTTCATCGATATTTTGATTTTTGATTCAACGAGATGATGGCTTTAAAAAATTTTAAACTCTTTTTGGGTCAACCTTGAACAAGAATGTACTAAATAGGGCATTATTTGCTGAAATCGGTCGTTGAAGTGGTGTATCTGAAATCTTGTGATTTTCATATTTTATAATTTACTAGCCTGTGCCCGCGGCTTTGCCCGCGTGGATGTCGGAAAATATCACACGGGAACAAAAATCCTTACTTATTTCTTGTCTACATTATAAAGGGAACCTCGTGCATTTCAGCTTTATAGGTCCAAGGGTTTGGGCTGGGCGTTGATGAGTTTTTTTTATTATATTGAGATAACTTCTGCCCATCCGCGTGAAATTTCTTGTTAACCCGAACCACCCTTCGCATCGCATTGCGTGCCCGCGCTATTACTTCTGGTAGTTCCAGAGATTAGCGCGTTCAAACAAACAAAAAAAAAGTGTGTGTCAGCTCCGACGCACGACTGGAGTTTACTCCTGTTTCTGTGCCGTTCAGAGTTTCCGACTTTCTATTTTTCGGTCATTTCTGTAGGGCTGGGGTTTCGGTCATTTCTTCAATGAATCAGTGCTATACAAATAGCAACTTTAAGGTGTGAAGGTACTCCCCCCATCTCCGTCTTACCCCTCCTATCACCACCTCGCCTTCCCACCCCTCTTAACTTCCCCTGTCATCTCCCTTACCGCCCCATCACCCTCTTCAGCCGGTCTCCCTCTCACCCCCTCACCACATCGTCTTCCCGCTAACCTCCCCCTCTCACACCCCCTTCAACGCTTTCCCCTCCCTCTACCCTCTACCCTCACCAACTCCTCCCGTCCCCTCTTTCCTTCTCCATAACCTCCACCTCACTACACCCTCATAACCCTCTCCTCTCTATCCAGCATCCTCTCCCTCTCCCTCCTCGCCACCCCTCCCCGCCCTCGCCCTCTCCCTCTCACCAATCCCCCCCCCTTCCCCCTTTCCTTCCTCACCACCCCTCCCCTTCCCTCTTTCCCTCCTCACCACCCCCTCCCCTTCCACCCTCCCCCATTACCTTTTTTCCTGGGGAAAAACTATTAATGACAAACTTTATTAGTTGCCAAACCAAACCTAATGAAGATTTTTCATATTTAAACTATATTCCCTGTTTTCACCCCCACAGGGATGGAATTAAAAAAGATCGTTTGAGATATTTCACCGAAAGATTATACACCTATTTTCGAGTTAATCAAGCCCCGCAGTAAAACCTGCCCTGTAAAATTGACTGTCCCTTTTCAGCCCTTTAGGGGTGGATTTTCGAAAAACCCTGTTACACTTTATTCTTCATTTTTGGTCTTAAGTATAAATACTGAGTTTCGAGTTAATCAGACCGCGCGTTAAAATTCCTCCATACAAACTTTGACACACCCCAATCCCTCCTGAGGGGGTAGTTTAGGAAAACTAAAAATGACAATCTTTATAGTTTATTTAGATAAATATTCATGCCAAGTTTTAAGTCTATTAACTCAAAGAATAAGATTTTTCATACAAATTTCCATTCCTTATTTTACCCCTTTAGGGATGGAATTTCCAAAAATCCTTCCTTAGTGGATGCCTACACTCTATAAGGTATATATGTGCAAAATTTCAAGTCTCTAGGTCCAGCGGTTTCGGCTGTGCGTTGATATATCAGTCAGTCAGTCAATCAATCAGTCAGTCAGGACTTTGAATTTTATATGTATAATTTATTATTATCTTTGCATATTTTTGTCAATCCTGATATTTACTATTCCTCTACGTTTAAGCAGAGCTTAGTTGATAATAAAAACATAAATTTTATACCTACTACTATCCTTAACCACTACCATTGATATGGAATGAGGGATCCAAAATAACTAGAAAACTACAAAAAATCGTAGAACATACATGGGGTTAACTTGATAGGTAAGGTACTCTGCTATCAACTCGCACTAGCTTGACACCTTAAAAGAAACACCCCGTATATAAAACAAAGTCGTGTTAATTACACCGTTTATAACTCAAGCACGGCTGGACCAATTTTTATGATTTTTGTGTATTTGGATTTTTCTTCGTTCGGAATAGGATAATATGTAATAAAACATAGTAAAATTCACAAAAAACATATGAAGAAAATTCTTTTCTGATACATGAAATTTGGACAGGGCAACGTCTGTCGGGCTTTCATTCTATTTAGAATTCCAAATTCAAATTAATCTTATAATATAGCATGACATTTAAAAAAAAAATCAGTTGTTCATTTGTTTTCCCGCCGTTCGGTTTTCCTTTGATATCGATGTTTCTATAACCATGGAAAAATCGAAACTGCGCTATTTTCGAATACTAGTTCCGTCAAGGCACCAACGCGGCACAGGCAGCACGCAATATTAACGACGTGTATGGACAAGGTACTGCAAATGAATGCACGCTACGTTTTTGGTTTGATCGCTTCCGTTCTGGAAATTTTGATCTCAATAATGAGCCCCGGGGAAAAATTTCAATTCCAGGCGGCGAAAAACGCCTTTAAAGAAGAATCATCTTTCACATAGTCCATCCATCTTTTCTTTGGTCTTCCCCTACTCTACTCTTATAGCCATCGACATTCATACTAAAATCTTTTTCATATTTTTGACTTTTTCCCTTTTTTGTATTCCGGTATTTTACTTTTCAACAAAAAATCGTAAGTAAATTAATTTTTCCTACTTACACAATTCAAAATGTTCTCAGCTTGCGCCTTCGGGAACTTCGCGCGTTTACATTAGAATATTCATAGCTAAGACAGGACAACGTCTGTCGGATCAGCTAGTTCAATATATTAACTTGAATTGATTCGTTCGCTCGGGTTAGGTCATATTCAAACAAATTCAACAAAAATGAAGCCTATTCGAATCAACTTGCTTCGACCCAAGTTCACAACATGAAATTACCCGTGTAAATTCTTACAAATTTTAATTGTCATCTAGTCGGTGTCCGTTGAACCTGTGGTTGGACACTGATTATCCCTTGTAGTGTATTCCTTGTAAGTAGCTATCTCTTGCGGTTTGGATCCCGTTCTGGAGCTCAATCAAAATACACAGAGATTTTTCGCGAAGGTTTTGTTATTTAAAGCAATATTATGAACTACTTAATTGGAAATACCATTTGAAATTATAAAAAAATATTGCTGTTTATACAGTTTATTTCTGAACAAAATAACATCGAAGTTATTTGAAGCTCATGAAAAATAGGCGAACTTTCTGAGCTCCGAGAATAAGATAAGTGATCCAATCAGACCCTGACCCACAAAGAATGGCAACAATATGAACGAAAACATTTTGGCATCATCACTCTTCAATTTCGTAAAAAGGAGTTCTTCGTCTCCGAACTTTGAAGGTCCACTAATTTCAACGTTTCCGGTGGGAAGAAGTGATTTCGTACAGGAAATTGAATTATACCGAATCCGGAATTATACGAGACGTTCGTCTTTCTCCATAGCTGCGGCTTACCATCATGCTAAAGTCGTACACAAATTATATAAAATTTCACCACGTGATTAAAAGAGTCTTCTGAAAAAAATATGCTACTAAAAATAATCCTATAATGACCTTCTTCGACACCCACCGCTAGATTGAACGTGATTATAACTTCGTGTGGAGGCTTACGGCCCACCTGCAGCTGTAGGTAGAGAGCCATTATTAATTAGGGCCACGGCTCATAATTTACACGTGGAAATCTCAAACTTTAAAGGCATTTCTAATTCAAATGCTTCTTTTCACATCAATGCTACTTTTTAAATATACTTGGGGCCAGTAGTTGCAACCAAACAGTAGTTTCGTTTCTAAAATCGCAGTCTACAATATTGAGGAAACTGCAAAGTGTACTATTTGCACAAAGATAAAAAGTACACATTCCGAGCACGCTTGATTGAATACAGGCTGTAAGTGTAAACAGTGGCAATCTTTTAAGGGGTCATTGTACGCATCATTATGACCAACTTTTGCTATGGGACCAAACCTGAAATCGCGAAAAAAAATCAGTTGTTCAGTACATTTATGTTCGCATAATTCGTCAAAATGTAGGGAACAGCTGATTTTTTTTCGCGATTTCACGTTTGGTCACATAGTAAAAGTTGTTCATAATGATGAGTACAATGACCCCTTAAAAGATTGCCACTGTTTACACTTACACCCTGTATATTTACAGCTTTGATACTAGACGGGGGGTCAACATTGACACCAAAACATCCATACTTAATCAATCTGCCTAGCCTTTTCCCAACTATGTTGGGGTCGGCTTCCAGTCTAACCGGATGCAGCTGAATACCAGTATTTACATCCATACTTAATATATAATAATTATTATAAATGCGAAAGTAACTGTCTGATACCTTAACGGACGAACGGATTTGGCACACAGATAGTCCCATGACCAAATGGACACAGGACAATTTTTATCACCGTAGTACGTTCCCGTGGGAGAATAGGTTACTTAATTGACAGTCGGAAAAATACCTTATGATTTTTATTAACTACGTAGAATGGCTGTTAGCTAAAAGTATCAAAATTCAACTTTTTTTATAAATGATTTTAGATTAATTAATATTTTTGGGAAATAATTACATAAAAATATAGAAATTGGTCTCGTGATATTGAACGGCAATCATAGCGCGACTCGTCTCACTTTCTCAGTTATGTCACTTTGACAAAATAACATTGTTTCAGGGTAGCATTCGCATGTTTATTTGGAATACTCAGAAAACGAATACGATTGAAATGTATGATTTTAAGAAATATCAAAATGAAAACGTCTGATGCGTTTTGAAAAACGGGCTATTTGCGTTTTAAATATTTAGATCGCTGTTATCACTTCTTTATTTTTAATTCGCATTTAATCGATTTGATTCGACTTTAATAAAATAATCGATGATATCGATTTTTTTTTAGTTTCATTAATTAGTAAAAAAAACTTACAAATCAAATCGATTATTTGAATCGATATCGAATGTCATAAAAAAAGCATAGGGCATTGATTATTTGTTTTTACTTGTTTGACAGCAAACAATCTATCACAGATGTCACAGATTTGATGACTTTTAAAGATGATGACATCACTAGAGCCGCTATTATGCCCATTACCTACTGTGTGCCTGTTTGACTATGAAAATTGAATTGAGAGAATACTAATTTTTCATTTATTAATAAATGAAAAAGTCAATTTTAATATTTTGATGATATATTCATGTTTTAAGGAAAATTAAATAGATCACAAGGAACATTTTTAATCGGTTTCCTAAAAACTGTCAACTAGCCTATTTATTACCGACCTTGAAATAAAAATTGTACTTAGTTTATATTTTTTCTTTTTTAACAGTGTTATGGAATATTTACGAGTATAGATAGACTCGGCACCTACATTGTTTGTTAATTTGAAAATAAAAGAAACTTTGTGTAGTAGTAAACAAAGCTTCTTCTATTTTCAGATTTAATATACTGAAAAGTAACCGCAAGCTATGGCTTAACGAAAATTCTATTACTTGCAGATTATTGCATTAGCTCTTGGAGCCGCAATCAATGTAGAAGGTTCCAATGCTGTAGGTAATAAAATTGACATGGGAAACCAGGTTACAATGCTTTATTAAAACTGAAGGGACAGTGTAGCAACCACTACTTAAATTATTTTGCTTAGCAAAATAATCATTTGGACGAAACATTATAACCTTTTTTTCACTATTAAACAGAGCCTAAGATAACGAATAATAATAACGTCCGTTAACTCCGTACTAACGAGGTAAATAACTTAATACGTTCTTAAAAACTTAAAATAACAACAGTGGTAGAGCTTTTTTTTTACTAATGCTGTGATAAATTATTTACTAAACTATCTGCCTATCCATACCCAAGCTGCAAAGAGACGCTGGACCCCTTGCTGAATATGACTTGAATAAAAAGGGGAGCAGCTCGCTTAAATATAAATTATTTCATTTAGTTGTTAGCTTATACAATCAGGGATATCAGACAGCAGACTTTACAGTTGAGGTTTTATTTCTCCTTTCTTCCTGATTAAAGCTGTTTCTATAGAGAGAGCAGAACAATACTTACTTTGTGTTAGTAATCGCGTGAAGTTACAATCATGTGTACGGTTAATGAGTCTGAAGGTGAAGAGAATATGTAAAGCTAATAAAGTGATTAAATTATCATAAACTTAACATTAATATCACCTCTCAAGTTGCGCGTTTAATCATTCAGAAGCACTTTGCTAACGATGGTTACTATCCTATGATTGTTTTGTTTTAAATTATTACATAGGTACTGCGACATATCTATCGAATGTCAGGAAACAAATTACTGTAAAATGGTTTGCATTTGTACACTTCACTTTGACATTTAGATGAACTTAAAATTTTTAATTCACTCTAAAAGAAAATTTTCGACTACAATCATGTTTCTAAAGGTATACTTACCTTCTTTCTGAAGTACAAGAGTCCTCTTTTTATTACAGAAAAAACTCCATTGATGTATGTAGGTAGGTATTGTGAAGCCTTCTTGTTGCTAGCTCCTCCGAGAACGATAAAAAAATAAAAGGCTTGTTTTTAATTTTTTAAGAGAAGAACTTCAGCTATGTATAAATTATTACCCCGTCGCGAAATGAGCAACGGATAAAGAAACGAAGTTAACGATAAAAGAGAACAGTATTTTAAAGTCTTAAAAGATGCCTAAACATAGGTTTCGACTAAAGAGACGAGCTCCGTAACGTAGCTCCGAGCTCGAATAGTTAGCTCCGTAAGTTTGATCAAATGACTTATCGTTATTCTTGTAAATATCCTTTGTGTAAAAACTATCTTTAAATCTCCGATGTTCATTGTTTTGTGAATACTTTATTATTTATAATAGTGAGTCAAATAAGTGGCAAAGGGACGTGATTAAACATTTCAAGCAAGTTTAACAAACTCTTCACAATCTTTGGCAAGGTGTCCAAACTACGGTACGTTTTTATAGCTCACCAGCTTTAACTTGCTATCATTCTCATAATCTATATATTTATAATTCAAAGTCCTGACTGACTGATATATCAACGCACAGCCCAAACCACTGGACCTAAAGACTTGAAATTTTGCAAATAGATACCTTATACAGTGTAGGCATCCAATAAGGAAGGATTTTTGGAAATTCCGTCCCTAACGGGGACAAATGGGCGATGAAAGTTTGTATGAAGAATCTTATTCCTTGAGTTAATAAACTTGAAACTTGGCATGAATATTTATCTAAGTAAATTATAAAGTTTGTCATTTTTAGTTTTCCTAAACTACTCCCTCAGGCGGGATTGGGGGGTGTGAAAGTTTGTATGGAGAAAATTTAACGCGCGTTCCGATTAACTCGAAACTCAGTATTTATAAGTGAGATCAAAAATAAAGAATAGTGTGGATCAGGGTTTTTCGAAAATCTACCCCTAAAGGGGTGAAAAGCGATAGTAAATTTTACTGGGCAGGTTTTACTGCGGAGCTTGATTAACTCGAAAATTGGTGTAAATAATCTTTCAGTCAAGTTAAGGAAATAACCCGAACGATTTTGTCCTGTGGAAGTGAAACAGGGATTGTTATATGAAAAATCTTATTCATTTGGTTAATTAACTTGAAACTTGGCACAAATACTTACCTAAGCAAGTAATAAAATTTCACCCAGAGGCTAGAAGTGAAGGAGGAAGGGGAGGGGTTGGTGAGGAGGGAAAGGGGGAAAGAGACGGGTGGTGAGGAGAGAAATGGGTAAGGGCAGGGTGTGGTGAGAGGGAGGGGGAGGGGTGGTGAGGAGGTAGAGGAGGTGGATGATGGAGGGAGTGGGAGAGGGTGGATATGTATAGGAGGGTGTAGTGAGGGGGAGGGCGTGGAGAAAGAAAGAGGGGGAGGGGAGGAGTTGGTAAGGGTAGAAGGGGAGGGGAAAGCGGTGAAGGGGTGTGAGAAGGGGAGGGGGGATTAGCGCGGAGGTGAGGTGGGGCACAAAAACAGGAGTAAACTCCAGTCGCGCGTCGGAGCTGACACACTTTTTTTGTTTGTTTGAACGTGCTAATCTCTGAAACTACCAGTGGGTGAATAAAAAGAAAAGAGAAAAGTCCTGACTGACTGACTGGCTCATCAACGCCCAGCCCAAACCCTTCGACTTATAAAGCTGAAATTTTGCACAGAGGTTCCCTTTATAAGGTAGACAAGAAATAAGGAAGGATTTTTGTTCCCGTGGGATATTTTCCGACATCCACGCGGGCGAAGCCGCGGGCAAAAGCTAGTATAATTTAATGTAACTCTCGCGTTATTGGTCATCTAGCCGAGATTATTATATGATTTTTATTGGAATACTAGCTGACCGGACGGACGTTGTCCTATCCAAACAATAAGTCATATAAAAATCCCATAGAGAGAAGGACTTTCAGTTTTCCCGAATTTTCCGACCAATACAGACGATTACGAACAAGTTGTCAGTTTTAGACCATTTTTGTAAGAGCTCTATCGCAACAACTAAACAAATTAGGAATTTGAAACTTTTGTGTATCATGGTAGCATTACTGTATTTAATCAACTAATACAAAAAACGCCGATTCATAAGGCATTTTGTTTAATTAAGGAAAAATAACTTCGATTTTCACAGTATCATTATGAAATACACAGTAATATTTGCGATTGTTAAAACTTAAGATGAAAAATATTCTCCATTTACTTAGTTTTTTTTTTTTTAATATGTAGGACTGTAGGTACCTACCTAAGTAGTGTTAAATATTGTACGGTTGCGAGTCCGACTCGCACTTGGCCGGTTTTTATTATACATTGTGAGTCTTTATAATGTGCACATGTATCGAAATGAGGGAAACTATGCTTAACTTTACCGACGGACAAAACATTTTAAAAAGTCTAAAAAAAACTCATACTGTATGACAAGTGTGTTTTGTGTTCAACTGAGAAAGCTCTGCACGTTTTGTACGGGCCCGGATATTACGTTTACGTAACATATTACCTAACAATAGAAACGTAAACTTTCATTTAAGTAGTAGTTAATTATAAAAATATGATTCGGAAAAACGAACTTTGTGTCCATAAACCACACAAATTTCTCCTATTTAGGAAGTAGCGGGCGAAAATCAGTATAAAAGCCACATTTTCCATTCAAGTTTCATTTTCATTCGGAATCCCGACGTCGAATTACGTAACAGTTTCCTTACTGCGACCTCGGTCTCGCCGCTACTACAGCCTGCTACTCTAAACTTGGTCACATGTTTTTTTCAAGTTGCTTTTATACGAAGCAGTAATAGTGCAAAAAGAACGAAACTTCACCTTCAGTGGTGCGTGCACAAGTTTATTTCAGAGTAAGTTGGTCTGATTCGTGAATGTCGCAAAGGTAATGGTTGCCAAATACCACCAGTGTTATGTTTAGGATGTTTATAAATAATTTAGTAAATCTATAATCATGATTATTTTAGGATTTGAAAAAAAGTTTCACGAAAATCACGGGATGTACAAATCGTGTTAAATGTAAACATTAATTTGGTTTTGTGATTAAATTAGGTATTCATAACCAATTGATTTTGAGTGTTTTGGCCTTTCTGTTAATATACTTCGTAACATGGAAAAGGGTAAAAAAAAAACCACCAGAATGCCGTAATAGGGAGTTTCAAGGTGGACTCATAAGCGCATAATGTAATGAAACATTTTATGTTGATCAGTTTATTACATGCAAAGTTCCCTCCACTTAATCAAGTAAAATGACTGATAGAGACCGCCCGCGTATAGAGATGTAAGTCCGCCTCTTGCGTGCCTTTATTGATAGCGGCCAGTGTGGGCCGAAGTAATCAAGCTGACACACCGGTTGATTGCTTGCATTGTGCCATTGACTAGAGATCGCCATAATACCCCTTTTCCCTCTTCACTAATTCGTTCTACTATCCGGAATTAATGATGGCCTTAGTTGGTGTCCGTATCTGTGAAACATTCGTAATGAATGACTTGTGCATCTAGTTAGTAACTAGTATAGATAGTGCAATCCACGAAGACGCGCACCACTACTCCTTCTAACCGTTTAAAGTATACGTGTGCAATAGGACGAGTAGTGGGGCGCGTCTTCGTGGATTGCACTATCTATAGTGACCGGCCGAAACAAGATTTTCAGCCAAAGCCGAAACCGTAACTGAACCTTCGGCTCCTCTTCTAGTTTCGGCCGAAATCGAAACATACGTAGTTTAAAATTTAAAAAAGGTTAGTTAATTAGATGACATTACTTTCCGAAACATGTCGTTTTTCGTTTTGCTAGAAATAATTTGATTAAGGGCTGATTTTCCAATTATGAGAAATCTGATAATTGGAAAATCAAGCCTCAATCAATTTTGAGTAGTCGGGTTTTAGTTTTTAAACTTACTTTTTTTTCACTTTGTGTTCTTTTTAGAAGTCGGTTGGTTTTTTAACCGACTTCCAAAAGGAGGAGGTTCTCAATTCGTCGGAACCTTTTTTTTTTTTTTTTTTTTTTTTTTTTTTTTTTTTTTTTTTTTTTTTTTTATGTATGTTCCCCGATTACTCGAAAATGGCTGGACCGATTTGGATTTTTCTTTTTTTGTTCGAAAGGGTATACTTCCCAAGTGGTCCCATGATCATCAAGTCAGGATCTGATGATGGGATCCCATGGAAATCGAGGGAAACCCTCAAATTTTATTGGCACACCTATATCGATTTCGGTATTTTTTATAGTAACTCGTGCATTTGCTCTCGGAAAATACCATTCGGTGAACTGGAACTGATGATGAAGACCACAGAGGGCCATCGGAAATACTCAATTATATCTAAGTATATCACAGGTTGCGATTCGATTACTTTAATATGGTTTATGCTCGTCAAAATGCATAATGGTAATGGTGACTTCACCATGAGCTCCAGTTCTCCTGGTTCTTACTAGGAGAACTCCTCAACGATTAACGTCCCTGCATCGGGAAAAGCAATATTTTGTAAAACGTGATGAGCAGTTGACATTGGGTTATTGTAACTTAGATAAATTACAAACTGAACCACTAAAAAGTGAAAAATAAAAACTTTTTTACAAAAAAAAAAACCGACTTCCAAAAAAAACACTACAAACTGAAAAATAACTTTAATTTCGGAAGTCGGTGGCAAAAAACTAAAATACAGATCCAAAGACACCGACTTCCGAAATGAAAGTTATTTTTCAGTTTGTAGTGTTTTTTTTGGAAGTCGGTTTTTTTTTTTGTAAAAAAGTTTTTATTTTTTTGTAAAAATGTTTTATAGTTCGACATGTCCAATGTTTATGCCAACCTATAGAATGCTCAGCAAACCTTGTTTAGGGTTTTTGTTATTCAGAGATTCGGTGCTTAAAGCAAAACACTAACTCATAATTACAGTGTTACGAGTACAATAATATGTTACTAGATAGATATTTACTATAATCTAGCTTAAAGATACTTAAGTATCAGAAATCAATAAAATCCAAGCTGACGCATACCGTTTCGCTACTGATGACGTAGCCTGATTTAAACATACGAAACAGATAAATCTGGAGATAACAAGGAAGATTAAAGTAGGTTTTGGAACATGGCGTTAGTTATTTTTGCTCTAGAAATATTGTATATTGTGTATCCTGGGATAAAGAATGTTTCTCTAGCAAAAATAACTCGCGTAGTTTCCTTTACGGAAATTGTGTACACGGTTTGAATATCATTGTGTGCATGGACGAGGGTACACAGATTTGTTGAGTATTTATATGGAAGGGATGACATGTTATTATCAACGTGTGATATTGAAATGGCGAGCTTTTCTGGTGTCGCACCTCTAGCTGTGAATGAGATCTTTTCACTCATTCACGTCTTCAACACATTCTGAAGAGCTTCTAAGAATAGTTGAAAAGGACTCTCTGTGACAAGTTTATACGAGTTTTAAAACGCGTTGAGAATACTGAATGCTCCTTCTTCGCTCGGTTTTTGGGTCACTACCCTGAATTGGTTTGTTACTGAAAATGGTTTTTATCGTTATTGGAGTGGAGGCTTTTTGTTTCCAGCTTTGTGCTAAATTGCCATGTCGCTGCAGTTTATGAAGCTCGATATACCTTTCTTTATATTCGTTTCTCCGTTCGTATAACTTTCCTCCATTGAGACTTTCTGGATTTTTTATTACCTAAGAAATGTAACATTCACATAAGTACGTTATAATGTCCAAATCAATCTGCCTAGCTTCCTCCCAACTATGTATGTTGGGGTCGGCTTCCACTGCTTCCAGTCTAACCGGATGCAGCTGAATACCAATATTTTGCATGCAGCGACTGCCTATTTCACATCCACAACCCAGTTACTGGGTAACACGATTACCCTTGGGGATACTGGTTGTCGGATTTTCGGCTTCCGGATGCACTCGGCCGATCGACGTCACGGTCGATCTTGCTTGTATGACATGCAGACTGCAGACTTGTAGACTCTTGTTATAGAAAATGTCAATTCTTTGCTCGACTTTACGTAGCAGCTTATATGAAATGACAAAGTTTTACACGACTAGCGCATTACTTTTTGTTTCAAAACCTTGTTATGAGTTAAATATTTCTATGTGAGTATACTTAAACTTTTTAAACTTTCGCGATTTGTACACATTATAAAACAACATCGAGAACGGGTCTTATCGCGATAAATTTATACCTTTTTTATTTATTTTTTTCAGTTTTTCCTTTTTGGTCGCGAATTCGCGATAAGACCCGTTGTAGGTGTTGTTTTATTATGAGTATACTTAGTTTTGTGACAGAATAACAAACACGGGACCACGTCAAATATGTTTGTACTCCGGCATGACTTTATTATTGTTTTGTAATAAAACTCGTACGAAAGTTGCGTGTAATATTTAAATATATATTCATTATTCATACAATGTATATTTAGGAAAGTTAGATGTCGGTGTATTTCCGTACGGAAACGTGTTTGTTTACAGTGTAGCGACAGTATTTTCATTTTTCATTTTCCTGCTACCGTGTTTCATGGCACACTGGACATGCATAACTAAGATACGATCAAATTAAATATTATATAAAATTAGGTCCAGTCTCCTTGAAAACTTGATGAAAATACATACAGCTAAATAAATTAGCGTAAATCTGCTCCTACTACCAGTCGCTTGGCCGATTCAGGATAAGTAAAACAAAAGCGTGTTTTAAATAATTGCAAAGGCAATTAAACCACACCACACGGTGTTGTGAGCTTAAAGAGATGTTGTTAATTTTCGATTCATAATAGTGTTGTGTTTCGTCAGTGAGAGAAAGGATCAAAATATCGAATAGCTGTCCGAAGGGCTTGATCTTTCGCCTGCAATTTAAACTACCGCGCTGTTGTTGCCATTGTTAAAATGTTATTTACTTTTATTCGATACACATTAGGTACCTACCGTCTGTCCAAAATACCAAATACTCATTCATTTTGTAAAAACAAGGTTTCATGCACAATAGAGATTCTACTATTTGGAATGGGCAATTAGCTTTAACTTTCTAACTGACCGACTCCTTGACAATTCAAAAGTGCCTGTAAATTGTTTAATTAAAATAAATGCTTTGAGTTTGAGTTTAAAATACATACATACATGAAATCACGCCTTCTTCCCACGGGGGTAGGCAGAGAAACTACACAACGCCACCTGCTACAATCCTTTACCTCGTTTAGGTTCATACATGATTGTGATGCTACGCGCACGCCGGTTGCGAGTATTATGCACCTGACCTTTCTGAAGAACATCACCAATAAGGTCACTATAAAATACATGAATACCTATAGCAATATTCGAACTATAGTCACACTTGCAACTGCTCGTGAACTTCCAAAACGGCCATTTGATATATTTTAGCGAAGGATAAAACAGCTAAATGGCACTTTACGATTAGGTGCGAATGGAAGACGAGATAAGGATACCTGTTTCAAATAAAACTTTTCAGCAACAAGAATGTGAAACTGAGTGCCCGGAACAAATTACAAAGGTACTGTAAAAATCTGTATGGTCTGAATGAAAATACTTAAAATTGTAGGAACAATAAAACCGCGTGGATTTTTAATTAAAGTAGTAACGTTTATACTAGTTTAACTATATATGTACTCCATGGAGGCAATTATTCAATCTGCAGACAGTTAATTAAACGCGTTGACGTAAACTTGCCATATTGCCCTTATTATGTAGGTACATAGGTACCTATACAGTACGACAACGTTCGAAGGTTCCATCGTTTATTTTCGGAAAAACCGAACTTTGCCGAATTAAATGTGAATTGTCCAAATATAAGAGAGTGACGGAATTAATGCGTCAATTTATAATAATTTAGGTGGGAGTATAAATTAATTTCTATTGGTCGATCATCACATTTTAGTCGGTATATTTCGGTTTTTCCGAAAATAACGCTGGAACCTTTATACGTTGTCGTACTGGATAGGTTTACGTAATTTGAGTGCATTGCTATCGGGAGCATGGCCCAGGCACATCAGGGCCTCCCAACTTAATTGTAATGATAAATCGTCATTTTCGGTTTTGCTCAACTCAATTATTATTGTTCAAATAGCAAGCGTTGCGCAAGGCTTTCGGGATAAATTTCTGATGTTCCTTTTTTCTGGGTAATTGATGAAATTGATTATTAAAGCAAGGCTGCTCAATTCAGGCCCGTTGGCCACCAAGTGGCCCGCCAAAAGCTATCGGCTGGCGATAGTCTTTTGAGAACAGATTTCAAAAACATTTATCTTCATATAAACCCATTCTCAATTAACCAACAATAAAACATATTTTCAGACTTGATTTTATTAAGTAAGTATACCTAACATAAATTTGTCGCCAAATATTGATAGCATAGAAAAACCTCTTCAAAGGTAGGTATCTGAAGTTTTCTTGATTATTCAAACTATGAGTAACTTAGTTTTGTTTAATTTTAAGTTACCTTTTTTTTTTGTAAACAGCTGTTCCACGTTTATGTTCGCACAAGTCGTCAAAATGGAGGGAACAGCTGATTTATTTTTCGTGTTATCAGGTTTGATCCCATAGTAAAAGTTTTACATAATGATGAGTACAATGACCCCTTAAGAGATTGCGCGTTATTTAAGTTACACATTGTATATATTATGTTCATGTGAATACGTACATATCGAACATGGCGAGATCACGACACTCTTCCTAATAAAAACGTGTCGTCGTAACGAAAACGAATGGGACGTAAACTGTCTTACAAAATGGGCGAGCTCTGTCGTGTTTTCAATTTCACTCGTATGCATACCTATTGATTTGTAGTGATTTACATTTTCACCTTAGGTACTTCGCCTCAATACATTTCCCATTATCTACACGTCGACCATCAAGAAATTGATACACGCTTTTACTATGACATGTATTACAGTCTAAAAATAAACGTGGTATTTACATACAAAACATGATATTTCGTCTAGTGAAAACAAAAATAATTTGAATCTATCTATGTAAATAAAAATCAACTGCCGAATACGCGCATCATACGAATCAGTTCAGAACAGTTGCACTATTTCATGGACGCTATGAAGTTATTTATTGACAGGCAACCATAGACGAAAAAATGCAATACATAGGTACGTCATGGACGGAAAAGTTCTAAAGTAAAATAAATGGTTGGAAGTAGGTACTCACACTTCATGTAACATAAGCTTGATGTTTTCACAAATTCATTTCTACCCGTTTTACGTACGTAATCATTATTGCTCAAGTTTTAACTTATATTTTTGCACTGTTCGCCGCAAATAGGTCGCAGACGTAACGTCGCCAGTTTCAGCGACACTTTCAGTTATAGCTGACAAACTCGTTAAACAGTTAGATTTGCGAGTTCCTGTCTAATTGTCGACAAGACAGCGAGCAAATTATACAGGATGTTTGGAAGCTGTGTCTAAAGCTTTGACAGGGTAATTGACACCGGCTAGAGCATTTTGAGCCATACAAGTCATAGACGAAGTACTTAGGTTTATTTTTAAAGGATATTTTTTTTTTTTTTAATAAGTAGGTAGCCCAATTTCTGACAATTAATAAAATTGCAAACAGTAACCCGGTTTAAGTTGTTATGTTAAATCTGGACACTTTGATGTCGCAGAAAACTTTTAAAATTAAAAAAAAAACAAATTGGGTTATTTAAAAAAAAAGTTAGCAGTTAAACATATAAAATATGATATACTTCGCCTAAGACTACGTTTGGCTTAAAATGCTCATCACCCACTAAGACTTTGCACCCAGCTTCCAAACAACCGGTATAATAATTAATTAGTTATTTAATCAGAAACTAAGAATAAATTGCTATTATCCAATTACAAAATTGTTTCTTTCAACAGGTACATGACTATACATAATCCAGCTATACATTTCCAGTATACGCTGATCTCGTATTGTAAAGTTTTTCCGTACAATGAGATGTCAGCTTATACTGCAAATGCATAGCTTGATATGTAGCCGTGTGTACCTATTGAAAGAGACAAATAGGAATGCCAATCAAAGAGCAGAGCTTCTAGTACCTATCATTAAAGCGCTGCAGCTACGCCTACCTATGTGTTAGGAGTAACAAGCGCCTTTGAGGGGGAATAACGAGTTCGGCATGTATAACCGTTCAAACAAATGATTCTTGAATATGGCTCAAGCTAGCAACGTTTTCCTAGAAAAAAATTAAGTTCTTATTTTATGAATACATCAGCCTGCAACTGCCTCCGGCTGTTCTTAATTATCCGGCTCTCTGAATAACGAATTTAAAAAGTAAGGCTTTCGGTATTTTAATAAAATACTATACTTACGCAACTTTTTTCTCATTTAATAAAGGAGTTTCACTAAATACCTTTATCCCATCTGAGTTATTTTTTTAAACTAGCGACCCGCCCTTGCTTTGCACGGTTTTTACGACTTGACAAAACATCGAGATTATTATTTCCGTTACATTATACAGACAGGTCAGAAATGTGCCAACCGCGCGAGCCGAGCTAGCGAAGCGAGCGGTGTGCGGTGTCGCGGTAGCGGCCGGCGGGCGAGCGCAACTTCCAAGTTGCTCGCCGCAGCTAGGCGGGCTATTTAGTATTAGTACAAGGTGTGTTATACATCGCAAGCAAGTTTGATACCAGTTCACAATTTGTCGGTTTCCCATGGATAGATACCTAATAAACTAACGAAGTTTATCTATACTAATATTATAAAGAGGTAAAATTTGTATGTAAGTTTGTATGTAGGGGGTAATCTCCGGAACTAATGATCCAATTCTAAAAATGCTTTCACTGGTAGAAAGCTACATTATTCCTGAGTGCTATAGGCTATAAATTATATTTATATCATGCATATTAGCCGAGCTATCACAATTTTTGTCTAACAAGTCGGAAAGAAATACCTCTTTAAACAGACTTTTTTGCATGCGCTGCTTAAACGGTTGTTTAAAATTGAGAACAATGTATGGCAGTCTGGTCCGTCTTAAATAATTCTACAAAAAAGTCCGCGACACCATATTTCTATCTTTTATACATCTTTTATTGCTTTAAAAAAGTATTTTTTAGACATACTTACGTTTGGATGATTATTTAAACAACAAAACATTAATTCTTATCAAAATAAATTATTTTATGATCACAAGGACATCATGAAGATAAGATTTGGCCTTTACAGTATGTCAATTGGTCATACAGTTTCGGAGATAATACAAAGTTACTAAAACGCAAAATAACTTTAATTCATAACGGTCGCTCTTGAGCAAACATGTTTAGTGCGGACGTTTTATCAATTTACCCATAGATGGCGTTGTGCAAATAAGTAATTTTTCTGAATTGCGAGATTTTCCGCGGATTGACGACCCTCTCGATTTATTATTTCAATAATGTCGGTGGAATACAGCGGAAGAGTTTGTTTTTTTGTTAGTTTGTTTGAACGCGCTATCTCTGGAACTACCCCAGTCGGATTTGAAAAATCTTTTTGCATTTTATAACCCAGTTCTTGGGGAGGGCTATAAGCTATTTAACATCACGCTAGGGCCCTTAGGAGCCGAGCGCGAAGTAATAGCGCCGGCAGGCGATGCGGAAGGATATAGGCTATTTAACATCACACTAGGGCCCTTAGGAGCCGAGTGCGAAGTAATAGGGCAGGCGATGCGGAAAGATATATGCTATTTAACATCACGCTAGGGCCCTTAGGAGCCGAGCGCGAAGTAATAGCGCGGACTGGCGATGCGGAAGGATATATGCTATTTAACATCACGCTAGGGCCCTTAGGAGCCGAGCGCGAAATAATAGCGCGGACTGGCGATGCGGAAGGATATATGCTATTTAACATCACGCTAGGGCCCTTAGAAGCTGAGCAAAAAAAAATGTCAGAAAGGATGCTATTAAGCACAAACGAAGTAATAGCGCGGGCAGGCGTTGCGATGCGATGCGTCGGGGTTGGTGGTTGGGGGGACAAGAAATTTCACGCGGACGAAGTCGCGGGCAGAAGCTAGTTAATTATACGGTGACATTATACACATAAACCTTCCAGAAATAATTTTCTAAATGATAGTGAAAATCACATCAAAATCCGTTGCCGAGTTCAGAAGAACCGGTTAGTCCCGCTATGCTCTGTCACACAGACAGTCATGAAAAATACGTGTACCTATAGATTAAAGACCGTGCATTTCATTCGAAGCTGGAAAATATTTACGAAGCTCTGAAAGAGGATGATAGTGTGATGCCCGCTGGACATGGGCGTCGGGATTGTGTTACTATTTTGTTTTATTTATAAACTAAAGTAAGCATTTTACGACGTTTAACCACTTTTACACTATTATTATTCAGGCATGTACATCCGGCAAAGAAATATCCTTGAAGAACTCTTTCCCCAGCTAAAACTGACTGTTGAGGCTTATGGAGACCACAGAACCAAATACCAACATTAACCATTTTTCTGACGATTCCAAACAATATAAAAACTTAAAATTGTTGACCGAGTCCATTTCCAATGCTAAGAACAATTACTAAGACCAATGCTGGACATAAGCTACTTAGAGAAAAGTGGAATTGCTTGTTATTGAAGTATGATATAAATGAACCTAACTGGTTCTATTTAATTCTATGATTCGATATTAGAAAAAAAATACATAACAGTCGAACATAGAACCTCCTCCTTTTTGAAGACAGTTTATAATTGTGTTTGAGTGTTGCAATAAGAAATTAATAACACTTTCGAAGAAAACGAATCTACTTATGATGACTATTATTACTCACCTAAATATAATTAAAAATTCGTTATCAAAATTGTAATAATTGTAGCCATTTTCCCTTGGCACTCAAGGATAAAAAGGTTTACGGTTTTTAACATTTATAGATTGGCAGGCCCCATGTTAAACAGTTAAGGGATTCAACAGCAATTGAAAAACTTTTAATTGATGAAAGTAGAAACTGTCTCAGCGGGGACGTGTTTAATTTCCCATGACATCGTTATCATGGCTAATTACTTAAATTAATGGTTATGTGGTATGGACTTGTGAATTGTTCTCTTTATTTTTAGAACAGTTAAATAATTGTTACATTCAACTAAAATAGTTAGGTTACTAATGTAACGTCGGCCTTATTTTAGCGCCCACTATACTTAGCGTTGACCACAATATTATGTTGTCACTTTGTAATCCGCTTTTGGTTGCTGGTTTGTCTAATTTCGCATTAGTACCCAGGCAATTTCAGTTCCTACATTATTTATATTAATAAAACTAAGTCTTACAAAGTAATGGGGCAATAAAGGCTTTTATACTTACAACGTGTTACAATAGACAGAAGGATTAGTCGTTTGAATGTCCAGCGTCTATCTATCGTTCCACACCCGCATGTGAAATATGGCAATAGCAACAATGGCATTTGTGTCATTGTTGCTGTGTGATGGAAGTATGCCACTCGAAGCCGCTAAAAACAAGCTTGCGACCTGCATCGCGAACATACCTACCATTGTAATACAAGGCGAGTTCACGAATACTGCATTGCGATTTCGTAACAATAAGCTTTGCTCAAACTAACAAAATGGTTATTATCATTGAGCGAATGCAATTTAATTTGAATTATACATAAAATGCAAACTTTTGTTGTTGTTTATCAAACCTCTCTTTGATAAATAACAAAAGTTATCAACGCTCACACAACTCCTTGATGAGATACATACGAGCGAGTTTCTAACGTTTAGCAAAGTCTAGGTGTTACCAAGTAAGTAGTATGTATTTGTGCTTTCTATTGAGTAAACTTATCTCCCATACAATATTGAAATCATTACCTATTCCACAGCGTGTGTCAAAAATACCTATTAATTAATCAAGCAATGCAAAATATTCGGTGGCGATGCTCACGTAACTTTGTGTCTTGTGGCTTTGTTTTAAAGTCTGATTTGTTTTATGTGTCCACAGATGTTTGCTTCCAACCGTTCTTCAACTTCGTGGACATGAGGGCCCTTTTGGAAAACTTCTGCGTGTACCACGTGAATGCCCCGGGACAAGAGGACGGGGCCCCGAGTCTACCTGAAGAGTGAGTACTTAACCTTAGACTCTATGTAGGGATAGCGGCATAGTTTCATAAGAATACAATGAAAAATCCCTCTTAGGTGGCTCTCTGGGAAAAAAAGTCGGTAGGTGTCGTGGGAGACTCGGTTAGAACGTAGGTAGTTCATCTTTTGGCATAATCGCTTTCGCACACCGCAAATTGAGTACCTGCGGAAGTGGTGATGAATATTATGTGTTATTGCACCTGCGTTTTTATATTACGTGAAGATCTAGGCATTTTCTAGTTGTTTATAATATTTTCAATAATATTTGTCACATTTTAAATATCGTATCTACACTTGTGTACTACATTGTACAATGTTTCAGTAATGTTACAGTTTTTTGAAAAGCAAACCGTTTGTGTGTGTTTTCATGTACTATACTGGTACCTTAATTTTACATTTGCACGCTTGTATAACTTTCAAATAGACCGCCATCAGTAAAAACGCCTAGAGAAAAGTTCCTACGGTAGTTAACTTTATTGATGTCTGTTCAACGCGATTAAGTGGCCCAACCCATAACACAGGGATCGATACGCCTATCTACAAGCTGAATGACAGTTCTCCTGAAATATCACAATTTCACTTTGATAATGACGTAGTAAATTACGCCGTCCGTCCACAGAAAAATGCGTTCCTTATTACTGTCTGGGTATTTTAGATCACGCTACGAATGTTACGAATGTTGAGGCAATTAATTTTAAAATGTTAACTAGGCATGACTCTACGCGTTCTATTTGGGTTCGGGATGGATTTTTGATCGTGATATTTCCTTTTTACGCAAAGGTTTAAAGTTTACACTTAGTACAAATACTGAGACGGTCTACAGCAAATGAAATGCACAAACACCAGTCGACACGAGTAACTGTGTACATACGCCATACATGTCCTACGGGCGTCGCATTAATTCTATTGCGTTTACACAGTTTACCCGGCATCGGAATGTACCACACTGCTTTGTAATTCACATAATATTGCCATTCCTTCGCAACGGCGTCTTCTACAATCCTGAATCTTCAGATTTAATTGTGGTTGAGTGAAATGCATTACGTCTTCGTAGGTTTTTCCCAAGAAGCTCATTAAAACGATTAATTGTGACCCGTGAAATATAGTACAAATTAATGCTATTAAATACGAACAATAAAACCTCAGTTCATGTAGGCTTTGATCTTAGTCACACCATATAAACTCATTAATGTTTATTACTGAAATATTACAATATGCGAAAAAATAAACAAAATGCAACAACCGATAAAGTTGGAATCGAAATTTTTCCTCCCACCCCTACTATTACCGACTGTGCAATTTAATTGAATGACCTGTCTGTAGCAGATATTTTGATGTTTATCGAATATTTTGGCGTTTGCATTTGCAATTTTTTGCTTTAACGAACCACGCAAAATTTTTTGTGGCTGGTGTTACGTTTATATTTCAGGCGTTTACTCAAACAAGTAAATATAAAACGTGCGACATTATTTAACACACACGGGTACAAGTCGCGCATTTAGCACGTTACGTAGATATAGATACTAATGCAATTTAAACTATGCTCCGTGGAGATGCAAGACTTACCTAACTTGCGAAGAGGTATATTTGATTACTTGGTTGCAGCTGTCGGCGCAAACACCAAAGTTTCATAAACCAGTTTATGTGGTAATACCAGGCTCCTGTAAGGAGTTGCCAATTGAGGACGTGCCTTCATCAATCAAGGCTATTTGCAGACATAACACACGCTATAACATTTCTCGCGATGCGCTCTCTTAACTGCGAAGAATTAGTGTCACAATTTAATCGCAAACCGCGTGCAGGCTCCAAAAACCACGTGCTTTCACAGGCGCGCTTAGAGATTTTTGGTGGGGAAATCTTACCGGTCACCACGACATGCTATGCATAGTTTTACCTTTAAGTTTTCACCTCTATCAGCTGTCCCCATGACTGCAAATTTTTATACAGACAGTAGGTATGCATTATCTGTTGGTTCTATTCCTACAAAAAAATATCGGAATTAATCTGATTCAGCTAAAGCTATAATGTAGAATTCTAAACAAACTTTATATGAGATCTAAAAATAAAATGCATCATGTTCTTATTATTTTTATCTTATTTCAGTACATAATATAATTAAATATCTGAGATGTAAACGATAGCATCCTAACTAATATTGTAAATGCGAAAGTGATTCTGTTTCGCTTTCACGCTAAAACAGCTGACTGGATTTGGATGAAATTTGGCACATGGGTAGACCATGACCTAGAGAAGGTCATCAGCCTACTTTTCATCCTGGATCGCAGACGAAATCGCGGGCAACAGCTAGTCTACTATAAATATTTTAATGAACTTCCTGTTTTAATTACATCGTTAGAGCTCAAAAGGTAACTCGATCTAAACGCTGTCATGTTCGTTCTTGTCAATATTGCGATGAAACGCGATGGTCCATTGTCGGGGCTTCCTTTGTTCATGTGGTTGTTGCAAATCATGCTACACCGCCTGAGGCAGTAATTACGTGCAAACACATGGTCTGGTCTTCAGGCTCCGATTCCTGCAGATTCAATTAGCAATTAACGCAACACTGCTTCTAACTTGATTATCAATAAGCTCGCGTAACATGCATTGGTCCTCCACGCTGCCATTCATAGGTATATCTTTGACAGTCGTTATGGTAGTCAGAAACCCGATCTGACAAGCAGTCTTACCAAGGGGTATCGTGTTATCCAGTAACTGGGTTGTGGAGACCAGATAGACAGGCGCTCCATGTGATGTTGAAATTACGTTCACAACATGGTAACTAATTGACCGAGCGAGCGAAGCGTGTCTGCTTCCAGTCTGGCTTTTGCTTTCGTCTATCAGTTTGTTGGTACTCCTCTGCAGGTCGTATTTTATTTACAACTGATCTGGACAAAACTTGGTGTATAGTTTTTACGACTTTATATAATTTTTTTGTCGTCGGGGATTTTTGATTGGAGGTGTGGGTACCTACTTCCTCCAAAAAGGGGGCTACTGAATATCGCCGCCTTAAGTTGGTCTCATAAAAAAAAATGTGAACATATGAAGGATCTTCGGCCCGATGAGCAGAATAGCTCCTCAAAATTCAGTAAATTGCTAATTTTTAGATTTCTACCAGTGGAATCGGCCCTTTAACTGCTAGGTAGGGATTGATGGAGTACCTGGGACCCTTCTCATCACAAAACTAGAGAATTCTGAAAATAATTATCAGAATTCTCTTAAATAAATAACTTTAGTGGAAGGTATATTAATTGTTGCAAAAAAGTTTGTGCTCGCGAGGTCTATTGTTAGTTTAACTTCGTAATCATGTTTATTTACTGTAGAATATTAATGTCAATTAGGAGTAGGTATCGAGAACATTATTCACACCATATTTCAAGTTTTGGTGTAGCAAATGTCGTAAAAATGGTTTTAGCAGCATCGAAACCTATTATTTAAAAATAGAAAACCTCGTCAACAATAATGGAAGAGACAAATTATTCACTACAACTCACTGTTCAAAGCGTACTTATCCGTATATTCGTCGTACAAATATAGGATTGTCTTAAGGCTCATGCAGACTCGATACCGGTAGAACAATTTTAAGGAAGTTTTCATAGAAATTGTTCCACCAAAATCGCGTCATGCCTGTCTGCAAGAGCCTTTAAAGTCAAACAGTATAAGGTTTCTAAACAACAAGTCGCTCTGGACTCCCATCTCGGTAACCCACACCGACAGTCTAATATTACGCACAACAATACAAAACATTTATTTTCTCGTAATGAGAAAACTAACAAAATTATTATAAAAATAAAATATAGAGCTTAACCATTATTCCAATTTTGCCTCGCAGCCTTTGAAAAATAATACTAATGATTTTTAATCCCGCCCTCGGACAAACATTACTCTCTGAGTTTGAGCGGTCAGTTAGCTTCCACTAGTTTTGTGTTGGTATCCATCACCAGTCACTACCTTCATAATTAATGAATGTAGACAGACTTCCAAACTATTTGGGTGTTACCAATACTAACGCTGAAATTAAGTAACTATCTCTTTAATTATAATTCTTGTCAGATAAGTTTAGTTCTTGGAACACAACGCTCAATCCCTTGCCTTCAGTTTCTGAGACAGATTTTTTACGATATGAATAAGGTTGATACAGCAGAATTTAATCCAAAAAAACTCGGACCAACAAGTCTTTTACTAGTCTTGGCATTATAAATTAGAAGGTGTACCGAAAACGCTTAGACCAAAATGGTTACTGGTCCATGAAAATGGTTGAAGCTGAGTTTTACAAAAATATGGGTAAATAAAAAATTTTAATGTCCCATCCCTCAAAATTGCAGATGAGTTCTTATTATGATGGATTTAGTAGGATAGCATGGCAATTTTTGATTATAATGTCCGCCAGAATAAACAAAACCTCTGAACTTTGTCACAATTTGAAATAAAATTGACCTCGACCTACACCTGTAGATTTTATTACGCTAAATTCATAATCTTAACAATCCACTTTGACTCGTCTAAATTGAAATAATAAAAGACAGAAATGAAATGAGACTTTAAAAAGTGTGGTAAAACGGAATAGGTCAAGTTACGCTCCCGGCGCGGTCTTAGGAGTGCTTTCTTTTTTTGTATTTTCGTTGGCAGTGGGGCCGTGCAGTGGCTTGGCGACGCGTCGTCATAAGGAGCGCCTTGGAACGCAATAACTTAAAACGTGTCGGGAATCCAGGGCATTCTTGATGCTATCCTGGCTATAGCACCCCATTGTAAGGGCTGCGCAGCCCTAATAGAATACGCTCAATTAAGAGTTGCAACTCTTCATTTAGCGTATTCTATTAGGGCTGCATGTACCTGTCTAGCATTTGTCTCGTTTCGCGGGAAGTAGGAGAATTCTCAGCTTGCTTTGTTTGCTGTGAAATGCATTTTATTTATTTTTAATTCAAGACCTAAACAGTCAATCATGCATGACTTATATTAGAAGAACGGCTATTTTAATCAACTTGCCGCAAAGCAAATAGCTTAGCGGTTAGATGACTGCTTTGCAAACCTATTGGTCAAAAAATTCATTCAAATTCATTTTATTTGCATTGAACATGGTATTATAATTAGTGCTTACATATTTTGCTACAGATATAGCATGCAAAATTATCGGTTTGTGTTAAGCATATCACATAATACTAAGCTATATAATATATATATTATACCTAGCTGGTTTTAAGTTCGATTCCCAACTATTGATACTTTTTAGGATTCTTTTTTTTTACATTTTGTTATAAGTAGGAGTACTATTCTGTGATAGTTCGTAGTAGAACGTACACAGATGAAGTTTATGCCTCTTCTGTCATGTAATAGTAATAAAAAAAAACTTATCTATAGTGACTGTTAATGAGAAATCTCGAGTGTTTACAATCTACTGTTATATTATTTTAGTGATAGCCGTTTGTCAGGAATGATCTGTAATAATGCATCAGTGTTGTGCCATTAGGTAGTATATACAGGAACGTAGGCATTTATTAATTTACTAAAAACTATACGCAAACAATGGGAAATTGCTATTGAAGGCTGCGGGTCACCTCAGGACGAGCTGCTTCTCACACGGGCAGCAGCATGTCGCTTGCTCCCGCGTCACCAGTCCTGACACTGTATATTTTGGCTGCTGAGACCAAAACTGTTAACGTAGTATCTGCTACGAAGCTTTATAAAAATGTGGTTGTTATTTTATTCCATTGTGTCTTACGAGTTCCAGGCGAACGAAGTCGCGAGCAGAAGCTAGTATAAAAATGAATAAGTAATCCTAACCAAACTCTCTATTTCTGAACCTCTACCCCGGGAACCCTTACGCGTGCAACGGTATACAACTTTGATACTTTTTTAATTACTGCGGATTTACGCAAACGCTATTCATCTGCTGGGATTGAACCGTGACCTTTGGAATACATACAAACGTAGTATGTTTTCCCTATGGCCTTTGAGTTCTATTTCAGCTATGTTTGTTGTTTTTTCATTCATCCAACAATTTGTATGTTCCGTGTGCAATTATTTTATAATACGAAGAAAAATAACTAACTGTATCTACGTACATTATAAATCGTCAACTAGCTTAAAACTCCCCTCAGTAAAGCAGATACAAGAAAAGTTATTTGAAAGGAGTCACTAAAATTTGACTCAAGTTGTAAACCTGTAAAGAAACATCAACTGTAATCTGTGCAGCTTTCGGCGCATACTTATCTTCCTTATGAATAGGACTTTAATTAAATAACTATAGGAAAAGTTATTACTTACCTAAGTAAATATTCAGCTGTGCTAAAAAGTCGCAGTTTTTTCAGCCTAAGTTAAGAAATTAGTGCACCCACCACTGAATCGAGAGAGAAAATATCAATCTTCATTAACGAGAAAGAAAGGGGCTTGTGGCTAAGTAATAACAGCCGCACGGGTCGATCGATCAGGTTAAGCTACGCTTGCCGCGGTTGGTCCGTGGATGGGTGACCATCTTTACATAGCAAGATCCCTCCGTGCCTCGGAAAGCACGTTAAGGCGTTGGTCCGGCTGTCATTCGTGGATCTTTTACAGTCGTTACGGGTCGTCAGAAGCCCGAAAGTCTGACAACCAGTCTTACCAGGTATCGTATTACCCAGTTACCAACTGAGTTGTGGAGGTCAGATAGGCAGTCGCTCCATGTAAAATACTGGTATTCAGCTGCATCCGGTTAGACTGGAAGCCGATCCCAACATAGTTGGGAAAAGGCTAGGCAGATGATGATTAACGAGAAGGAAAGCTGTGTTCGTCTTAAATGATTTTTGCTCATATTTATAGTAGTGTGTAACTGTTACTGTCAATAGCAGTGGAAAGATTCCCGCCGAAGTTGCCATTTAGCTGTCGATTACACATAAGCGCATCACGGGGCGCAAGGTAACTGGGATCTGATAAGAACTGTATGAAGTACGCGTAGGTAACTTGTGGGAACGTCGGCTTCGGGACGACCGCCGTGCGGTGCCAAAAGATAGAATGATGCGCACGGGACTTTATACACAAAACAGCTGTAGCAAAATGCAAATCGATGCTAACGTTCGCTACAAAATTGTATGGGTATTGATGTTTATATCTTGAAGTTAAAACTTGTTTCAGAGTTCGGACAAGCACTAACACTATGATACAGTACGAAAGGACTCCGAGGTTCCATCGCTTTTCTTCGGTAAAACCGAACTTTGCCGAATTAAAATATAAATCAATTTCTATTGGTCGCTAATCACATTTTATTCGCTATAAGTCAGGGAGAGATGCCTATGTGGTTATAGATGCATAATAAATTTTAAAAATAAAATAGAAAATTTGCGTGAACCGGAACGTGTCCATAATACGTCAGTCGAAAGTTGATGTCAGTGAGAAACTTTTTATTCCCAAAATAAAGATTCTAAGAATAAATACCAAAATATTAATTTAAAAATAATATTTTGGTATTTATTACTATACTTTAGGGTGCGTTCAGAGTCGATAGGCATCTCTCCCTAATGGTCGGGAGAGATGCCCAATGATTTTTCAGTGTTAGATGCTCAGTAAATATGAATGGTCTTTTATCTTTCAAGAAAAATAAAGAAGAAAGCCCTCTACCACTAATAGAGCTACATGGAGTGAAAAAGACTTGGAAAAAGCCATTACTCTGGTAAAAGATAAATCATTTAATTTTCTTCAAGCAAGTTTCTTCGCCGTTGGTTTTTCACAGGCTAAAAAAGAACGACTTGGACCCGATTCTCTGTTTGGAAACGAAAAAAAAAAAGATTGTTAATCATATCAAGAAATCGCAAAGCCGTGGGTTTGCGCCTAGTATTAATGATTTACGCCAGTTGGCTGTTCGATTTGCTGAATTACCTAAATTTAATTTAATGAAAAAAAATACGTAAATATTTATTTTGGTATCTTACATAAATAATTAATAATGATTATTTTTAAACTCTCCCTGATTTGTGGGCATCTATCCCCGACATCTATAGGCAACTCACCCACATGCCTGGGTGAGATGCCTATTTTACATTATTTTTCAAAATATTCTTGAATCAAAATATGGTGCAGAATAGTTCCAAACTTCATCTGAATGGCATAAATAAACAATGATTCAAATAAACTATGCGTATTTAATTTAGTATCTTACATATATAATTAAAAATGATTTTTTTTTAAACTATAGGCAACTCTCCCTGACTTACCCTATATTTCGGTTTATCCGAGTCCTGTCGTACTGTACCTACCTGTTATAGATGAATTAATTTTTTATACAATGTTTATGTAGGTAAATGATCTGTAGGTTATTACGAAAGCTGGTGAACCATGTCGTAAATATTACAGCTGTAGACTGTTTTATTTATATTTACCTGTTTACTTAGATTATGAAGACATTTCATAATCTAAGGCTGTTTAGCTTAAAATCACAGACTTTTCAACTTAGCCCTCATGTTTTGATTGACAACTAAGCGGAATCAGCCCGCATGCAAGTTGTTAACCGGTCAAAAGCAAACAAGGTTTTATTCGCTAAAGTCATCGCCACACATTCCTCTTTTGTCACAGATCCACCGCGTGTATTCTCGTTTCCACGCAAACTTCGTTCAGCAAACTAGGCAGGAACGCGCGGGAAATGACAAACAAACCATGCATTTGGAAAATTGACGAAACAATGCTTTGTGTTGCTCTACTTACTGTTTATTTATAAAGCAAAATAAACGTAGTTGTTCATTTTATTACTGTGGTCACTATCACAATATTTTTTAATTAAGTACATTTGTCACTAGTGTCTTTAAAGGCGACCAACTTCGAGATTGGAATACCTACATATATAGGACCGACAGGATAAGTTAATGCCTTTATTTCAATTAACTATTTAGGATCTAATATAGTGTTGGATTTAGGAATCCGTTAAATAGTAGTTGGTGAATAGAAGAGTATGAATGAAAGCATTTTACCTAATGAAACAGAAACATACTGTGGTCCAGAATACAAGCGTGGTGATAATGACAAACTCCTATTTTCACTTACCATAGCTGAAGTTTATGAGGTCTGTGTCTACGACCGTAAACAAGAAGTGATCTCAAATATTATTTTAAAATTTTAGTTCATTATAGGGCTTTCTTCCAAAAGGAAATTGAGTCGTCTATAGTTTCTCAATAATAAACTTGCAGTCTTTGAGCTTACATTGTCTGGTTTTCATCTGTAATTCACACTTATAATAAAACTTATAAAATAGTAACCAAATTCCAACACAGTTCTATTTTTTAATTTTAAAAAAAACTTGTATCCTAAACAGCTAACCCAAATCCGGTTTTATCGGTTCATCTCGGAATAACATGTTTGTAAATAGAAGATCTATAAATTGAATCGATATGGAGCAGTCGACCTACTTATGTGCTCACATAAGTAATTTGATCCAGATTTATAAGGAACGACGGTATACAGGGTGTTTTTGAAAACATGCGACAAAATTTAAGGGGGTGTTCTACGCATCAATATGAACAACATTTACTATGGGACCAAACCTGAAATCGCGAAAAAAAAATCAGCTATTCAGTACATTTTGACGAATTATGCGAACAGAAATGTACTGAACAGCTGATTTTTTTTTCGCGATTTCAGGTTTGTTCCCATAGTAAAAGTTGTTCATATTGATGCGTAGAACACCCCCTTTAATTTTGTCGCATGTTTTCAAAAACACCCTGTATGTGGTGCTTATTTTTTGGAAATAGAGGTGAACTATCCTGGCAATAATATGGGCTTTCGAGAATCACAGCATGCACTGTTCCCGAACTCTGCAAAAGAGTCTACGACCAATATAATCTTTTCCAATGTGCTACCTGTCCAACCCTAAATACCGATTGACCGTAGAAATACGGACATACCCAGTGCAAAAGTTTAATAAACTTCGTAGTTTAGAACAACTGCAATTTCCCGTCGTTTCATGGAGTTTCGGGTGAACTTTAAAACAAAAAAGAATCATCAACCCTCAAGCTGTATGGCTGCAATGCCCAATACAAGGTTCATCATGTGGTGAGTCAGTCACTACATATTTGCCGCTCAAAATTCAAACCTAGGTACTGAGTTTCTTACGTTGGAAAGATTTGCTACATGAAATATTGGCCGTTTCGTTTGGCGAAATTGGCGGAACCAAAAAGTAAAGTTTTCTTTTTACACAAAAATATTTTTATCAGGTCCCTCAATCAATCTGCTTAGCCTTTTCCCAACTGCGTTGGGGTCGGCTTCCAGACTAACGGGATGCAGCTGAACACCCCAGTATTTTACATGGAGTTACTGCCTATCTGACCTCCACAACCCACTTACTTGGTAACACGATACCCCTTGGTAAGACTGCTTGTCAGACACGTAACGACTGTCAAAGATCCAAGAATAACAGCCGGTACCAACGGCTTAAAACGTGCTTTCCGAGGCGCGGAGGGGTCTCGGCATGTAATGATGGTCACCCATCCACAGACCGACCGCAGCAAGCGTAGCTTAACCTGTTCGATCCCTGTTGGTGGGATATTCGTTACTTCGCAATTTAACTTTATTTCGGAGAGTAATTTCGAAACAGCATCACGTAATATTAGTTTATTTCAATCAATCATCGCAAAGACTTTATACGTCAAAAGCGCCCGTGTCGGAAAAGCCATTTCTGATCAAAGTATTACCGACACCCGCGGCGAGACACAAACAACATAATACCTCACTGTAATATAGCTCAGCATTACAGACTCGCAGCTTCACCGATACCAAGTGCGGTATTTTGTCTGGTAATGGATACCGTCCACAACATCCCTTAACCGATATCCAGTCCGTCCGCTACGCTAGATAAACGACTATCATGACTCTCCTAATATGAAAATCATATTTTCCCGTCATATTACCGTACCCTGGTTGAAAAGGAAAAGTTACGTCATAGTTATACGAAAATGTATTCGAATCGGTGTCAGCAGTTTTCAGCCACGTGGGCGTCGTAAACTTCGGATTAAGATTTATTTCCCAAACGTGAACTAGTTCATATTTGATTGGTTGGATTTCAATATTCGCTATTACATTGGAATAGTACGTCCTTGACGAAAGTTCGGCAACCCTTGTGCCCTTTCGATCCCTGCTGTTGCTAGATGTGACTTACGAAAGTGCCTCCCGGACCGTGCTGCGCCACTATCTGATGATAATACAGTACAATCTCAAACACCAAACGCAGTAGTTACACTAATATCTCCAAGTTCATTGTACTGGCCTTCAGGGAACAATAACATTCAGCAATGGACGCACACGAGCTGTTATGGACTTCATTACGTACCCGTTACGTATAAACTCAACGTCGATGAGCGGTCAGTCGTTAATTTTAGATCCAGAAAGAGAAGGCCGCGATTTGATCTAACAGGGATGTGCCAATCTGAACTCAAAAAATTATTTTAGTGACGTAAGTTGTAGTACCATTTAGTTAGTTAACCGTTTATTCGGTGTCCTTGCGAGCGCGAGCGAGTCAGGGCGTGCGGGTTGTATTGATTTTTTTGAACGGCACGCGCCACCGACTACGTCCAAGTAATACTATTTGAATAATGCCTTCTTGTCCCGCTATCAGTCTTTGTTCATTTTCACATATCATACGATGTAGGAATTATAACCTTCGTGACCCTTCAGTAATACCTGAACTTCATTTCTGGGTGGCACGGACTCTCCAGCCCAACCTCAAGCAAGAAATTAAGTGTTAAATCGCTCGGATTTGTCGTAAAGCGATGGTGCTCAATTTTAATGTCGCTTCGGAAAATGCTATTTCAAGATCAGTATAAAATTTTCCAAGAACTCCTGTCCCCAGGATCGCTACTAAAAGTTCACTCTTCGCAATCGATATATGGGGAGCTACATTAGTATTCGACACGGTGGTAGAAATTAGCATTTCCACAAAGATGTCTAAAGCACACCATATTTTATTCAAATTCCTATTTTTGTGTTATTAACATTATTTATTTTGTGGGAGGTACGACATAATGGGTAAAATAAAAGATACCTAGTACATCCTATTGACTTATAAATTGTGTAAGGCCCAGCGATATATTCGCACCCCTCTCAGAAATTGTCACGTCTCATATTTAGATCATGAGTGCTCGTATCAGACAATACGACAACGTTCTCAAAGCTTTTAAGAACATTTTATGAAATAATTTTGCAAACTAGTTTAATGTGGCCCGAATAGACGCTTTGTACAATAATGAGTTTACTTGACGGTGGAATTCTAATACTTTCTAGTTAGCAAACAATGTCCTACTCGGATGCTCTATGTATGTTATGAATCTTGTGGAGCGTGGACATTCCTGACATGATCAATTCAACTTAGTTCAAGTTAGTGGCGCCTGCTCCACGCCTTGTCGGCTTTATGTTAGCAAAGTTTATGGTTCTAATTAGCGCCACAATAGTTAAACATTTTGGCAGCGACCCTGCGGCATACTACGAATAATTTACAACGTTTAAAGTAAACACACACTTACCTACACTGGCAGGACGCTGGAGGAGATGCCTATATAAACATATCCCAAATCCCAAGTGATTATATCATAAATAGCACCAAACATAGTTTGAGATTGTAAGCTAGTAGATTCAAAGATTCTATTTATTTATACACTACTTAGCTGTTGCCCGCGGCTTCGTCCGTGTGGATGTTCACAATGTCATGGGTTTTAATTTATTTTGCGCGGAACCCTAATTATTTTTCTAAAATAAAAGTAGACTAAGTTACTTACTCCTTATAGCATCACCTATATGCCAGTGAAAATTCCGTCAAAATCTGTCCAGCTGTTTCGGACATTAGCCGGAACAAACAGACAGACAAAAATTGTGAAAATTGTTTTGTTGTTATAAATAGGTACCGTATATACTTTCATATGCATTTAGTAAAAAGGGGTTGGTATCAGAATGACTGGATCGCAAATTGACCACGTCGCTCTTAGTCCAAATCTCAAAATACCTAAGTCGCAAAATGACTACATTGCTTTTAGTCCACATCTCATAATGTCTAAATCTGAAAATACCTAACTCGCAAATTGACTATATCGCAAAAAGTCCGAACAGTTGTGTAGGCACCTATACAGGGTTGATATCAGAATGACTGGATACATCATAATTCATCATCATCATCTGCCTAGCCTTTTCCCAGCTATGTTGGGGTCGGCTTCCAGTCTAACCGGATGCAGCTGAATACCAGTATTCTACATGGAGCGACTGCCTATCTAACCTCCAGAACCAAGTAACTGGGTAACACGATACCCCTTGGTAACACTGGTTGTCCTACCTACGAGCTTCTGACGACCCGTAACGACTGTCAAAAATCCACGAATGATAGCCGGGACCAACGGCTTAACATGCTTTCCGAAGCACGGAGGGGTGTTGGTATTTAAAGATGGCCACCCATCCACGAACCAACCGCGGCAAGCGTAGCTTAACCTGATCCATTGACCCGTCCGGCTGTTACTTAGCCACAAGCCCTTTAATTTTTTTTTTTAAGTAAGTATAATACATTACCCAAAATAGGTGATTTTATAACATTTTTGTCTGTTTGTTCAAGCATCAAAATGGACCGATTTGGTTCAAGTTTGGTGTAAAGAGTGAATTTTGGGGAAGCACATAGTCTAGGGAAAGTAAGAAAAAAAGTCACAATAAGAACCAAAGAGATTAATGTATAGGTGCCTACACAACTGTTCGGACTTTTTGCGATGTAGTCATTTTGCGAGTTAGGTATTTTGAGATTTAGACATTATGAGATGTGGACTAAAAGCGATGTAGTCATTTTGCGACTTAGGTATTTTGAGATTTAGACATTTTGAGATTTGGACTAAGAGCGACGTGGTCAATTTGCGATCCAGTCATTCTGATACCAACCCGTAAAAAGCTGTTATTTTGACATTAAGCTGGGCACTCACGGTCAGCCCATTTGGATTAAATCAAATGGATGAAATCAAAATAGATGTACGCCACGTATCGTGATGCCATGGCCCACTGTTTTCGCACTCTCGGACAAATGCCGCGACGCCAAACGGCGTGAGGCTATGGATTACGGTGTACACAGAAAATCCTTGGATTGACGTCGCGCCAAAATATGGATTGAAGAATCGACACTCACGATCAAACTTTGGATGTACCTACATCACGCCATTTGGCGCAATGGACTGACCGTGATTACCCGGCTTACAAAGAGACACTTCAATTTTATTTATTTGTTAGTTGTATTGATTTGTTATTTGTTTGATAGTTTTATTGATTACATAACCACATGTAGTTTAAACTTCATGTTGGAAAAGTATATCAATTACCGGCTTTAAATATTTCGCTACAGTATAATAAAATAGTAGAATTTATATTTTAAAAATCTGGTCCACATAACATATTATACCTACCATCTTGTTTACATTTTCAATATATAGGCTGCTGGAATTAGGGCAAATTCTTTAAGATGTAGGTTAAACTACAGTTAAAATTTTAGTTTCACTTTAAACACAGGGTATCTCAGTAAGTCAAGGTGTTCTATTTTAAGGAACTAATTCAAAATAAAATCTCGTTAGGAAGTTACGAGCAGTTTTCAAATAGATTTCCCGCATACAGTACCTACGTACATACGCATAGCATAATTCCCTTACATTCATGCTGTGACTCTGTGAGTATTCACTGCGTAGTGGGTAGAGCTGTTAAAAGAGCGCCATGAAAGCGTCTGGACCGACAAAATTAAAACAGACTCGTTTCGCTGGCGCTTCCGCTCACTGCCACGCAAGTACGCACTGCTCGTGATTCACACCTAGACTGTACCTGATACTGTGACCTGTACCCTAATTGCGTAATATTGCGTAATATCATATTATTAATCGGAGTTGAAATCATTTTGGAAAAATTGCTAATCGATTGCTTCATTATATTCGAAAAATTTGTCTGCTCGACAACGTAAATAACGCAATGAATGTTGTTGAACTGTCAAAATGAAACCAACTCCAATTGATAATGTGGTACGCAATTAGGGTGCTGTACTGACCTACCTACCTTAATTTAAAATACGTGTAGATATCAGAGTCGTTACTTCATACGGACCTACTCGACCTGCATATACCTAATAATAACGATTTAATAAATTGCTATCAAATACTAACATCACTAATTACTGGTAACAATTATCTAATTCCGCGGTCCCAAGGTCTGCTTTCTCACAGGCCAGACCGCGCCAGGCCAGGCCGACAGGCCATGGGAACAGTTAGCCTGCGCTGCCCTGTCATCGCCCGACCGATTGAATGTATGGGATGATCCGTGGAGTGTGGAGTGTTCGGCACGGGCCACGACAGGCCGCGACGGGATGTGAATATGCGGCATAACCCTGTATCTAAAATGCCCTTCGACTTCCAGTTAAAACCATTGTTGATTATCCAATCAACCGATAGTGCAGTGCAATCGGCTTATGGCGCTGTGTGTACATTACCTACAGTTTTAATTAGCGAATGGATGCACTCTAGTGTATCTTGAAATCAATGTGTAGTACCTATCACAAAGACCGAGACTTCACAGTAGGACTTTGTTTCGGTCCTCGATTTTCGACCCCGATTTGGACTCCCGTAACAAAAACCGAGAAACATTGAAATTGTAACTGAAAAATATCACGTTATGTTGTGTATCTACCTGAAACAGTTTCAGAATTGCAGTGGCCTTTTATTGTTTTGGGATATTTGTTGTTCTTTCAGTTTGCTTTAGATGTCGACGCTCGTAAAATACAGCTGCTCGTAAAAAACCGTTTTTTTTTTTTATCACAATAATTTTCTAAGGAACAAAGACCCGAACACAACAATATTGGTTCGTAGTGACGATTAAGAATACTATGGCGCGGGATGATAAATAAATATTTATAGAACAAGTTTGCACTTCGTTCTCAAAACATCACGACCTATTACGAAACGTCCTATTTACAAGGCGCAAAACAAACATCCATTACGGTTCCTACGTGTAAAAAGACCTTCCTTTAAAATATGCTCCGTACTGCGTCCTTCTGCCATTTTTCTTTGACTAGATTTTTATGTAACACTATGACCGTATGACGTAACTTGACGCCTGGCATCCTTGAGCTGGTAATGACCCACCTATTAGTTACAGAGGGATCCCGAGCAATATAAGTGCTGCTCCTACACTTCAACCAAAGAGCAATATTATTTCATTTACTTTTCCAGTGCTCAGCCTATATTTAGGTAGTTAAACTGTTCGGCTGTCGAAGAAATGCGTTGCTTATCAATTGTGTGGTCCTCCCGCGCAAATGTTTAGAGTACCTACCTGCCTAATTGACGAATTCGGGTCACTTTAACGTTCGTAAGTGATGATGCCAATCGAGCACTACTTAGGAGCAATAAATTGTCCTTTTAAAGTTGGGTTCAGATGCAGTCCAAGGTATGGAGCAAAGTTCGGCCATTTTACTGCATGCTGTGTAGTGCTTGGCCTGTTTAGAAAAACAGCGATATAGGTATTTTTTCCAGTTTGTACAATGTTTTGATCGACGGTTTCCTGTCGTCGGAATTCCATTATTGCAATTACTTCGGTGTCGATTCACCTCCGGCCCTCTTGCTTCATTGATGCCTTGTTGGCGTCCACTAAACCTACAAGACTTAGCAAACAAAGGTCAGCAAACCCCTTTCGCTAGCACGGTATATCTATATCGTTAGCACTGGACCCCAATCCCCAACGAGTAGATCGGCTTGATTCTTCAACCTCAGCACACATTAATACATACTCAGTAGGTTTTATGTAATACCCTACCAGATTACAGATCGCACTCGTTTTCAGAGTCGAAATTAGTATTACCTCGGCTTTCCCTATAAAGTTTGTAAAATAAAGCTTTCGTTAATCAAAACACGTTTTTCTTTAATTCCATTCGTTTGTAACGGATATGCTGCACGCAATTTAGGCATCATTTCGTATAAAAAGTGACTCAGTTAGAATTTCAAAGTGAACTATTTTGGTCGCGCTATTTGTTAAAGTTTCGCCAATTTCGTGTCTCATAGTTAGAATAATTAAAACATTCAACATTATTGCTCGCAATTAGTAGGGACCTAGGTGCAATAACGACTCTGCACCTAGCCTAGCTTGCCATAGAGTATAAAAAATATACGGCTGAACACATCAGTGTCCAGAAAAGAACACAACAGAGCGCATCAAGGGTTATTGTACATTGAAAAGATAGAATGTACTTAGGAGCCAGCCCCAGCTGTTATGTGGATAATTCATTGAGGAAAATGAGACTTAGAGGACTGTCGCATTTTGTCACCTCCCTCGCTCACACGGGAACAATTTTTTAAGAATTTTAAATGAAAAGATGTTTTTTTGAAAAATGTAATCAATTAAAGGACTAATAGGTAACTATTCGAAACACATTTGTATTGTGGCATTTATAACTCACCTCAAAAACAGATCATACTTTTTGACCTGAGTTTACTAACACAATAGAAATGTATTTTAATAATTAGGTACCTATTAAATTATAGTTATATATGCAACTGACGTATAATAAGGGGTATTAAAACACGAATGTGGGTTTCATCAAATGAATGAATCACATGAGTGTTTTAATACCTAATTATGTACAGTTGCATACAAGACTTTATCTACATCCATGTTATCAATCCTCTATAAAAGGTTCTGAAACAGTTTTTTGCAATACTAATACTCGTATCGAACATGGCAGCCGGCGTCATAGTATACGACGTGAATTTGAATAAGTTCTTTTTTTAAATTACGGCGCTGTTGTAGTGAAACGCGCGTGCATTACAATGTTCTTTTTTTGAAAACGAGTTGCATTATGAAATTCAGTACAACATTAAAACACCCGTTTGGATGCTATTATACTTTACCATGGTTACCATGGTTACTATGACTCTGGCTGTTTTAATGTTGGCAATAAGCTAACTGCCTCAGAAACTTTTATAGAGAATTTATAGCATGGGTGTAGATAAACATTATTTACTAGTCCTTTAATTGATTACATTTCTCAAAAAAGCATATTTTCATTTAACAATCTTAATAATTTGGTCCCGTGTGAGCTAGAGAGGTGACAAAATGCGACAACCCTACTTATATCGCTTGATTCTCTACTACTTCTCATGTGTTGTTACGTAAAAGTCATGCAGCATTTTACTATACACATCGTTTCTAATGGACCCCACTTATAAAAATGACGTGTCGTTCACATAAATTGAGGAAATGATTACCCAGAAATCGTGACCCTATTAGAGTTTACAGGAGCGCTAAAATGGACTTATTATCTGCGACGCTTTGCGGAGTAGTCATTAAGTCGCAGCCGCCAGAACATCCGGCCTCGATGAAATCTCAACAGATACTACCTACTTATTTGCCGAGCTGCGTTGCTCGTTTCTGTTCTTCAATGCAACGAATCATAACTCGGCATTTTATTATTCCCTACATTTGTTGAAAACTGAACAAGAGTTTTCATATATCTCGAAAGAAAATGTGAATGCAGACCGCAGAGCATAGTTTAAATTCGCAGGCCAGTTTTAATTACAATTAGCAAACCACAATGTTCTGTAAAAACTGGCAGCTACTTTCAGAGCTATTGCGGCCTTTAAACCAGAACTCTGGCACAGGCTAACTATTTGTAGATTCCACAACCTTTTGTGGTAATTTCGGTCTCTTCTTCTACAGGTATTTAATTATTTAAATCTAAAACTGGATTCAATCCTTACGATCCAGTACTTAGTTATAAAGGAAGTGAACAGTCACCTCCAGGTAAACCATACGCAGGCACTTACAGCCTTTTTCTGTCATAAAATTGAATGGCATGGATGCATCAGCGTGTTGTATTCCTAAACTTAAAAAAGTATAAAGCGTGCCACGCATATACATGAAATTCGTTTTTTTTTAATTTAACATATTTATTTAATTAAAATATTTACCATTATTATCTATACTTTGCTGCCGTCCAATAGGAAAGTCGTTTATGCCTTTGCGATAGAACTCTCGTGATCTAGATTCGACAAACTGTGTGAAAGCATTTTGTACTGCCTCCTGAGAAGAAAACTTTTTATCACGTAGAAAATTGTCCAAATCACGAAAAAAATGGTAGTCCGTTGGAGCAAGGTCTGGCGAATACGGAGGGTGACGAATGGTTTCTAATTGCAGTTCCTGTAGAGTTTCCACCATCTATTTCAATTCATTGTTATTCACCTGTGTGGGCGGTTCCACGTTCGTTCTTCAAATCAAATTTTCCATCACGAAAGCTTTTAAACCAAAATCGCACGGTGCGTTCATTAGTAGTCTCCTCTACAAACGCAACATTGATATTGCGAGCTGTTTCTGCCGCGTTAGTTCCGCGTCGGAACTCGTTTTCAAAAATAACTCGAATTTTCGAAGTATCCATCTCTCTTGTCTAAGCTGAATAAAGAAACAACTGAAAGTCGATAATCGAATGTTGCACATTTTTTAAAAGAAGAACTTCATAGGTACCATGTGAAAAAAGTTTCACTCAAAAATCTCAAACCATGAAGGTTCTATGTCAATTCGAAGTACCTAATACAATAAAACGGCAATTTCATACTTTAACCCCTATTATTAATGCAGTATACTAAACATGCATTTGCATACGCTTCTTAACTCGCCCTACCTATGTCAATTACCTACTTTGACCGACTTACGTACGCTACACTAAATTGCACCACAAAACAAATTACCTTTAAAGTATTTTCTTTTTCCTTTGCCCATTTTCCTGGTAGGTACTGGCAATCACCGGTAGTCTTTTTAACGTTTTGTGAATCACCATTCTTATGCATAAATAAGTTTGGTTCTTGGTGGTCGATCACATAAGCATTATGTAGATCCAGCAGACCTACTCCTTAAACTCAAATTACTCTACTATGAAACATTAAATTGACCAAATACAATTGAACTGCGGATATTTAACGGCTCATCCTCTGATATTTTATATCTGAATAACCTCGGTTTCCAGTGGCATATTCTGGTTTATCGATTTAGCAACTTGACATAGTTTTATTGTCATAATATTGCTGAAATGGAAACTTACATTCTAGCTCAAATATTTTCTCGGTTTCAATCTGCTTTGAGGATAAAGTAGATTCTTAAAAGCACCATTAATTTGATAATGAAAAGAAATAACTAATTTAGTGATAGATGATTTCCTTTGGGATTGTGACGCAATCACAGAAGAGTACCATCACAAACTGTACTATTACGTATTTGAGTGCTGTCTTCGAGCAAGTTTCGAGGTCAACGGGAATACTTGTGTACCAGCCGCTGCTGTTGAACAACTCTTCGTTTAAGTTTTTCAAACTACTGCAGCCGTTCTCAATGTCATGACACTATGGGCCTTGTTACATTTTAATTTCGCCTTTAGAACGAACCTTGAATAAAAGTTATGCTTTAAAAAAACAATTGTTCTCCAGCTAAATATTAAATATAAACCTATGAAATACTACAGACGGACATTAAAATTCATGACATCAAAGCCAACAGGATACCTCCTGTTCATTTTTTCACATTGAAAGGACGTTATAAAAATGCAAAATATACATAGACAAAGGTCGAAGCTAAGTAATAACAGCCGCACGGGTCGATCCGTCAGGTTAAGCTACGCTTGCCGGGGTTGGTCAGTGGATGGGTGACCATCTTTACATATCGAGATTCCTCCGTGCCTCGGAAAGCACGTTAAGCCGTTGGTCCCGGCTGTTATTCGTGGATCTTTGACAGTCGTTACGGGTCGTCAGAAGCCCGAAAGTCTGACAACCAGTCTTACCAAGGGGTATCGTATTACCCAGTTACTGGGTTGTGGAGGTCAGATAGGCAGTCGCTCCATGTAAAATACTGGTATTCAGCTGCATCCGGTTAGACTGGAAGCCGACCCCAACATAGTTGGGAAAAGGCTAGGCAGATTGATTTGACATAGACAAAGGTCGGGGCGCTTTGATCTGAAAACAAAGATGTCTTCCGATTCGTTTTCCTGTTCGTATACATTACATGAATTACATGAAACCACTGAAGATACGATATTGTTAACAACTTGTCGGAGTTTACATTAGAAAGCTATAGCGCAAAATCGCGAAAACTGTATGATTGTACACAATTTGCGGTTTGTGTACTTCGACGTTGCTAGGAAACTAAAGGACAGTGTACTCATTATTGTATTTTTATCAAGCTGCAATACTGCTGCCGTTCATTGTACCTACTTCCAACTAAGTTTATAACAAATTAGTGGAGCAGGTCACTAGGTCGTCTAAACCTGGCATAATACCTAGTAGAATAAAAAAAAAATTGTAGAAAGTTTGAATGAGACCGATTGCTTGTCTATCTGCCTAGCCTTTTCCCAACTATGTTGGGGTCGGCTTCCAGTCTAACCGGATGCAGCTGAATACAGTATTTTACGTGGAGCGACTGCCTATCTGACCTCCACAACCCAGTTACTGGGTAATACGATACCCCTTGGTAAGACTGGTTGTCAGACTTTCGGGCTTCTGACGACCCGTAACGGCTGTCAAAGATCCACGAATGACAGCCGGGACCAACGGCTTAACGTGCTTTCCGAGGCACGGAGGAATCTCGCTATGTAAAGATGGTCACCCATCCACTGACCAACCCCGGCAAGCGTAGCTTAACCTGACGGATCGACCCGTGCGGCTGTTATTACTTAGCCACGAGCTCCGAGACCGATTGCTTGTATGGTTAGATAATTAGTATAGAGACAGTTTAGTTGTGGCGTTGCCAGCGATCAAACATCTTCCTAAAGGAACAACCAAGTAACGTCGATGTCTGACGGAAAAGAGCGCTCAACCTTTTAAAAGGTCGGGACGACATTAGTAGGGTTTACGAAACAGCGGGCGTCCTTGCTTTGGGGATCGTCGCGTCGTCGTCATGTTCAATATGCTATAGAATGCCTAGGCTTTGATGATACAAGATTTGATTTTATCTTTGGCTACTAGAAGCTAAACTACAAGCAACGGCTTATTGTATAAATTCTGCTGGCGGGGACGAAACTTCAGGCCGCTGATTCCGCTTTACAGTTTTATTCGAAATCAAATTCTGAAACTCGCCACAACTAGTCGAACATAACTATTAAATTAATCGTTAGAAATTTTACGTGGTCGCATCGTATTTTTGGACAGCTTTAACTCGTAAACTACAATTAATGTCACATCGTTGCTATATTGACAGCTAATAAAACAGTATGAGCTTAGGATCGACGTGAATTCTTGTATATCCGTCAACAGCTCTCGATATATAAACGCTGAAACGGCAATAATTCTTACTTAGGCGCTTATTCGTAAAAAGGATCCAGAAAACCGTACAACAGATAATGCAGTAAGAGCTATCTGATATTAGATTCTTTCCGAGACAGAATATTCGTACTTTCTAACATTTATCCGTTTAAAGAATTAAAAATATTGAGTCTGGATCCCACTTTGGAACGATAGTTAATGCTCTTCTGATGTACTTATTCAGGCTTTTAAATAAAAAAAGAAAAATGCTCTGATTCCTTGTTGCTTGATGAAGACTCTGTCTGTAAACGTATGACGTATAATCTCCTAGTCGGACCGTTAGAACTGGTAGGTACACGCCGTTAACGTGATGTTCATATTGGAATTAAATAATGTATTAGCAACTTGTTCAGATATCTATAATACTATGACTCAATATTTTTCTTTAAAGTTCTGCTACGTTTTTTTCAAACTCAGATCAACCTAGTAGGAATCATATACCTACCTTAGAAAATTAAGTTTTAATAATGATGCTATGAAAGTTCTCACAAAAACGAAAAAAAACTTGAATCTTTACTTACCTACTTAATTTAAATATCTTGCGTAATCATCGCCTAACGCAGCTTGCATGATAACCTGAGGTAAATCACTGAACTAGATTAACAGTGACAGCAACCGGTATAAGGGACAGGAATGAGTAATGAAATGACAATGAACAGTCTTCCCCGTGGAGGGTAGGTGAATAAACTGCATTAATGGGGCGTCGCGACACATTGGCGCCAACTCCGCGAGTAACAAATGTATACATAGTAGTACATCTCTCCCAAACAAATGTTAAGTATAAAGAAAATACATAAGTTACGCATTATTTAAACATTTATTTCTTTGTACCACGTTGGGCGCCAAGTGCTCTTGCTTGGCGCCCAACGTGGGGTCTCTCTACTAAAATCATGATAAGTACTTAACATGTTTTGCACTAATTAGTTTCCGTTCTATTGTTTCCAGTCAATCTTAATTGCCTTGCGCTTTCGAGATCAGTTAAATGTTCTACGCTAAAAGAAATACAGTTACAATAGTCATTACAGTGACATTGTTTGCCTCTAAGAAAACTACTCTTACTAATTAATTAATTTACAAGTTCATCTTGAAATGTTGGCCATTCAACTAAGATTAATTTTCATTGTTCTTAAGTTCTCGCTTTTCATCGAAAATAGCTTGGTGAATGAAATTTTGTACACAATTCTGAATGAGCATAAAAGTTAGCAAAATACGTAAGTATGTAATATTCCACATGAGGGCGTACTTGATATAATTCGAATAAGGTTCGGTTATTTGTAAGGCGGAATAGAATCGGCAGTGGGTCTCGTACCGCAGTGTTATGTAACAGACTACCGCTCGATATAGACTGTACCTACTACATGACGGCGGCGCGATGGCTACCGGCTGACGACGTCTGGTCATGCCGGTTGTTACTTATCCTCCGGGACTTTGAGAAATCACTCACTGGAAAATTGTATCGCCACGACATTTTGGCATTTTAGGCGCGTGCCCGCTCCCCCATATTATTCGCTCTAACTGCCCTACATTCCGCCTTATTTCTGATTTACAACATTGTATTAAAGGTTTAATCCAGTCCTTTATGTTTATGTTACATTATTAGCGTCTCTCGCTGACGTCATGAATTTTCAATGTTAACAGCCTTTAGCTTTTAATTCAAGTGTTGCATGCGCAGCGATTTTATCCGTTACACTGGGTTAGAATCATTTACGGAGTGACACCATACCTACTTTGGACCACAAACTTCATACAGCAATATTTGGTATACCTACTAAATTATGCCCCTCAGCGGCCTCAGCATTTCTCATTTTTTAGAAGTACCGAAATGCCAGACAACACTTTGCACTAATAACATAAATGATGTTTTATGTTTGTTTCCAAATGCCAAATCTTCGAAATACCGACGACACCGTTCTCCTTGCAACATCCGAGGAAGATATGAGTGAGTTGTTCTAAAGATACGAGAGTGCAAGTGGATCGAGCCGGGAAGCTATGCAGACGCGATGAAAGTTTGGAAAAACTGATTGTGGTGGAGAAACACCGAAGTCAAACAATCGCGCGGCCGTTCACCAACACGATGGACTGATTAGGTGAAGGAATTATCGTCCTCTAAATTCTACACGGTGGTAAGCGATGCGCTGGACAGAAACCGGTGGAGGCGGATCATCCGCTCTAGATGCAACTCCGAAGCTGATTACGATCCTCACACTTGAGGGGCCGACTAAAGAGAGAGAGAATCTACAATTTATTTGAAGTTTCGAACCCAAGTCTCAATATTGTTTCGAACGACAAATTATAATTTTATCTGCCTTTTCTTGGCGCACTTGTATGATAGTCTTTGTTCTTTCAAACATGACCGTATTCTATTTGTTACTAACTTTTCCTTCGAATGTGCTCATGAAGAACAGCTGACTGGCTGTATTATGATTGCGGTTTTACACGGCTTGCTTATTGGTTAAATTCGAAAAGATAATAAGTGACGTTTATTTCACAAAAGCACCCTTTCTAAAAGTCAACGACTTCTTTGGAAAATGAACGTTGATGTATAGAATAACGCGCGCCAATAAAATCATCGAAGTCAAGCGTCAGGAGGGCTATCAAGCGCAGCTAAACTCAACAGCGACACATTAGGAGTCACAGTTAAAATTCTATAATAGCGGCGAACTGGTAGCAATTCACCGCTTGGCTGGCGCATATGTTGCGTGTTTTACTTTCGCCACAATATGCTCTCATCAATCTCTGTCAAACCCGCGGATCCACGTGTTGAAATGTTATGCTGGTTAGTAAAGTGGGTATTATTTCACGGAACCGAAGTCTGCAAGTCCTAGATTACGTTTTGCAAACACTCTATACAGCGTGGAGACCGCTTAATTTAGAAGTAGTTTGAGCAACGTGGTTGTCTCATAGTGGATCTTAAACTTCGGAGGTAACTTTGATAACGTCGTGGTTGTCTCGGGTGACATTTTGGAAATATGTATGTAGTTGTAGGTATAATGTAGAAGATATATTTACAATGATAACGATCGCTTTGAAGCTCGTGGCATTTATTTCAAAGTTTTATCGATTGGACTGGTCTCCCGGGGCCTACTTGCAGTATGTACATTATTCATTCATTTGCCGTCGCAGTGTTATGTAATGCTGACCGCCGCTGTCAGCACCACCTGTTTCACACTTTGTTTCATAACTTTTTGTCACAATTAACGATTATTTCAGCAGTCTTTTCAAATTCCAGGATATAATTTTGCTCTAATAGGCCTTCTATAATGTTTTTTCTGGTCACAATAAAAATCAAAGGAAAACATTCCTAAATTACTATTGCAGAGTTGGATGCTGTCTCTGTCCACATATTACGTATTACACCCTACTCTTCGTAATTTCATATTTAGAACATAATAATGACCAATAATTTTGAATTTAAATTCTTAGGAACCAACGCGGACATTTGCGGTGAACCACTTTTGAACCTTATTACCATAGTAATAAGATCGAAAACTGGTTTACTGCAAATGTCCGTGATGGTAGATGGAAAATTAATATAGACGAGGTATGGGAAAGCGATCCGTCAAAAATAATTATAGTTTCACTATTAAATGTCGTAATGACTGTATATGTATTAAATATTTTGGTTACTGCATATTTTCATCGTTGATTTTCTTAAAAATACTGATAGCCATGCCGTTGCCAACAATGCCGTCATTGCAAAGCATTGGTTCTAGCGTCCATGGTAGTACTTCCATGGTAGTTTGAATCGCATACTTCCAAGCGCGCCGTTACTTTAGGACATTTGTTTGGAGGTTTGAAGAATAATTGAAATGTTAACGATGTCTCATTTGTTGCAGCTACCTATACCCAACCATGGATGAGTTGGCCAACCAGCTGAACTACGTGCTCGGCCACTTCGGGATCAATTCGTTCATCGGGTTCGGGGTCGGCGCTGGCGCTAACGTCCTCGCTAGATTCTCTCTAGTGCATCCTCGGAAGGTAGGATATAGGCAGATGTAGTCAGATTACTAATTTAGCATTTAAGTAGGTAGATTTAGTTAGAAGCTGGACCCGCTGCACATAATATGAGTATGCTTAAAATTGATATTTGGATTTGTCCGGCAACCGCCGTTGCACCACCGTCAGAAGGAAAGTTATCACCGCTACTTTAAAAGTGAACAACCAATGCATCGATGGTAGTAAGATTTAGGTTCCTGTGGGATGGTTTTTTTTTTCTGGATGGGAAATCATCAAATGACTTCTCCCGCTCTGGGCGGAGCGGGGAGGGCGTGTCAAACTTTTACTGAATAAAACCCACCCGTGTTCCTTCAGTTGCCTGTGCCAAGGCCAGGTATCTCTTTCGCACAACCCGCGACCCGGGCGGCGGAAACATAATCGTGTTGTCCCCTTTACACTACTTGACTGAATAAGTCATTCAGAGAAGAACCTCTTCACGGAAATCTGAAAATACAATCCACCTGGCTTATAACTTTTGTGGAAACTTGCCACTTTTACTTGGTCGGAAGTCGCACTTGATTATTTCTAGCTGCAAGCCAGAGCACTCATCGCCTGTATGTTGCCTGTATTCAACAACTTAGTTCCATTATAAAGTTGAAGATTTAAAAAAGCGGCTATTATTTGTAACATGTTTTCCACGATGTTCCTTTAGTCGCGACTAATAACGGTGCGTAGAACTTCAATGAACACCTTAAGACGCAGATACACGCCATCGGCCTTGAGTGTCGTATTGTTGTATCCAATCCACACTGTATGTACGAGTGTATGTTGCCTCGCCGTACACGATGCATCCAGTCACTGTACCACGGGTTGCGTTGATCCGCTGACTGTGTATGCTGTGTGTATGATGTGTGTGTGTGTGTGCACTAAGCCTCTTACTTCAACCAAATGGGGCTGAAACTCCCGAAATTATCAAATCAGCTGATACAGCATTAAAAAGCTTTGAATCGCATGTTATAGGTTTTCGTTAGCAGTGTTTACCGAGATCGTGACCGCTGAAAAATTCCCAAACGTCAAAAAAAGTTTATTTGCTATACAATAAACATTTCGCAGCCTTGCTTTTCCCAGAAAAGACGTACCTACTTTATCTGTTCCCTTATGTGTGTTAAATTCTACAGACGGATTATTTCAGGTCGAGGAATAGCAGCATGTTTTCATCCTTACTTTTACCACCAACTTTTACTTTTTAATAATCAAAAACACCGCGTAGTCCGTAAGTAAACCGTTATCTATCAGCACGTCTTGCTCTAGTACTTTTCACTCGGAATATGGTGTGGAAGAGATTCAAATATACGAGTATGTGATCAAATATGATGTCAGCGACAAAATCCAAATTCGCGATTTTCCATATTATTTATTTTACGAATTCTTTAAAATACGCAACATTATTTTTCATAATTATTATTGTTTCAAATTCTTATATTTCCGAATTCTTAGGTTTCTTAATTATTTATTGTCCTAACACCAACATTTTCCGAATGTATACAGTTCGATACAAAATGGAAAATAAATGGATTGCCTTAATATATTTTTTTATCAGCTAATGAAACATAAACTTTAAATCAAAACCATTTATTTCAGCTAGTACTTTTTGTAAGATAGTCTGTTAGCCTACCCTCTTGATTTTATTGTCATGTTATATGTTATGACATGTTTTTTACATGCCATGGTATTTACTTTTTTCTTTTTAGCCTGGTATTGTCCTAAATCTAAACTTGGACTTTAAAGGCATTGCTGCATCACTATGTCCCTCGCTTACGCAATAATATATTATTAGTAGTAATATTATAATTACGGGTAATAATTAGTTAGATTAGGTTATGATGAGGCTGACGTACCTTAAAAGCCTCTTAATAAATAAAGAGAAAAAAAAAAAGGCATACTTTTGATACCTTGAGTTAGGTACATTATTGCAATTTTCGTAGGGATATCAATTATTAAAAAAAAAATATATATATATATATATATATATATATATATATATATAGATATACCCATGGGCACATTGTGGCTCCATCGTGCCATATAGGTAGTAATTTGTTGATCCGTTTTCACTTGTTGATCCGGGTGGTATTTGTTGATCCAATGCTAGTCAAACCATACGTAAGTGGCTCTGTTTGGAGCCACAAGTGTTAACGCGAGTAATAATAATAATTAAGACATTTTTATACAAATCCACCTTTTTTGCATTTGAGCACTAGTTGATCCGATTCAAATGTGCCAATCAGAGCACACCATTTTTCACGGGCTTTGTCATTGGCTACTACAGATAGATAGAACATGGATGGTATTCAAACAAATTAATTCTTGCATTATACAGCGTGCCGCCGCTATCGCGACATTAACTTCAGACGCGAACATGGTTCCGCGTTTTCGTTTTCGGAGGGTTTGGTGAGTACTGGTGAGGGGGGAACGGGAGAGGGTGGTGAGGAACGGGCGGGTGAGGAGTGGAGGGGGTGGTAAAGGGGATAGGGGGAGGAGTTGTGAGAGGGATAGAGAAATGAGGGGGAGGATTTGAGGGGGAGAGGGAGGGAAGGCAGTAGTAAAAGGAGATATCGAGGGGCATGTTGAGGGGGAGAGGGATAGGAGGCACCACCGTGAAAGGCAGAGGGGGAGGTTGGGGAAAGGGGATGCGTCAGGGGAAGGGGTATTAAAGGAGAGATAAGGAAGGGAAGGGGGCGAGAGGGGAGGAGGATACAGGGAGGGGGAGAAGGGGAGGGTGTGGTGAGTACTGGTGAAGGGAAGTGGACGGGGGAACGGGAGATGGTGGTGAGCAAGGTGAGGGTGAGGAGGAGAAGGGATTGTGAGAGGGGAGGGGTGAGGAGTGGTAGGAGGGATAGAGTAATGAAGGGGAGGCTGTGGAGGAGGGATTTTTTGAAGGAAAAGGGACGGGAGGCAGTAGGGGGGGGCAGATGCAGAGGGAAGAGTGAGGAGGAAAAGGAGGGGAGGCAGTGGTGAAAGGCGTAGGGGGAGGTTCGATGAAAGGGGATGCGTGGGGGGGTGAGAGTGAGAGGGAGATGTGGGTGGTGTGAGAGGGTAGAGGGAGGGGTGAGATAGGGAGGGGAGGGGGTTGGTGAGAGGTGGGCAGAGAGGGGACATAGGGAAGGGGTTAGAGGTGGGGTGAGAGGGACGAGCGCCTTTACACGTTAAAGTTGATTTTTGTATAGCACTGATACATTGAAGAAACTCTGCATGACAGAAGTGACATTATGAAAAATAGAAAGTCGAAACGGCACAAAAAACAGAAGTTAACTCCAGTCGTGCGTCGGAGCTAACACACACACTTTTTTTTGTAAATGCATACTTTTATAGATAACTACACCCAGACTGAGGACATACAGACATGTGCTTGCACACAAATGCTTGTCCTGGATGGGATGTGATGGTATGGAATCGAATCCACGATCTGCGGCATGATAGGTGGTATTTTAACCAAATACGCCATTGTGGCCTGTTACTGTCAGAATGCTTCACTGTTAATGGTGTTGTCACATCAGGTCACAAAAGCGCACAAAAGCTTCTCTATTATCTTCTATACCTCATCATCATCATTTCAGTTGAAAGACATCAACTGCTGAGCTCTCCCAAGCACCGCCACTTCGACCGGTACTGTGGTTCCCGCATCCAGCGGATTCCTTCTTGCGATCTTTACATGGTCATCGGTCCACCTTGTGGGAGGCCTTCCAACGTTACGTCTTCCGGTACGCGGCCGCCTCTCCAGAACCTTTCGGCCCCATTGGCCATCTGTTCTGCAAGCAATATGCCCTGCCCACTGCCACTTAAGTTCGGCAATTCTTTGGACTATGTCTTCCTGAACGCTGCCCAACCGAGTCGTATTCGACGATTGACCGCTTTCTCGAAATTGGACCTACCTAACTGGACAGTTTGTCCTAAGCAACATACTCGTCCACAACTTCGAGTGTAGTGTCTCCGATCTTCATGAGAGTGGGTGCTACATGGGCATTTGACGTGACCATCCATCCATGTCTTATTCATGTTCATTTTAAGACCCAATCTTTCGAAAGCTCCACTGAGGTTATCGAGCATTGTACTAAAGTCCTCCGTAGTCTCAGCCATGCCTACTATATCGTCGGTAAACCGAAGTTGACTGACGTACTCGCCATTGATGTTGATGTCTAGCCCTTTCCAGTCCAGAACCTTGAAGGCATCCTCCAGTGCAGCGGCGAACAGTTTCGGAGAGATAACGTCTCCCTGTCCCCCTCGCTGCAGAAGGATATGTTTGGAGGTACGGTCCTGGAGTCGGACTGACGTAGTAGCGTTTTCGTACAGACACTTCGGCCGCCTAGACCGCTAAACGTAGAGAACTGAAAAAAACTCCTTGCAGTAATGCATACATAGGTTGATCCACTCGATTTTATATTCGCATTACTTCATACATTGTTGGATCCGCCACCATACTCCAGGTGGATCTTACAATGTACGAAGCATTACGAATATAAAATGTACTAGATCAACGTACGTATGCATTTCTTCAAGGAGAGTATAATACGGAACCACATAGTACTTATAACCAATCGAGGTGGATCTGACAATGTATGAAGCAATGCGAATATAATTAATCGAGTGGATCAACGTATGTATGCATTTCTGCGAGGAGAGTTTAAAACGGAACCACATAGTACTTATAACCTCATGTTCGAGGTGGATCTAACAATGTATGAAGCAATGAGAATATAAAATCGAGTGGATCAACGTTTGAATGCATTTCTGCAAGGATAGTATAAAACGGAACCACATAGTACTTATAACCTCATATTCGAGGTGGATCTAATAACGTATGAAGCAATGAGAATATAAAATCGACTGGATCAACGTATGTATGCATTTCCGCAAGGAGAGTATAAAACGGAACCACATAGTATGCTGTGCGTGGTGCCGCACCTCTTAGTAGAGGTGGATCTAACAATGTATGAAACATTGCGTATAGAATATCGAGTGGATCAACTTATGTAGGTAGAAAATTATTATCATTTTTATGCAAGGAGTGTGTAAATCAAAAAAATGAATGTTACAAGTATCTGAATATCACTGTATATGGAGCCAATAAGTATTGGTCTTCAGATAAAATTCGGAGCCAACAAGTATTGTTGAGTATAAAAAAATTGACCGTTACGGATCCACTTTTGTTTAGATGCTAGAGTAAAAAAAATGTCGAGTATAAATATATTTCTACAAATATATTTGGCAACGTCGCCAAGTGGAAGGCGATGTTGCCACTCCGCTCGAAAAATATGAAACCGGAGTCAAGTTATTCTGCTTTAAAGGTGGAGTCAATAATGCATTGGCTCACTGCTGGATCAACTAAGTGTGGGAAAGGGTGTTTATATATATATAAACACCCTTGCATTATTGACTCCACCTTTAGAGCAGAATAACTTGACTCCGGTTTCATATTTTTCGATCGGAGTGGCAACATCGCCTTCCACTTGGCGACGTTGCCAAATATATTTGTAGAAATATATTTATACTCGACATTTTTTTTACTCTAGCATCTAAACAAAAGTGGATCCGTAACGGTCAATTTTTTTATACTCAACAATACTTTTTGGCTCCGAATTTTATCTGAAGACCAATACTTATTGGCTCCATATACAGTGAATTTCGGATACTTCTAATAAACACTGTAATTCTGATTTTAGACTCCTTGCATAAAAATGATTTAATTTTCTACCTACACAAGTTGATCCACTCGATAAGGTATACGCAATGTTTCATACATTGTTAGATCCACCTTGACTAAGAGGTGCGGCACCGCGCACAGCATACTATGTGGTTCCATTTTATACTCTCCTTGCAGAAATGCATACATACGTTGATCTACTCGATTTTATATTCTTATTGCTTCATACGTTGTTAGATCCACCTCGAATATAAGGTTATAAGTACTATGTGGTTCCGTTTTATACTGTCCTTGCAGAAAAGCATACAAACGTTGATCCACTCAATTTTATATTCTCATTCCTTCATACATTGTTAGATCCATCTCGAACATGAGGTTATAAGTACTATGTGGTTCCGTTTTAAACTCTCCTTGCAGAAATGCATACATACGTTGATCCACTCGATTATATTATATTCGCATTGCTTCATACATGTCAGATTCTCCTCGAATTGAATATAAGTACTATGTGGTTCCGTACTCCTTGAGGAAATGCATACATACGTTGATCAAGCAGATTTTCCATTCGTCTTCATACATTGTAAGATCCACCTCGAGTATGGTGGCGGATCCAACAATGTATGAAGCAATGCGAATATAAAATCGAGTGGATCAACCTAAGTATGCATTTCTGCAAGGAGTTTTTTCAGTTCTCTACGTTTAGCGGTCTATCTAGTCTCGAAACCTATCCTTCTTCAGCGAGGGGTGAGATAGGGAGACGTTATCTCTCCGAAACTGTTCGCCGCTGCACTGGAGGATGCCTTCAAGGTTCTGGACTGGAAAAGGATAGACATCAACACCAATGGCGAGTACGTCACTCACCTTCGGTTTGCCGACGATATAGTAGGCATGGCTGAGACTACGGAGGACCTCAGTACAATGCTCGATGACCTCAGTAGAGCTTTCGAAAGAGTGGGTCTTAAAATTAACATGGATAAGACATGGATGGATGGTCACGTCAAATGCCCATGTAGCACCCACTCTCATGAAGATCGGAGACACTACACACTTGTGGACGAGTATGTTGCTTAGGACAAACTGTCCAGTTAGGTAGGTCCAATTTCGAGAAAGTGGTCAATCGTCGAATACGACTCGGCTGGGCAGCGTTCGGGAAGACATAGTCCAAAGAATTGCCAAACTTAAGTGGTAGTGGGCAGGGCACATTGCTTGCAGAACAGATGGCCAACGAGGCCGAAAGGTTCTGGAATGGCGGCCGCGTACCGGAAGACGTAGCGTTGGAAGGCCTGGAACAAGGTGGACCGATGACCTTGTCAAGATCGCAAGAAGGAATCCGCTTGATGCGGGAACGTCAGAACCGGTCGAAGTGACGGTGCTTGGGGGAGGCCTATGCATTTGATGTCTTTCAACTGAAATGATGATGATGAGCTATAGAAGATAATAGAGAAGCTTTTGTGCTTTTTTGTGACCTGATATTATATGTGACACCACCATTAACAGTGAAGCATTCTGACAGTGACAGGCCACCATGGCGTAGTTGGTTAAGATACTACCTATCATGCCGCAGGTCATGGGTTCGATTCCATCCCATCCAATCCCATCCAGGACAAACATTTGTGTGCAAGAAGATGTCTGTTTGTCCCGAGTCGGGGTGTAATAATCTATAAAAGTATGCATTTACAAAAAAAAAGTGTGTGTGTCAGCTCCGACGCATGACTGGAGTTAACTTCTGTTTTTTGTGCCGTTTCGACTTTCTATTTTTCATCATGTCATTTCTGTCGTGCAGGGTTTCTTCCAGTGGCGTGCACTCCATACATGCAAATAAGCTCTGCATACCCTGTAGTCCCATACATACATGCCCCTCTAAATGATAAATAACTATTTACATATTTAAAAAAAACATGGTAGTTAATAAATGAATCTAATTTAATATTCGTCATTTGAATTCCCGTGTTTATAATGCGATTCCGCGCCATCTATTACTTTTTTATGAAACTAACTCGTTGGAGCGGCGCGGCGAACACGCGCCACCGATGCACCGCGCAAGCGCTCAGCGCTCCCGTGTGAGCAAAAGCACTACTACGTCTTGCTTATTTTTCATACAGCGCATCTCGTGAATTCGCGTGTAGTACACAGCAAAAGTGTGTCTGTGTGCGTGAAAATGTGTGCGCGTGTTGGAGTTTTAGAAGCAGAGCTTACATTGCAAACCGTCCAAATTGAGAAGCCGTAAAAGCACCGCATATTTGTTGATTGTAGAGGATAAACTTTTTTTAGTCGGATTAACCAATTTATTTGTTCGTATTAGTTCGTAATTGCTATGTTTTTCGCCATATTTATTGTTTCGATTGATTTAATATCATTGTTCTGTTGTATTTCTGGGCGGAAGTGATTGATTGTCTAAGTAATTATTTAGTAAGTTTATTGTAAAAAACGAAAAATTATACCCGTGAGACCTGTGCTGGCCAACTGTGTTCAAATAAAGTAAAATCTGCCGCTTTTTCGACGTTATCTTTTGAGGAAGAAGTTAAAATGATTGCAAAAGGGTCCGTGTCTACCTAGGGTTTGGTTTAACACAAAACAAAAAGGTAATGCTACTTGCTGGCTATTTACATAAAAAGTATTATAATTGTTACTGGCTAACAGCTAAATGTTGTGTACACACAAACATATTGTATTGTTTACCTTGCATTTTATTAACAAATCAACATAAAAATTATATATTTGGATCTACATAAGTATAACGGATGTTTAGATTTAAATAATTTAGATATTTTTGGTGGTCGCAAACAAACGCCATGCGAAGCCAATGGCGCCGTGTGGTAAGAGTCGTGTATGTAGGTAACTCAGTACCCAGTAGGTACTCTACTAGGTAGGCTATCTAGTCGGTGGGACTCCGACCGAAAGAAGCTGAAACTGATACTTAAGTTTTTTATTTTATTTTAACCGTGCATACCCTGTCTGAAATCTCTGTGCACGCCACTGGTTTCTTCAATGAATCAGTGCTATACAAAAATCAACTTTAAGGTATAAAGGCAAAGAAACTGATTGATTGATTGATTGAAGGCGTTCGTCCTTCTCACCCCACCTCTAACCCCTTCCCTATGTCCCCTCTCTACCTACCTCTCATCACCCCCTTCCCCTCCCTATCTCAACCCCTCCCCTACCCTCTCACTCCCCATCTCCCTCTCACCCCCTAACGCATCCCCTTTCCCCGAACCTCCCCCTCCCCTTTCTCCACTACCTCCCCTCCCTTTCCTTCTCCTTCTTCCCTCCCTTTTTTACCACTGCCTCCCCTTTGAAGAAAAAGATGATGATGATGAAGATGTTGATGTTTTGAAGGACAAGGGAGGGGAGGCACATCCTCCACATCCTCCCCTTCATTACTTTATCCCTCTCACCACTCCTCGCCCCTCCCCTAACTCCATCCCCTCTCCTACCCACCCCCTCCTTGCTCACCACCCTCTCCCGTTCCCCCTCCCTCTATCCTCCTCCCCTCTCACCCACTTCCCTTCCCTATCTCTCCTTCACTACTCCTTCCCCTTACGCATCCCCTTTCCCCGAACCCCCCCCGCCACCTTTCACCACTGCCTTTCCTCCCTCTCCCCCTCAACATCCCCTTCGATATTCCCTTTTACTACTACCTTCCCTCCCTCTTCCCCGCAACATACGCCCTGCACATTCTCATTACTCTATCCCTCTCACCACTCCTCCCGCTCTCCACCTTACCATCCCCTCTCCTCCTCACCCCCCTTCCTTAACACCTTCTCCCGTTCCGCCCTTGCCCTCTCCCCCTTCACCAGTACTGACCACACCCTCCGAAAACGAAAACGCATCCCCTTTCCCCAAACCTCCCCTCCCCTTTCACTACTGCCTCCCCTCCCTTTCCTACTCCTTCTGTCCCCTCCATCTCCGCTTTCCTTTTTACCACTGCCTCATACCAGTGGTGAGAGGGATAAAGTAATGAAGGCGAGGATGTGGAGGAGGGATGTTTTGAAGGAAAGGGAGGGGCCCTTTCCATCAAAACATCCCTCCTCCACATCCTCGCCTTCAGTACTTTATCCCTCTCACCACTCCTCACCCCTCCACTCTCACCATCCCCTCTCCTACTCACCCCTCTCCTTGCTCACCACCCTCTTCCATTCCCCCTCGCCCTCTCCCCTCTCACCAGTACTCACCACACCCTCCCCATTTCTCCCTCCCTCTATCCTCCTCCCGTTTCACCCCCTTCCCATCCCTATCTCTCCTTCACTACTCCTTCCCCTCACGCATCCCTTTTCCCCGAACGCCCTCCTTCCACCTTTCACCACTGCCTTTCCTCCCTCTCCCGCTCAACATCCCCCTCGATATTCCTTTTTACTACTGCCTTCCCTCCCTCTCCCCCTCAACATACCGCCTCCACATCCTCATTACTCTATCCCTCTCACCACTCCTCCCCCTCTCCACCTTACCATCCCCTCTCCTCCTCACCCTCCTTCCTTAACACACTCCCCAGTTCCCCCTTTGCCCTCTGCCCCCTCACCAGTACACACCTTTCGAAAACGAAAACGCGGAACCGTATTCGCGTCTCAAGTTAATGTCGCGATAGCGGCGGCACGCTGCATAATGTAAGAATTAGTTTGTTTGAATACCATCCAAGATCTATCATCTATATTAGCTAATGAAAAAGCCCGTGGCAAATGGTGCGCTCTGATTGGCTCATTTGAATCGGATCAACTAGTGCTCAAATGCAAAAAAGGTGGATTTGTATAAAAATGTCGTAATTATTATTATTACTCGCGTTAACACTTGTGGCTCCAATCAGAGCCACTTACGTATGGTTTGACTGGCATTGGATCAACAAATACCACCCGGATCAACAAGTGAAAACGGATCAACAAATTACTACCTATATGGCACGATGGAGCCACAATGTGCCCATGGGTATATCTATATATATATATATATGTTACTAGCTGATAATGTAGCTTTTTATATGTGAAAGAATTTTTAAAATCGGTTAAGTATTTTTTGAATTTATCCATGCATCTATTTGATATAACAAATCAGAGGATTTTATCCGAGATAAGAATGCTTATGTAAATGACACATAATTCCCCCCAAATAGTATATTATGTATTACAAGTTGAATCATGTGAGGGGAACAAAATCTGTTACAAACTTTGTAGTGTGATTGTACTTATTTAGGGGAAATACAGAATGTGGACTAAAATGGAACATGTATTAATGAGAAAGTGTAAATAAAAGAATATGAAAAATTCGGAATATCAAAAAATAAGTATTCGGAAAAATAAGAATATGAAGGAATAAGAAATCGGACAATTTAGACCTCGGAAAGCATTGCCGACACCTCAAATATACCTAAGGTATGAGAAACAAATCCGCGCGTTTAAAAACGTGGCCTTACTCATAGAGTTGTGGATTATACGCTCTCCAAGGTGATACTCGTTGAGACGAATACGGTGAGTGATCGCTAATCACACAGACAGAAATAGGTCGCGTACGGAACACGTCCGGTATATAAGAATTGCAGGAACAAATCCGCCTTTGTTTACTCTCCTCTTCTAAGTTGCATTTTCGTTCCACCGTTCCACAGTGCACACTGGGATACGGACGCATTCAACTACCCCGGTTGAGAAATCCAACCAATCGGCTTTGTAAACACTTAGTTTTATTTTATCTTGTAATCCTTGTCCTTTCCATCTTCATAATATATCTATTTTTGTTGACTATTCTTGTTTCGCCGTCGTTGTCTATCAATATAGCAGCCTGATTCCGTAATACACCTACAAGGTAATACCTTTTATTTTGACAATTTAATAATATTCATTACGTTATTTACGTCGACAAGCAGACGAACTTATCAAACAAATGAAGCAATGGATTATCAATTTCCTTCTTAGTCCATTGGATTGGTATTGTAAGTGTGTGTTACACAATTTCGAGTGCAGATGTTTTGTAAACAAAACAAGCCATGCAGAATATACCAATTTATTTATAAGCATGGCCTATGCTTATAAATAAATTGGTATAATCTCTTACTGAATTATTTATCCGAGTTAATCCTAAATCCGAAAGCCGATTGGCTTTATCGATACAAGGTGGGGAAGCGTTTGAACCACTCATTTTTATTTTGAGAATTTACGGAAATAACTGACGGAATATATATCATATCGGGAAATCGTGGCGATAGCCAAACGTCTCAGGCTGACACTAACAGGTTTATCCGATCCTTCATCAAACTTTTACTAGGTAAAGTTTTCCATCTTTTCATCGTCTCTAATTGATTGTTAGATATTATTCCAATGAATTTCCGATTTAAAGGTCGATGAAAAATGTTAGTTTCTCTGAGTGTTGATTTAACCTTGTCTGGTTTGATATTGTTATCGATGTTCCTCGTAATTCATTCTCATGAAAATTGCTTATTTAGGCTTCATTAATCATAATTATACCAAACTTGCTTCTGCCCGCAACTTCGTACGAAACGGCTCCGGATCCACCGCGGCGCATCGCATAGTCTACCTGCGCTGCTGCTTCGTTTTCGCTGAGCGTTCTTTCTGACTTTTCACTCGGCCCGTAAGTGTCTAGTCCTAGCGTAATGTTAAATACCCTATATTCCTATAACCTTCCTCAAGAATTGGGCTATCAAATGCAAAAAGAATATTTCAAATCCGACTGGTAGTGCCAGCTAGAGATTAGCGCGTTCAAACAAACAAACAAACAATAAAACAAACTCTTCAGTTTTATAGATATCGATATCGAGGGTCATCGTCGCGAATGAACAGATGGCGTTTCACACACAGATAATACTGATTTTATCAATAGATGTTCGAACGTCACATTATGTTCTTATTTATTTTCCACATGCGGACTGTTTGAGTCCTCATTAAGCGCTTATTGATCTTGACAGTACCGCAGGAATTGTTCTGAATTCGATGTGACATGGCTTACGAGTTACGACACACAAGTAAACAGAACAGTAGTTAGACGAGACATCTGAAACGTGATTAATCACATATACGTTGTGTGCTCAGTCCATAGCTATGATATTACCTATAAATAGTAGATCTGGGTATATTTCGCCATAAGTATCAGCTTTAGCCTATGTCCAGCACTGGACGTCTTTCGGCTGAAATGATGTTCAGCTTTATACAGAGAGAGAGAGAGAGTGACTCTCAGCAGAGTAAATTGTTGATTAAGAGGAAATGCGGGCGACCAGACTTTTGAAAATTAGGTATTTGAAGAAACTATTGCTGTCGCTCTGCGAGCGCTCCGACCTCAAATTCGTGCGATAAGGACAACTGCAAATCCGACTAAAAAGCCTATGTAAAAAGTAACATTTCGAGGTTTGGCTCTCGCCTATTTCCTCCTCCAATATTGGACCAATTTAAAAGATATTTCATAAACTGATTATTAAGGATATATACTATGCTTCTATGTTTTTCTTTTTTCGTTAAAAGTTGTCAAATTTGTACACTAGGCCTCTGTTGACAGCGTTCTAAATAGGCAATTTTGAGCATTTTTTGAGGGTTCTAGTTCTTATAAAAATAATGTATCATCAAAAAGGAAGGCATACAAGTAGCTAATATTTATATTTCTGTAAAAAATCATTGCTTTATTGTCATTAAACAGAAAGAAAATAGGCGAGAGCGTTTGTATGGAGAAAAGAGCACCCCTATTTTCTCTTAACGTATAATCCGTAGCTAAAATAAAATCTTTTTCGCGCTCGGTATCACAGAAAAAGCTCTGTCTAGGAGGTAGGAGCTAGTATGAATACACAGCAGGCTGGGAGACACTTTGCAATAATTCACATTCTAGGGAAATTAGGTACTGCATGTACCCGGATTAAAAATATGCTAATCTCCCTAAGTGCCAAATTCCATCTAAATTCGTTCAGCTGTTAAACCGTGATTGAGTAACAAACATACTGACTTCAATCTGCCTAGCCTTTTCCCAACTATGTTGGGGTTGGCTTCCAGTCTAACCGGATGCAGCTGAATACCATCATTTTACATGGAGCGACTGCCTATATGACCTCCACAACCCAGTTACTGGGTAATACGATACCCCCGTGGTAAGACTGGTTGTCAGACTTTCGGGCTTCTGACGATCCGCAACGACTGTCAAAGATCGACGAATGACAGCCGGGACCAACGGCTTAACGTGCTTTCCAAGGCACGGAGGAGTCTCGGTATGTAAAGATGGTCACCCATCCACGGACCAACCCCGGCAAGCGTAGCTTAACCTGATGGATCGACCTGTGCGGCTGTTATTATTTAGCCACGAGCTCCTCAACAAACATCAAAAGTTTCACGTAGATTCAATCTGATATTTTTATTCCGGTTGGCAATTATCATTAGGTATTTATGTTATCTCTAATTCATCAGCTACCTATAGTATCTAACTTGCAATAAAAGAAGAATTTAATTATGATTACGCACATGAAAATACGCACATTAATGAAGGCCACTAATACCAAGGTTGTACGGAGCGGGGTATCAAGGTGACAACAGTCAACTAGTATCGATTACTTCGATCAATATAATGAGATATATATAATAGGTCTTTACCTATGTAATTGGAGATTCTACAAACAGCATGTTCAGATTTAAATATCTGTGGATTGGCGCGCAATTCGAAATTCAAATAAATTTTATTCGAAAGCCGTGTTAATTTAATTTCAAATTCAGTCATTTGTTTTTAGATAGTTTTTTGTTTTTGTGAAATTGTGGTAGTTTTTGTCGCCATGGATAAACTGAAAATTCGTACAATTTTCAAATATGAGTTCCAACGTGGCAATAACGCTGCGCAAACAACACGAAACATTAACGACGTGTACCTAACACTGCTTGCATAAACACGGTCCATTATTGGTTCAATCGTTTTAAATCTGGATATTTTGAGTTGGAAGAATGAGCCTCGCGGTCGGCCGGTAACCATTGTCGACAATGATGAATTGAAGGCGACAGTGGAAGCGGATCCAACTCAATCTACGGCTGAGCTTACTGCAGGCCTTGGAGCTAGTGTCAAAACCACATTGAAGCACTTGCGGCAAATCGGAAAGATAAAAAAGCTAGACAAGTGGGTGCCACACGAACTAAGCGACCAACAGCGAGACTTACGCGTCGCAAGCATGTATAGCACTACTGAATCGGCATAGAATCGAGGGAATTCTAAATCGAATTGTTACCTGCGATGAAAAGTGGATCCCGTACGACAACCGTAAGCGTTCGTCTCAGTGGGTGGACCCAGGTACAGCACCTAATCAGTGCGCTAAAAAAAAGATTACTCATAGGAAGATGATGGTGACTGTCTGGTGGACCAGTACTGGACTTATACACCACAGCTTTTTACCGAATGGCACAACAGTGACGGCAGATGTCTATTGCCAAGAATTGTAAACAATGATGGAGAAGCTCGCAATTCAACAGCCAAGACTGGTCAATCGCTCTTCCCCATTGCTCCTCCACGACAACGCGCAAGTTCACACTTCACTCACCTACTCACCGGACCTTGCCCCAACAGATTTATACTTTTTTCAAAATTTAGCCATTTTTTTAAGTGGGAAAAAATTCAACACCCTAGGGACAGTACAAAACGTTTTCGCTGACTTCATCGCCTCTCGTCCGGCAGACTTCTACAGTAAAAGAATTAAACAAACTGCCCTCAAAATGGCAAAATTGTATAGATAATTTGGGCCAGTACTTTTATTAACTATAATAAAAAATTACCAAAATTTTTACATTTTAAAATTTTCATACAAATCTCCAATTTCATAGGTAAAGACGTAATACTAACTGGAAATGTCATTGCATTCTAATAATCCAGTATTACGATTCATTTGTCCTTCGAAATTATTTTCTAAGAAATCTAGTAGAAACGTTCATAACTTAGGGTGTTTCATTTGTTCTTGAAAATTATAGTACCTTACTACCTACACAGTAGCACAGTATAATAATGATGCAGTACTTTATCTTCATAGAAAACGGCCGAAACGATGCGCTTCGAAATCTCAGTCAGTCTCAGTTATGTTAGTTCGAGCGCGCGGCAGTTACGCCCGGTGGACACGTATTTATCTACCGAGCGGCCGTAAAGTACTTAATTCAAGGTCCCACCCAGGTAAAATACTGTGTCATGATTATACTGTGTCAGAAGCTATTGGGGTTTGCCTTACCTACTTACGTGATGATGCAGACGCAATTATCTGATTACCTGTATGGTGGCCTAAATCAGCATGGATTATGCAAATCCAGACGCACTTTGTATACATTGATGCATCTGCTCGTATTAATTAATTGTCGATGAATACGGTCGAATTGGGCACGATGTGGGAACGCACAGGCGTAGTAGGCGGTACAATTCAATCGCACCTAGGGTTACCATCCGTCTGGGTTTGTACTGACATCGAATCGTTAAATGAGCAATTAAGTACTAAAAAAATATAAAGGAAGTAAAATGTATGGAAATACATGATGTAGCTTTTCCGTCCACGATAACGTTACAACGTGTTCGTATTTCCATACATTTGTGGACTTGGACGTCCCCCCTCCACGACTATTTCCACACTTATTTTCAAATGTTCGGTATTTTGTAAGGACTTCTCGAATTTGGTCATGGCAACCCTAATCATAGGTACCATTAAATACGAAGTGTAAAGAAATTACGCGTCAACTAATATATGCGTGCTAGTATACCATTACGTACGACTGAACAATAAACTATAGCCGACGTTGTGGGCATAATGTAGATTTCTGGCGACTATTCAAATGGGTTTAAAAACCTTCTATTCACTACAGGAAATCCAGTTTTTCTACGAACTAACCGCTTTATAACAGGGATTCTGAAAATGGTGTCACCTACACGATATTCTTAGAATGGAATATTATTTATTGTTGTCACAACTATTTACTAATACTTACGTACAGTCAAATTTAATAAAAAAAATATGAAAATTCTTTATTTATTTCCATAAATCGAGTGATATGTTGTAAACTGTGCTTTAAATACAAAGATGGTCACATCAACTGGTGTTCTGGCTCCCAGACTAACTTTACAGGTCAAGAATCAGTGATATTGTTTTAGTATGTACTACATTGTTGTTCAAATGACCCAATAAAAGCATTATTTAATCGATCGTCAAATAATTCCACTCATAGTATTTTTGTGATGTACCCTAAGCCTAGTAACCACGACCCACGTGTTTGGTCAAAAAGTGTTAAGAGGATCAAAAAAATACGGAACCCTAAAAAAGGCGATCACCATTAGAAGATCAATAAGTTTGTAGAGGATCATTTAAATATTTCCCCCCAATAAACTCCAGGTGGATGCCTTGGCCCTCATCAACTGCACTTCAAACCAGGCGGGCTGGATCGAGTGGGCGTCCCAGAAGATGAATTCCCGCTCCCTGAAGAACCGCGGCATGACCCAGGGCGTATTGGACTACCTGATGTGGCATCATTTCGGACGGGTATGCTTTACTTAGGCACTTACACTCGTATTTATAGTCAAGTAAGAGTAATTGCTCAAGCAATGATTTTCTTTCTATAGTTTAGTAATTGCTTGAAGTTATAACTGTCAAAGCTTAGAATTCTTAGCCAAGTAATAGTCACCATTTTCTTTACTTAAGAATTCTACCCTCAAGTATGAAATTACTTAGTAGCAAGTAATTACTCAACTAATTACTTTGATTATAAATACGAGCCCTTAGACTTAGCCGTTAATATGGCCCATCGAGTGAGCTTTGTGACAGAGACGACGCTCTACGAAGCCGAAAATGTTCTTAATCTAGATGTGCCATTTTAACGACTACGTAGTTATTTGTGTTGTGTACTTGCATGATTGTTTTAACGACCACGTAATTATTTGTGTCGTGTACTTGTGTGGTTGTCTTAACGGCCACGTAGTTATTTGTGTTGTGTAGGTACTTGCGTGGTTGTCTTAACGGCCACGTAGTTATTTGTGTTGTGTAGGTACTTGTGTGGTTGTCTTAACGGCCACGTAGTTATTTGTGTTGTGTAGGTACTTGTGTGGTTGTCTTAACGGCCACGTAGTTATTTATGTTGTGTACTTGTGTGGTTGTTTTAACGACCACGTAGTTATTTGTGCTGTGTACTTGCGTGATTGTTTTAACGACCACGTAATTATTTGTGTCGTATACTTGTGTGGTTGTCTTAACGGCCACGTAGTTATTTGTGTTGTGTACTTGTGTGGTTGTTTTAACGACCATATAGTTATTTGTGGTGTTTACTGTATGGCTGTTTTAACGACCACGTAGTTATTTGTGGTGTGTACTTGTATGGTTGTTTTAACGACCCCGTAGTTATTTATGTTGTGTACTTGTGTGGTTGTTTTCGGGAAGACGGCGTAAAAGGTGCTTAATATTACTATCCGATTTCATATTTTCTAACAATGTTGTAAATATATCGTGTGTTTTATATTAGGGATTGCGTGTTTTCTAAATTCTGTGGTGCTTGGTAATGCGAATCATGTTAAAAATTTATTTATTTGTTTTTGAGTCTCAGGATGTAGGTGAAAATAATGTATAAAGCATTAATAACCAATTGGCTACGCGATGGTAAAACAGGTTAACTGCCTTTTGAAATTTACAGGAACATCCTTGGGACACATTAACAATATAACCAGCTGATGTAAATTCACTCAATAGGTACTAACTCATTATTTTTCTAGTACTTCAGTCAAATATGAAAATTTAGCAAAATATTTTTAAACAAAACCGTTTAACTATACGGAATATGACCATCCCCATAAAAGTGAGTCATTCATATAATAAATCAATCTAGTGTATAAGTTGCTCGCTATGTGCTTGCGATCGCTTGGCGAACTTTATGTGCTGCGTGCAAACGCGATACTTACCGACATTTAATAGTTTATTCAGAAATGACTGTGACCGTGACGGATTCCTTTACGATGCTCCGTGCCCTTACTCCTAATGAATGCAAAACGGATCAATTACCTATCGTGTAACTATCAACCTTGTAGACGAAACTAAACTCCAACTTTTCAGTTACAAATCAGAATTTACCTTGTACTCTACAAAACGATAAATGTTTGGACAGAGTACACATTTGTATCCTTTTATTTCTTAGCAAATTGTGTTATGTTATCTCAAACCTTTGTTCTCTTCCCATTCATAACCGCATCAAAATTCGAACCTACGTTCGAAGTTTAAATGAATAATGGTCATTGGCTGCAGTACCCGGAGGAGCGGAACCACGACCTGACCCAGATGTACCGCATGTACTTCACTCGTAACGTGAACCCGACTAATCTGTCGCTGTTCATGGACTCGTACGTGCGCCGCACCGACCTGGGCATCACGCGGGAGAACGATACCATTAAGGTTCCTGTGCTGAACATCACCGGGGCGCTATCCCCGCATGTGGACGACACCGTCACCTTCAATGGACGTCTGAACCCTAACAACTCTACTTGGATGAAGGTAAGCTTTGCTCATCTACACTTCACGGTACCCCCGAGTCCTAACCAAACTGGCAGGTTGCGCGAATCATTTGCGGCGTGACGACGCGTTCGAGTACGCGGATCCAAATGAACGCGATGTTGCATGTTCGCTCGACGGTCGCTTTGGTTAGCACAAGGCTTAACCCCCGTTTCCACGAGCGTAATAAAATCGCGGCGGGATTTTCTCGTGCAGTGGATTTTCAACTCTCTGCTTAGCGCCGGGAGTTGAAAATCCAACAGTGCGTTTTTCGTCGCGCTGGGATGCACTCTGTTTTTGTTAGGTTGGATTCTCAACGCTCGGCTCAACGACGAGAGATGAAAATCCAGTGTGCGATAAAATCCCGCCGCGATTTTATTACGCTCGTGCGAACGCCGACTTACACAAACTGGCTAAGAGCGGTTTCGCACTACGTCCGATACGAATCCGAACAAAGAAATGTTCTAAATTCGGACGGACAGAATTCGGATCTAGTGCGCAAACCTTCATACAAATAGTACTGTGGCTACTTCGGACCGTCATTTCTCGGATTCGGATCAGACGTAGTGCGAAATCGCTCTTAGTCCAATGTCTACGACTCCTCTATCGCTGTTATGATGTATTTTCAGTATTCGAGCTGTATATACGCATTTATGGTTTGTAAGTAATTGGTACTCTAGTTTAATGATTTAATTGTCTTTGTTTTCTAATATAAAAGTAACAAAAACAGAAATTAATAAATACTTACGATTGGTTCAAAATAATCACGAGTTCACGACAGAAAACTAAGCCCATTAAAAGACTCGGTCTCTCTACGTGCTTCTCTAACAATAACTTAATTACGCTAACTAAGGCAAAGAAAACTTTTCTCATTCGTAATTCCTAGAACGATTCTAAAACAATAATACAAAATTAAATATTTCTTCTATGATGATGAACTCTAAAATGGAAAGTGAAAAACTTTTACGACGAAACGCAGAAGCCGTGCAGTTTGCAACGAATGGAGTCCCTACCGCCATCTGTGGGTTGCATTCAGAAACATTACCGTCATTTATATTCACAACCACCGCCACCGGATACCCATTCAAACTGCTCTCGGACGCTGCATTCATAAAGTCTGCGAGGTTAAATTATAAGCCACTTCTTTGTTTACATTTACGTAATAAAATAGGTATAAACTTTAGAAGAGTAGTAGACAATATTATTAGCAAGACTAGTTCTAGTTATCTATTAATGTAGACATTTTCTTTCTTTATAAATCTCAAAAATTGTGCCAAAAGAAATCTTCACGTGTACAGAAGTAACAGAGAGTAACAGTACTTCTTCAGGTGAAAGCCCGCAAAATTCAAATTTTCTTACGTTTTTTTGCAATTTGCAGGTCAGTATAGGGTTGTATGTTGATTTGAATATGATTCGCGACCGTAACAAATATGTATTTACAAAATTATAATCATTAAAGTCATTAAATCCTATTGAAAAAATCTTGACATTTGAGGATTATATTAACTTAAGAAGTTGTATAACTGATTGTAATTATTATAATTCTGTAAATACTTAATTGTTACGATCGCGAATCATACTTTAATCAACATACAACACTAACTAGCAAATTGTAAAAAACTTAAGAAAATTAGATTTTCGCGAACTACGGTATACAAACGAAAAAAATTAAATACCAAATAATAAATAGAACCGCATTTATTAAAAACGACAAAAAATGTATGGTTGTCCTGAATATGCATCAGAGTGAAAGTTTTCAACCGCGGGATTGCGCTTAAGGGCAACCCTTTGTTAATCTGCTTGTCACCACAGCGTTCACAATACAGGCGAAGTTCGCGGAAATAATACTATATACGGGAATAAAGTTGTGACATTGACCGTGACCCATATTCTGAAGCTTATTGTTGAAGAATATTAAGCTGAGCTTAAATGTGACCTGCTTTCATGTCTGAGGATTTAATTACTTACTGCACAAAACAGTCGGGATTTTATAATTGTGTAGTTCGTATTACCAACGTTATGATTAAGAGACTTGCTCTAGTAATAGTTAAACAAGTTTATTTATTTTTATTTTATTTATTTATTAACAACCAACTTGTATTTACAGTTTGCACCACACATACAAGTTATCGGTCAATATGTACTAGTACACATACAATCATAAAATTATATTAAATTACATAAAACTAGACAGAATTAGATAAAAATTAGGTAAAATTAGATAAAATTAAAATAAAAAGTGTGATCTTCATAGAAATTCGCAAGAATCTGGAAGCGCAAGCCCCCAACATAAGATTTGTCAGGACTTCTTTGCAACAACCTGCTGCCTTCAGCATATAAACGAGGACAGACAGCCGTCCAGGGCGCCGTGTACTTACTGATCGAAAGTCATCAATGTGTATATAGACATTTATTCGTTTGTTCTAAACAGGGCGGGATTTTAAATCCCGCCCTGTTTAGACCATATGTTACATTTATGCGCCCTCATTTCAAAACATGATTTATTTTTGGACCCTAGTTTAAGCTATCGAGCTATGTTTGTATTTCGTACTCTATTGTGATAGAATTAAAGTTCTAATTACAAAAACTATCGTCAAACCAGAGCCTAAGTTGTCAATTTTGTATTAAGAACTTTACTATGCTCTGAACAAAGTTGAAAATGCAGTAATTGGCTCGAAGCTTTGTACTAAAGTTAGAACTCGTTTTGTAGTAAGACGGATTGACTGTAGAAAACGTTCTCTACACCTTTTGTGCACAGATTTATATTTCCAAATCGATGATTTCAGATCTCGGATTCGGGAATGGTGCTGGAGGAGCAACCAGCTAAGATATCCGAGGCCTTCCGCCTGTTCTTGCAAGGCGAAGGCTACGGTAAGTGAACCACGTCACACCATCGACGATCTACGTAGACGTACCGATGCAAGCTTAGCTTTGCATTGCAGTTCGAATGTTTGACAATAGCACTCAACACGCCACGCTCAATAGATGCAATATCGCAAAAAATATTAGTTTACATCACGATTTGCTTACAGCAAACGCCCTTGCTTTACAGTGAGATGTTTTTCATCCAAATATATTTATAAATACAAATGATAAGTGCTCAACACTATAAATCTATAATACGTTTAGTAATGAATCTTCTATGGCAAAGTTATGTAACATTTCGACATCATATTGCATCTATTCTGCAGCTTATGTAAATATGTTTGATATGATTAATGTTATTCATTCTAAATAATAAATATTGACCAAATAATATTAAATATTGATAGTTCATTGCATATATTTTACTTTTAGAAAAGTTTATTTTTATTGAAAAAATGATTACTTCGCAAGATCTCTAGTCTACCTTCTATTTGACGAACTGCCGCCCCTTCTAATTTATAATAATGTAAAAATATAATATGAATATGATTATACGCTTTAATAATGATAATGGTAACTGATGCTAACTTATATTTTGTACGTCTGAAGCCTGAAAGTTTATTTTTATTGTCCTGTTTATGTTTGAGCCTGGATATGCGATAGCGTTATGCAGTCCCTAACAATTGGTATGTACTGAGGCAGCTTTCCTCCTGTAGAGCTAGATGAGCTTTCAGTCGTCCTGTGGTACTATTGTGGTAACGTCTGTAGATAGTCCCTTGATAACTTTCATAATCTACGTAGTTATGAGACTATATTTATCATTCCTTTTAATCAAACTCGATACATTGTGATTGTGTTAGTATTTTGGTGTTGCTAGCTAAAACATTTATATTTTTCCGTACTAAGTATACGATTCGGGCTTAATGAGTCATAAACAAGATAATTTTTAAATCATCTGAAATTCAAACCTTTAATTTTTTTAAATTAGTGTCTGTCTAAAGCGAGTAATTTCGTAGGCCTTTGTAATTGACGAAAACGTACATAACTATTTTGCTTATACTTACAACATTCGAGATGTTTCCAGCCAAATTGACAAAGCTTTTTTTTTTCAATCTTTAACATTTCAAATAAAATAATTAAAAAAATATTGGATAAATAATCGTACGTACTACATCATAACCAGTTATTAAATAAATGTGCATGACGAAACATCTTTTGAGTAAAATATGAGATGTTTGCAATATCAAATCGTTTATTTCAATTAGACCATAAACCTTTGAAAGTCAAAAATGACCAAGAAAACTAAACTGAATTGCAAAACATCTCTTATTTTATACTGTCTTAGATTTGTAATGTATTTTGTAGATGCAGACTTGTATAGTTAACTCGCTGTATCTTGCGCTATTCATCAGTAACCGTTGTTAAACTCACCTTAATATTTCGTACAAGCTTTTTTGTGTGGTTACTGAATGGTACATTTTAAGGTCTTAGAAATAGATAAATGCCTTGCCTTGTCTCGGCTTGGCCTTTGGTACAAATGAGAAAATTGGTAATATTATCATTATACTTAAACAGGGTTATTGGAAACAGAGAGTACTTAGATGTCATTAGGTATCAAATCACTCATGGGTCAAAAATTAACCACCTTCGAGATATTTTATTTTTTCAAAAAACAGTGGTCATAAAATTTAATTGATTTTTCTTTCTAAATCTAGTTTATTCAGTAAAAATGGTTTATGTTTTTTGTTGGTTTATGAAATGTTTATACCTCGTTGGATAGCTAATAAAGCGTATATGTTTATGACATAGTACGCCGATAAAGTTCCATAGTAATTTTATGTAAGTAGTAAACTTGCAATTTGTTACGAAAGACAAAAAATACGAAAATTATTATGATTTAGGGGTCATTATTTAAGTATGGTACAAGATTTCTTTTATTTTGTGAATTATTGTTGACATGAACAAAGACTATAATAATGACCAAAATACTACAATAATGTGACTATAATAATGTGTACAAATCGCGAAAGTTTAAAAAGTTTAATGAACAAAGACTAATTATAAAAGCAAAAAAAAAATCACGCATTAGTTTTTTTTTTTCATCTATTTTCAAAGTGTCCACTGTTTTTTGGAAAAAATAAAATATCTCGAAGTTGGTTCACTTTTGACCCGTGTTACCTAACCATGAGCGATATTTTGATACCTAATGACCTCTGCCATCACCCCTTAAAGGGATCGTGACAGGTTTCCCGTAACCCTGTATAAATTATGCCTGTATGTACACAAATGAGAATTCGTCTGTTTCTAAAACCAATAGACGCAGCATACAGCGATGTCATAAACAATGTTCCTGTTAACTATTTATTTTTTTAAATTATTTTTGTTTCTCCACACTCGTAGCTGTGTTAGCACTGAACAAAACATCCAAGCATGTTAGTTCGTCACCAACGTCGAGCATAATCATCAGTTTGCCAGTTGCATAATACCCAGCTTTCGTAGAAAAAGTAAGTGTTAATTCTTAAAGCATTCAATTTATGGTAGATTGGTAGCGGAAGTTATCTGATTTTAAGTAGTTAATGCAGTTAATATCTGATATGTTCTCGAGTTTCGTCACAGTAGTCTGTTCGGCACAATGTTTTAAATGTTTATGCACACTCGGATTCTGAAGAATTCTTAAACGGAGTTTAAACTCCTAACAGCTATTGATTCGACAAAAGTACCTATCTATTTAAGCGAATTCCTTCCTTATGGTCGGTTTTTGAGGTTCTCGGATAAACCCTCGATGGTAATTCACTCGACTTTTAAACTAAATTATTCTTTAAAGAAGTGTTCAGAAGCAGGATATTGAACCAATAATCACTATCGAATGGATAAACTCAGTTTGAAAACCTCATATATAGGGCATTATAGTCGGCCCGTCTCAGGAACCCTACAAACCCGTCATATAGAAACTAAGCTGTCATACAATTTCTCGAGTTTACCATAAAATTGTAATTAATTACAAGACTTTCAAGAATGTACAAGTCGGGACCAGCTCGTATAGTATAAATTCAAGGCCGTAACTATTCATACTATCAATCAATTTTGATAGCTTCCGCTCCTTTTGTAAATCTTTCTAAGTACTATCACACAAAACACGGCTGTTTGAAGGTCTTTACATTGCTTTGTATTTAGCATGATTTTAAACTTCAATAATATTCTGTGTTATAGTCCTTCCCATTGTAATAATTATTATAATTCATGCGTTTAGAATCACTCTGTATATTATTTTATTGTATAGATTGCACCAATCAACCTGCCTAGCCTTTTCCCAACTATGTTTGGGGACTCCTTCCAGTCTAACCGGGTGCAGCTGAATACCAGTATTTTACATGAAGCGACTGATTAATAAACTAATTGTACCTATAGATTGCACCGATTTTAATAAAAAATATTAGTTTACTACATTGCTAGACTCACTTTTCTACATCTGTTTAGTTATAAAATGTACATAATGATTCAATTACCCAGGGTCAAATTAAATTAACTAGCGAAACTCGGCAGACGTGATGGGTAGCGATATCTTAACATGATATAATTAAAAATAAATTAATTTAATGAGTTTTTTTTTTGGTATCATCAACTCGGGTAGTCTTTGAAATATGAGTTTTAAAAAATCTGTTTTTTTTTTTTTTTTGTAAACTTCACAGACGTGATGGATATCGATAGCCTAACACGATTAAAAAAAAACAGATTTTCTTAAGTCATACTTCAAGCAACAACACTACCAGCGCTCGTTGACTCCAAAAAATATCATCAAATCTATTTTATTTTGTCGTGTTTAGATATCGTTACCCATCACGTCTGCACAGTTTCGCTAGCTAATTTGGTTTACCCTGTAGTATCAGTTCCATGTTCCATTTCATCGCATCTCAGTGGCATTGAAAAAAAAATAGATGAAAATTACACATTTTAGAAAAACAATAAATTGCTAACATGTAAACTCTTTGGTGGTTAATCAAAATGGTGTGTTGCATTTGTTTCGAAGTAGCCTGACAGGATCATAAACAAGAGACAAAACCTAACAAAACAATACTATATGAGCAAGCATGCTAATCAATTCTCATTCTGTCTCTATGTGAGTTGAGGCGTTTTCCTTGCAGGTGGGGCAATTACTGCCTTATGTTATTATGTATGTGAAAAAAATCTACGTAAATAAACATCATGGAAATAGCCACCTTACTTATTTATTTAAATATTATTTTTTTGTACGCACGGCTACAGATCAACCTATACATTCCCAGTATAAACTGATCTCGCATTGTATAGGATTTCCTTACAATGAGAGGTCAGTGTACACTAGAAATATATAGCTTGATGTGTAGCCGTGTGTACATCAGAAAAATACATAACAAAAAATAAATTATCGCTTTCTGCGATTTCTTCCAGCCAAAAATTGCTTGTAAGAGATCACTGATCGCAATCGATTTTACCATATTTTTTTACAAGTTACATATCTGAATTTGCTTGTATGTTCCAGTGGCGCCGCTGTCGCCGACCAAGATCACGGCTTTCCGGCGACTGTCGGACGCCGGGCGCCGTCGCCCGTGCCGCCACTCGCCCGTCATCCGCATCACCGAGAACCCCATCTCGGAGGCGGTCGTCTGCTAAACAACCACCCATAGCCTCGCTCGCACCCGATAACCCCACGAATGTCAGACCAACACAACCAAGAAGCTTGTAATAATTCTAACGGCTAGTGATTCTATTTTTAACAACTAGAAGTAATATTCGTATGTGTAGAGTGCTACAATGATTCTATTCTATTCTATTTTTCTCTATGGCATGGTGCGATGTCCACAATTCTACCAATGTCAGATGGCGTTGTGAGAAAACGTGCCAAGAGAAAAAAAAAATAAGAAAAATTGAACTAAAAACCTAAATCCAATATTAGTTGATCTAATTGAATTTAATGTGAAACTTGCGATTGTATTTTAGCGCCTGAATGTCATTGTCAGACATTTGTGAAATTGTCACAGATATTGTATTGAGAAAACAAGATGGCGGCTTTAGTTCCGATTTTGGCCACACTCCAAAATAACCTTGTAGCGTTGTACTTAATAGTAAGGGCGGGAATACACAGCTTGCACAAAACTATAGCAAGTAGCTGGCATGTCGCCATTGTGATGGCGACTCTTCACAATTGGCGATCATAAACTTTGATCCCCTTTATCACCCCATTTAGGACTATTTTTGTGACAAAAAGTAGCCTAATTTTATCGAAATCCGTTCAGTGATTTAGTTTAGTTTTTCAGGTAATCGTCTATGATCGCCGATTGTTAAGAGCCGCCATGACATTCACCAATCAGAGGTTGTTATGGCACACGGCATTCAAGTTACTTGCATACTTTTGTGCAAGTAACAGGCATTTGTATTCGCGCCCTAATTCCGACACATTCGATTGTTACTTCCCAATTACATTGTACCATCACTTGTCTAATGTCATTTTTTGTACCATGATTCGTGAGGCCGCGTGCTCGAGCCGGCCGGGAACGGTAACATCTAGCTAAGTTCCTCACATCTTGTGAGTCGCACTGTTGAAGTTATATCATTTATCATTTAAGGAGAATTTTATTAGAACCCACTGATATTATACATAATTAAATGTACCACTATCGAGCGTTATATTATTCAGTTAGGCTAACGTCACACGTATCTATACGTATTTATTTACGCGACTGTGTAAGGGAGTTAGTTAGCGTGGTTATTTTGTAATTTAGTAATAAATTGAACACGAGGAGCTGCTGTGAGAGCGGCGCCGGGTCGGCGATGCAAAGCGGGCCACTGATTATGTACACATGGAGTCCTTACTCACAACACCCAACTCAACACTAAATATCTATTATTAAAAAGATTTACAAGGTACTTGAAAATGAGTCGGAGATCCGTCTGTGCGATTGTACTTGGGTATTGTGAGAGAAGAGTCCACCGCTAGTGGTCGCGCTGACGGAGGCGGCGGCGGCGCCGCGCGCGCGCTAACACGTCGCTGGGTGCTATGTTAAGACCAAGATAGATTTTGAACTTGATCATTATTGATGACAGGCGTTTTGAAACAATTTTAGCTTGTTTTAGCAATGTGATCTTTTTTTGTTTATTTACATATAATTATAAGGCCTAATGTGTCTTGCCAGTCGCGATTGCGACCAAAGAGGCAATCTGTTTTTTTTTTTTTTTTTTGTTATATTGTTGATCATGTTTATTAATCAGTATTAGTTTTCGTTACGTTTTTACGAGTTGTACAATCATTTCTTTTTATAATAATAGATAATAAGTAGGTATTTATCACCGCTTCTAGTAGTTGACCTAAATTATATTAGAGAACAATAAAGTTAATGATCGTGCAACAGCTTATAAGTATTTTCCTTTATATTAAGTATTTATTTTAGTAATAAATAATTGTAACTTTACTAGTATATTAGAGGAAAGAAATGTGCTTAGTTTTAAACAGGGAGGATTATGATTGTGGCGTGAAGTTGTCATATTATGTGAAGACATACCAAGCGCGTATCATATACACTTCGAATTTATCGTAAATCATAACCCGTGAATCATAGATGACTTGCACGCCGGTAGATATTTCACTAATCTTTTGGCCGGCTATTTCTATTTAAATATTAGTGATTGATTATCTAGGAGTACGAGAAAGTAATTACCAGACGGTTGTGTTGATTGAATGGAAGGATGACGGCCATGCATTAATTGTTCGAATCAGAGTTTACGATGTTGAAAGATTTCTCTTAATAGTTAGAATCTTGATCAGTAGCGGAATCTCAGTAGATCTGTTTGTTCCACCTACACGGTATGGCGCACACATAGAGGCACGCAGACCTGCGACACGCGTCATACGTCACACTCGAGCTCGCCTCTGCGCTTTGTAGACGTACAATATATTCAATAATTAGTTCATAGAATTCAACATTCTACTATTGTTTTAGTTTCAAGTGTATAAGATGTCCTATTTAGATCATTTTTGTTCACCATGATATTTGTGTGAATTTATTATGGGTCTATTAAAAGTGTTTTTATAAAGAATTTCGTTGTTTTATTCACTACACAAACCTCTATAAAATTCCTGCATACGCCTAACATCTAATAAAAGGACCACTATAGCTTAGAGCATTACGTAGTCTATAAGTTTTGTCACACATTGAAAGTTAAATAAGGCCCGTATTCATGAATGATACTAACATAAGTATGGCAGCAACACTATGCTAAGTAAGGCATTTCTCACAGCATTCGTTATGGCAGGCCATTTAATTCACAAACCATAGAAATATAAAATTCTTATATCTCAATCTGCCTAGCCTTTTCCCAACTATGTTGGGGTCGGCTTCCAGTCTAACCGGATGCAGCTGAATACCAGTATTTTACATGGAGCGACTGCCTGTCTGACCTCCACAACCCAGTAACTGGGTAATACGATACCCCTTGGTAAGACTGGTTGTCAGACTTTCGGGCTTCTGACGACCCGTAACGACTGTCAAAGATCCACGAATAACAGCCGGGACCAACGGCTTAACGTGCTTTCCGAGGCACGGAGGAATCTCGATATGTAAAGATGGTCACCCATCCACTGACCAACCCCGGCAAGCGTAGCTTAACCTGACGGATCGACCCGTGCGGCTGTTATTACTTAGCCACGAGCTCCTCTCTTATATCTATGGAAGCCAAACTATGCAGTGGTTAAAATACCTCTCCAGCTACTTTACGTAAGGGTCCATCTAAGTGAACGCATAGCGTAGCAAATCACTCAAGTATTGTTTATGAATCGGATTTACCGGCCCTATGCATTGGTGCGTACTGTGAGACCTCATAGCATCATTCTTGAATACCGGTGTAGTTACGCACTACAACCATTTATATATCAAATGTAAGGGTATAAAATACAAATTTAACCAATATTAAAACTATTCGAAATGTCCTTGATTCGATACAAGCCTTCAATCTGCAAGGCCAGTCATCAATCGAAGCACTCACGACGTTTATGTTAATATCGGCGACTGCTTTAATTAGAGCTGCTTTAAGTGACTTCAAGTTGCGATGGGGTTTAGCGCAAAGTGCTGCCATATTTTGTAATCCAAGGGATTCAAGTCTGGACTGGATGAGGGCCAATCCTCATGTCTGATAAAGTCGATTCCACGGGTCGTGAGCAAGTTTTGGGTACTTTTCGACTTATGAGCCAGCGCAGAATCCTGCTGGAATACCCAGTGCCTGTTTTCGAACATTTTTTTTTGAAAGAGGTTCCATATGTTTGTTAGGACTGTGTTTTGATATACGAGGGCACTGGTTTTCACCTGGTTTTCGGTCCAACGGAGGTGTTTTTTTGTGAAAAAGGTTCACAAAAAAACACCTCCGTTGGACCCAAATAGGACACCCCAAGCCAAACTATAAATGCCGAAGGGTGATGACCACGCTGAACACGTGGCACACGTCTGCTCGCTTCTTCACTAGAGTGTGCATACACTTTAATCATTTTGTTTGTTGAAACTCTCCCCAACATTAAAAATTTTTTCGTCCGAAAAAAGTATTTCGCGGTATTTTTGTCCCGCGCAAAACCCGGGTTCTTTCGAGTATGATTTTCTTCAGCCGTGCGTTAAGAAGTGCTGTTTTTTTTTTCTATAAGCACGCAGTCTTACTTAGGTCTTCATTTAACACCCTTTTAACAGTAGTTCTGCTTAGTCCCATCTGCAGAGCCAACATTTTTTGCTTGCGGACAGGATTTCGTTGGATTTTCGCGCCTTCACTGCTTTGATGACCGCTGGAGTCCGAATAGTACGAGGTCGACCGCTCCTTTGTTTATCTTCTAATCTTGAATCTTACCTGAATCGTTTTAGGTACGATAAATAAATCTCATTGGAATTTTCAAGATAAGCTCGGAATAGTTTATTATTGTTGCGATACGGGGATATGCTGATTTATGTGAAGTATTAGATTCAGTATTTTCGAGACATCATCTGCCTAGCGTTTTCCCAACTATGTAGGGGTCTGCTTCCAGTCTTACCGGGTGCAGCTGAATACCAGTATTTTACATAGAGCGATTGCATAGCTGACCTCCACAATCCAGGCATTGGGTAATTCACTCGATGTTGTGTGCATAGACTACTATTATATATACTGAGAGTTCATTATCTTTCTTTTTTTTCATCTTTGTTTTAAATCTGCGGTTGGTTATTACAACCATAATGAGATGCTAGGTCTTGCACACATGATAATGTGATTCTCCAATCCCACATGTATCCCCGGTTCAGAATCTTTGTCAGAATTCAAGTATGCTTCGTCCGAATGAAATTTCGGCCTCCAACCCACCGCGTCGCCTCGCATCGCGCGCTCTAGTTATTACTCCGTTTTCGCTTAGCGTTCTTTCCGACTTTTTTCTTTTTACTCGGCTCCTAAGGTTCGTAGCGCGATGTTAAATAGTCTATACTGACCTTCCTCAAGAATTGCGCTATCGAATGCAAAAAGAATTTTTCAAATCCGTTTGGTAGTTCCAGATATTACAAACAAACTCTTTAGCTTTATTATGTTAGTATAGATAAGCCTGTATAATAATTAAATAAATTTGTTCGTTGGTTAGCGCATCACTTGAAAACGGCTGGGCCGAATTGGCAAATTTTTGTTTTATACTAAAATGTTCGTGATAGTTTGAATCAGGTTCTGGAACGAAAAATTTTAAAAGTTACCGTGGAAAATTTGCAAAATTTCAACTTTTGTCGGGTCAGCTAGTAAACAAATAAAATAACAATAAATTCCTTATTTTATATATTTTAAAAGTAAAAGATATCAACAAATTGTGTTTAATATAAAACATGGACAACTTTACATTTAGAATATAATACATTGCGAATTTTAAACTAACTATCTATAGGTACATGAATACTAAACTTAGTTAAGCATAATATCTTAAGAAGATAACAGAAAGACGGATTTATTAATAATAAATCAAGTTAAGTTACAATGGCATGGAATAAAGTGCCAATAGTTTTATACACATTGGTATATTAGTATCATAACACAGACATGTTCACGTTAAATAAAAATATGAGAATAATTAAATATATATCTGCATTTAATATTAGATAAGCACCATTATCGGGCGATAGTTGGTTTTTTCTATAATATTGTCAAGCAAATAGAGCCGGATCCACACAATCGCTTTTTGTTCCTAACTTTAAAAATAATACATTCAATTAAGCCAAAAGTTTATAAATATATTTATGTCTTTAGAAAGTGACATAACATAACCTTTTATTTGCTAGTCGATGGTAAATACATGTATTTCGTTAAATAAGTTGGGAATAAATTGGTACCTTTAACATGTACTGTCAGCGTCAAAAATAACGGGATGAACAGGCTGTTCAAAATCATATAAACAACTATGAAAATGAAATAACTCAACGACACAAGGAATGTTGGATACACGACAACTGTCATTCTGACAAGAACTTTATCCAATTAGAGTTTAATTTTCTTAGTTGTTGAGATCATTTTGAACAGTCTGTTTGTCCCGATGTTTTTGACGCTGACTGTACAACACATATACACAGTGTAAACTCCATTTAACGTCAAACTCCCTAAAACGTCGAAATTGCTTGACTTTGATTGGTTTACCTTGTTGTCCATACAATGGTACAGTAAGTAGAGTCTGTCAAGCGAGTCGTGTCCAATGAAAAAGGAGGCCAAAAATAAAAATCTTACATGTGTCAACACTGATATAGTACGCTGAAAACATGTTTGATACTTGAATTTTTGTAGATAAAAAAATTCTTAAAAAAGTGCATTTCAATGTAGGTATTTATTAGTCACGGTTAGACCTAAAATCAGAATCTAGAAATTCAATGCCTTCTTATGAGAAATCACTGTCAGTATCATGACGCACAAAAATGATGAAGGGTTCCAACTCCGTATCGGTTATCCTTTGTTTTCTACATGAATAGTGTGATCTGTGCATTTATCCATTAAATATATTTCTTTTCCATTCTTCTTTAAATTTCCATTAATATAAATTAAATAATTGAGCTAAAAGTACCAAAATGCTGTAGCTTAGTAGAACAGAAGTTTTGACAATCCGTTTGACAGATAATAGTATTGCCATTATAAGAAATGAGCTAAATGGTCGTGGACACGACTCGCTTGACAGACTCTAGCATCGCACCCACTCTAAATAACGACAACAATACGTCAATATATAGTACTTCTAAGTTGCCGAACCTACGTTATTTTGTTGCTTTATTGTCTAGCACGTATGACTGTCGTTAGGTTATGCATTGTCTACACGTTATCATATTCTTAGTTGCTCACTATTAGCAAATACATATTGTAATAGTAAAATAATATTGATTTTTCTTCTCTCAATTTAACGACAACTCTCAATAACGCCACAAAATGCGCATTCCCATAAGTGTCGCTATATAGAGTTTACACTGTATTATTGAATTAGCTACACAAATCTTACATCTATTTAGAATCATGATATATTGCAAGTTTATAGCAAGCAAGTTATTCTATCCACTAATTGTGTCTCCAAACTACCACTACACATATAATTACAATATGCATTTAAAATAAAGTGTTATTTTTAACCGACTTCAAAAAAAGGAGGAGGTTCTCAATTCGTCGCGTATATATATTTTTTTTAGGTGATAGGATCTACTGAGTTTTTCTTTAATCACCAGGGACAAGCATTTAAGTATGTTAATCTTATTATTGCGTTTCAATATCTACCTGGACACAATAGTTACATACATATATTATTTTAACAGCTTAAATTTACGCCTATTAAACGTATCCTTACGTACAGGTTACACGAATTTTAACATTGTATAGTACATTGGTAGAAATAGACTTTAGCACGCAGGTATATGTATTTCACTTCTTTTGCACATTATTGCGCCCCAATACATTTGTAGTAACCACGCAGACGTATCCTTATTGTACGCATATAGCAAACAGACACGAATAGCTCAGAGCGATCGTGATCATAGTACTCATTATTTCTAAACACAATTCACATTATATAACATTATCCTCTCGCTGTAGCAAAATAGCCAAAAGGCATACGCTAGCTAAAATAAACATACCATGATGACCCGTGATTTCTTTAACACAAAAGGCTTACATTGAAAAATAATCAACTTGAGAGTACTTATCAATTTGAAATGAAAAATAATGATATTATACACTCGCGAAACGAAAACGTTAAACACTTTCCAATTCCCACATTATGAATCAAATTCTACTGTCAATAATAATATTATACATTGTGTATGATATTTTACATTGTGTATGTTAAACACTTTCCAATTCCCACATTATGAATCAAATTCTACTGTCAATAATAATATTATACATTGTGTATGATATTTTACATTGTGTATGTTAAACACTTTCCAATTCCCACATTATGAATCAAATTCTACTGTCAATAATAATATTATACATTGTGTATGATATTTTACATTGTGTATGTTAAACACTTTCCAATTCCCACATTATGAATCAAATTCTACTGTCAATAATAATATTATACATTGTGTATGATATTTTCGTTGCGCGAGGTTTTTTCGACTAAATTCATGATTGAAGAATACAGTCGTCTGCTAAAATTAGTTACCAAAATTCGGTACAAAAAAGAATTTACTGTTATAATTTTAATATAATCTCTATCCATATTATATTGTTATTAGGCAACAGACTGAAGATACAATATATAAATATCACTTCTACTGCTACTGCAGGATGTGTCTTCAAACCGATGCCGAGTCGCCTTTTATTTATACATGATACTATACGATTTTATATACAATGGCTATATAGAAGACGTCACCTTAAGATTTTTAGGGGAACTTAGAACCAAGGACTAAGAAGCAATAATATAAATAAATTTTATGAGTTACCAAGTTCCTCTACCTTTGCGTAAAATGTACGTGAAGTGATGTCAGGGTTAGCATGGGTGCGTTCACTTGTGGAATACGATGATAAGTATAATCGAAATTATTATGATCAGGGCAAGGAACAGGTACACCTTCTTCTTCCTCAGCTTATTCTGAAAAAAGAAAATCTCATTAATACAATAAACAGAGCTAGATTGCATCTATGACTATAGATAGACGCAATACAAACCGTTCACAGTTATTTTATCTGTGACAGCTCTGCAGCAGCAACCCAATAAAAACTTCATTACAACGAAAATAAAGATCACCGTGATTATGACAGGCTTGTCAATGTTAGCAACCCAAAAGCAACCTTATTGCTCGACAGTAAAGATCACTGTGATTTTGACAATACTTTAAAATAACTGTAAACGGTCTGTAATTCCGTGACTACCTTTTTAGACTAGTCACATTTAATTCGGCAAAGTTCGGTTTTTCCGAAGATAAACGATGGAACCTTTGAACGTTGTCCTACTGTACGAGTAAGTGGTCACCGCCGCCTGTGGACATCTGCAATACCAGTTGGCAGTTGCGTTGCCATCCCACAGACTGAACATAAATGTATCATATCTATTCCCTCCCTTCTATATTCTTTCCAACCATTTATTTTACTTAAGCGTCCATGAATGTATTGCATTTTTGTGTCTATGGGTGCCTGTCAATAAATAAGAAACTTCATCATAGCCTCCATGAAGCATTTTGTGCCTATGGTTGCCTGTCAATAAATAAGGAGCTTCAAAGCGTCTATGAAGTATTGCATTTTTGTGCCTAAGGTTGCCTGTCAATAAAGAAGGAATTTTATAGCGTCCATGAAGTATTGCATTTTTTCGTCTATGGGTGCCTGTCAATAAATAAGGAACTTCATAGACGTGCTTATGTCAAAAGTTAAATAAAAATAGTTGGAAAGAGTATACATTGGAACAGCAATGACGTATGGCGGAATAAATACGACGGCAGCTAACTTGCAACTACTTTTAAATAATGTTTCGAGTGCACTGAGTAAGTAGTACGATGCCTGGAAGAGTTCGTAGAAAGCGATAAGCCCGCCCATTGTATATTTTGTAATGTTTGTTTTTTTTTTTTGTTTATTATTTTTGTGGTGTACAATAAAGTAAGTAGTAGTTAAAGTATGTCATCAATTTAAAAAGTTACTACGACCATTACAATTAATATTGGCTTGGTAGAGGGAATATTTTTGATTATATAGATAACTCTTTTGTTTACCGTACCATAATCAGCCTATAAAGTTCCCACTGCTAGAACACAGGCCTCCATTATGAGAGGGAGTGGGCAATAAACCACCACGGGGGCCCGGTGCGGGTTGGTTTACCGTACTTCCCAATAACGCGTGACCAAAACTATGTTGTTGTACCTTGTAATTGGCTGCCTCCCTGAGTTCCTGCGTGCCACTCTCTACGTTCACGGAGGCATATTCCACGCTGGTCTCGATGGAGTTCACTACTTCGCCTTGCGAGTGTATCATAGTCCCAAGCTCCTTGAAGATTTGGTTCACGTCAACTATGTCACTCTGGAAATAAGCAAGCGTAAAAAGATATAATGAAGTAAAGTTAGGAAGTCCAATACTGGGCAGACAAGTAGATGATGTGTAATGGTAGTACATATAATATGCGTAGCATTTCGTGGTATCCACTCGAAATTTGAAGTGCTTTCAGTACTGGTTTCACACTCTTATTGCGTAACACACTATCAATTATTGATAGTGTGTTACGCTATAAGAACTGTCAAAATGGTAATTGGAATCGGTTCCATTTTGACAGTTCAACAACATACATTGCGTTATTTACGGTGTTGAGAAGACAAATTTTTCGAACATATGAAGCATTGGAGCAAGCAATTTGGTTCAAAATAATTCATATTCTGATCAATAGTGTATTACGCAATTTTACTAGGGTGCAGGAGTATACAGCTCTGAATTGAAAATGTGAAACTAACTGAATGGTCTTTAAACCGGCTGGGTGACTTGGGTGCAAGGGACTCGCCCAAGTAAATAGTCGTAGATGCACATACCTACTTAATTTAATTTGATTTGAAGAACGCAATAAATGCAGCTGTTCGTAGGTACATAATATGTCTAGAAGATAGTTATCAGAGGTTTCTTTCAACATGTGTAATTAAAGTCAGAAGCATTTATTTCATCATTTAACTAAGCAAATTAATGTATTTAAACAACTCTATTTTGAAGTAGATGCCTATCAAAATGTCCCATAATATTCGATACAACAATGTATACATTGTTAGATGCTATTGTACGTTTTTGTAAGATACTCATAAAAATGCTATGATACCAGCATTGCGAGAGCAAAATAAAGATGCGATTCTAATCAAAATAATATATTTTATATTTAATTAGTTATTGTTATGAAACCTTTCATGGATTAATTCATTCATTTAACTTAATAGAAATCTTATTATATTGTCTGCCTACGTTTCCGAGGTCGCTTGGAAGGATAATCGTGCTAATTTCACTTACTAATATTTCGCAACTATAATGTGATTTCAACATGATTCTAAACTACATTTATTAATCTCCTTGATACACCTATACCTATCAACAGATTAGATTCAATAAATTTGTGCTAGAGCTTCATCAGTTTGTGTTAAACCACATCATAATGTGCTTAGATAGATAGTTATTTATCACCCATTCAATTCAGCATAAAAATTACATGAAAGCATACAAATGTATTTTTCCTATTCAGAGATTTTATCTCAAACAGATGTTAATTAAAATGAACAAATTGCGTTGGAGGATAATTGCATAACAGATATTGTATACCGTTTTAACTTTAGGTACAACATAACAGTTCATTTTAATATTGTACTTATACAATACACCGTCAGTTGAACCACAGAATAATAATGTTAAAGTAGTACATCTTCATAGGAAACAGCCGAAACGACGCGCTCCGAAATCTAAGGGTATATACCAGTAGGCAACAGTCGAGTGCGCGGCGGTTTCGCACAGACGGACGCGGATTTGTCTACCGAGCGGCCGTAGGTAATTAATTGAAGGTCACTGCCGGTAGGTAATTAATTCACGGGCCCAGTGTGCCTAGACGTACTACTGTAACTTTATTATTCTGTGGTTAGATCTTATCGTCATCGATTCGTGTTGGTAATTAGTTCTTTGATAAGCATTGTATCCTGTTTTTAAAACAAGGAATTTTATTTGAGATGAAATAATCAATTTTTCATTAACATTTGCTTGTTTATGAACCATAGTAATAGACTTGATGGGAACTATTTTGATATTATTTTTGAGCCTTGCATAATATAACCAGCTTGGTTTCTCTGTGTCAAGTTGCCAAGAATCCAACAGCTGACTGAATATAGTGGTACCTGGTGACTTTTTTATTAGACAGTCTTGCGTTTGGCCGATATCGGATGCTTTGTTTTTGTTGCATTCCACGTTCACACGATTCCAACTTTAGGTGTAGGAATGAACGGTCCATCCGCTCCTTTCATTTATTTTTTTAATTATTATGTAGGCGAGTGAAAGCTGCTTATTCTGTAGTCGAAAACCAAAATCGTTGCATCGGTTCACTAATGAATGTGTTCAGACGTTTCACTTTACAATGAAAGGCAAAACTTAACAGAAAGTGAATAATCTGATATCAGCTTTATGGACCTTTTCATTAGACGGCCTTGCGTTTGACTACCATCACGAGGCGATGGTGCACGTTTAGAAGTAACCTAATTTCATCGATTCTTGATGATCGGTTCGTACCTCGAGTTGCCGAATGTCCCTCTCTCGCTCCTCCAACTCGACGAGCGCGCGCTCGTCCTGCATCGTGATCTGTTCCTGTTTGCGCAGGTTTGGCTCCCCCATCTCCACCAGCTCTCTGTTCTGGTTCATAGTTGCTGAAAAAACGGAAAATCAGTCATGTTGTCTCTGTCACTTTAAGTGTCAACACACTGTGCCGAAGATACGCGACCGAAGTTCGGCATGATTACGCCTGCAATGCTATTTGAATTACTGACGAGACACTATGCCGAAATTACGTTGCGTTCTAGCGCACAGCCGAACTTCGGTCGGGCGTAACTTCAGCGGCAATTCGGCGGCAACGTTTTCTGTAGAGCACACATTAGACGCGACCGAAGTTCGGTTCGATTACCGAAGACGATCCGGGGGAGGAACAGCAGAAGGCAGGCATGCCCGCGCCCCGTGTGTCCGCCCCACGACGGTGCTATAGCTTAAGGCGTGGTATTAGCCCAATATTTACAAAAAATAGTTTCTTGGGTTGTCGAGTATGACGTAACCACAAATATCATTTTCAATTGTCAACCTTATTTCAAGCCAGCTAATGGTGACAATAAATTAAGCGGTTGTTTGCCGTTTAAAATGTAGTCAGTCCGCGCCTCAAGCTGGGCACTCACGGTCAGTTCATTTGGATTAAACAAATGGATGAACCACCAAAATACTTGCATAGGAAATTGATTCGAGGTGCCATGTAAATAAGGAGCATAATCGTATCAGCGAAAAGCTCAAAGTATTTTTGTTTGCAAATACGAAAGCGCTCCTTATTTATGTAACGACATGGCTCTATTTCCTGTTCAAGTATTTATGCACGACAGCGTTCAAGACACTGAAGTTCCGCAAATGAAGTTCCGCAACTGAATTTCCGTCGCGTAAGTTCGGCACTTATGGTGTGTCATATCAGCCGAACACGTCGGAACGTAACATCAGGGGGTCTACTCCCTAAGCACGTAGCCCGTAGTTTCGGCCTTCGTTACGGGCGTTTCCTACTCCGTATCACCTACGGACATATGATTGGTTCGGGTCCCGAACGAAGTATGAATGACAAAACGATACGACAGTTGTCCCTACTCCCGATGTGTTTTTGCCCGTCCGAAAAATTTAACTTTTACACTTTTTTTGATGGATCGTTATGTCAGACGGACGGGCAAACGGACGGACGGACGGACGGACTTAGGGAGTAGGCCCCCAGGCGCGGAACTTCGGTCGCGTAACTTCGGCATAGTCACTAAGGGTGTGTTGTTGAGACAAAAATACCAAATGGACAATAACGGCATTGTCTATCAAATTCTTCTAAAATCCAATTTAGTTTTTGTTTTTTTTTATCAGAGAAATTTTTATAACAAGAATTGTCGACATCAGCACTAATTGTCATTTAACCCGTCGCACGACAATTAGCAGACACAACAGATTTTTTATTGTTATCTGCACACCTGGGTGTCAATCGACGGCTAAAGAGTAAAAAAAAACAGAATAGACCCAAATATACAACATGTTAAGGATACCAAGTTACCATACCATTCTTTGGGTAACAACAAACGAAACGGCAAAATTTATTTATTTCTAAACCATTTTTTTATTTTATTTTTCGTCTCTATCCTCAACCGCGGCAGCATGACTACACTGATTGGACTATAAAATAACTAGGTACGTAATCTAACGTTATATCATCACAGGATAGCGACACGTTTATTACGGATAGAAAAAATTTAAACAAACTGTGCTAAATAGACACCCTTTCTATATATAAATGTTCTTGTTCTATACTTAAAATGAGATTAGGTTCGATGGTTCTATAAAAAAAGCTGCTGATAACATCACAGCCTTGTTCTACCCACTGCTGAGTGATTATGTCTCTTTCTTTTTATTATGCCACTTGTTCCTGGACCGAATACGTTAGAAACATCATTGTTCCAGTGCTTTACAGGATATATGCACCGTCCCACTCTTAATAATACGGCTTCTGGCCTGTGTTAGTCTCATTACAACCATAGATAAGACCTATATTATTCAGGTCTTATCTATGGTTGATGCTTAGTTAAAAAAACAAATAACAAGTAAGGTATGAAAGTACTTACTACCCATAGCGAAGGGATCCCCGATGTTCACGGACTGCGCTTTCGACTTCTTCACATCTTCTTTGGATTTCTGCGCGGCCAGCCTTTGTGTCGCCTGACGAATAAACATTATTATAAGCTTCATTTTCACTGAACTAGTGAAACCTACATCTCAAAGATGTTGCAGAATAAAAAAAGGCTTTACTTTAGATTAAGCTTTAATGCCGTACGGCCCAACATAAAATAATGCCGAATCACACAGTGCCGGCCTAAATACTAAAACATTTTATACAACTTTCCTGTGTATCACTGGACGTTCAGGGATACATAATAGACAGAATGTTTACGTTGGAATGACATTGGACCTTACGAGGATATATAGGATACGTTTTGTTTGTTGTTTTTTATTTCAAATTCTGTGGTATGTCTGTAAGCTGAGGTGAAAAGTTCCATGAAGTGAAGAATCTTTTTTAAAGAACTTTAAAAAGGAGGAGGTTTTTTTTTCTAGTCAAGTTCAGCCGATTTGATTAAATTATTTGCCAATTACAAGAATGTATTTCGTATGATATGCCTTAATTCTACAAACAAGTTTCAACGCTTACAGAGAAGTTTCAACAAAATTTACAAACAAAAAATTCTTCAATTTTTATAGAAACACCTAACATTTTTTAAACAAAAGGTACTTAAAGAACTTTAAAAAGGAGGAGGTTTTTTTTTCTAGTCAAGTTCAGCCGATTTGATTCAATTATTTGCCAATTACTTACAAGAATGTATTTCGTATGATATGCCTTAATTCTACAAACAAGTTTCAACGCTTGCAGAGAAGTTTCAACAAAATTTACAAACAAAAAATTCTTCAATTTTTATAGAAACACCTAACATTTTTGAAACAAAAGGTACCTTACGGAATATTTTCTTCTTGGAATTATTTATAAATTACTTTGAACGAATAAATATAAAGACCTACTTTATAATAGTGGGTACGTACGACACAGTACAAAAGTAAACCACAATTAAAAAATAATTGGTTTTACGATTGAATGAAACCTCTTGAGGTAATTGCGTTATATATTTGCGCATAGTTTTTAGCCCAAGCAAATAAGTGAGTAATTGATTCATTTGTAGCTACCTACGTTACAACGTTACGCACTAGGGTAAATTTCTTTATTTTCATTCTGAAAACCCGCTTTTGAGTCATTCCATTTCAATAAACGTCATACTCCTTCGATAAGATTCGATGGGGTAAAAGCCCTTCTGAGTTAACCTCGTTCCGAATGTTGTTTATATTCAAATATGTTTAGGTTAAGGTACCCATGGGCGTACCCAGGGGGGGGCAGGGGGTGGCAGCTGCCCCCCCCTGGATCTCGTATGCCTAAGTCCCTAATGTTGCCGAAAAAGTTATGTTAGAGCTACGTCACGTTGTCGTCGTCGTCGTCGTGTACTTACTTTACAATTAATTACAATTTATCATGAATTAATTTTAGAAAAAACCGCGCTGCGTGGCCGTAAACCAGCCTTTATTGGTCCATGGTAAAGGCACCCCCTGTGATGTACGTACCTCGGCTTAGGGCGTCGCTGGGGGGAGTACAGCAAGGAGGGACAGGCTGGATAATATCTGGGTAATTATTATCTTCTGCTACAGGCTCAGCTACGCTACCAGCCGGCACTCCTTCACCGATCAAGGGTCGGTGGGAATTAGGTGGGGGTCGTCATCGCAAGGTACCTGGGCGGCGAGGTCGGAATGTAGAACGTAGTTTGTGTTTGTAATCTGTACTGGTGTAATCTGTACTTTTGTCCTGGAAGAGGGTTAAGGGGTCATCTGGGTCGGTGAGAACATGCCTTGGACGGCGGATTTTACTGATTTTAGAGGGGATATAACTAGCGGCTTCGACAACCAGAGGGGTTGCGATGTTTCGCGGGGGTATTGAAGAAACGCTTGGAATTGCGTTTCAAGAATTGACGGTAATTTGGGATTTCAAGGTCTAGGTTTCAAGGAGGATTTCATTCCGAATGAACCAAGGGAAGCCCGTAGCCGTTCGGAGGAAATGATTTTGTAAGGTCTGCATCCTATGGATGTTTCGGGACTTTGCGTGTCCAAATACTGAACTCGCATAAGTAGGTCATGATTGTGAGAATACACGCTATATACATGCGCAACTTGCACTTAAGTGACAATTTGCTACGTGCACTCAGAACGAGACTGATGCTTTATGCGCTTAGAGGTGCTCATCGAGGGTCACACCTAGATATTTGGCTCGCTTCTCCCAAGGGATCGGCTTGCCAAACATGGTGATCGGTCGGTGGGGGGAGATCGATTGAGACGCGGTTTCAAAAAGAGAACCGCTTGACTTTTGTCGGGATTGACTTCGATTCCCCACTTTCGAAACCACGTGCTGAGTTTATGCGACTGCGGTTTGAGAGTGCGAGATATCAGCTCTTGGCGTTGGCCGGACTAGTAAGTGATACTATAATGATAATATAATCGTATCGTCTGCGAACAGAGCCAACTGTGCCTTTTTACTTTTCGGGATATCGCTGGTAAATAACATGGAACTGAGTGGAGAAAGCACAGAGCCCTAAGGGAAACCTGCGTGAATGGGATGGGTTGTAGCGCTCCTTCGTTTTGTCTTTCCGCACTTTTCACTATCGTATAAGTGCGGAAAGACAAAACGTTTCGTAAGATGAGCACGAGACGGTCTGGCACACCGAGTCTGTAAAGCTTTGTGCCAAATAAACCGTTGTGCCAGACTTTGTCTAACGCTTTCGCTCTAACGAAGAAAACAGCTCCCGTCATCGAACCACGTTGGAAACCAACAATGTGTTCGTTGATGTGGTGGACCTGTTGTACGCAAGAGTGTTGGGTTCGAAAACCAAAGTGCTCGTTAGGAATTAGGACCTTTGTCTCGGCATAATCTTTGAGGTGCTTATAAATAAGTCTCTCATAGATTTTGCCGAGGACATTGAGCAGACTGATGAGGCGAAAAAAAAAAACATGTGGACCCGGCTCGGCTTAGGAAATTTCTGATTTGCCCCCCCCCTGGACCAAAAGCTGGTTACGCCCATGAAGGTACCTATGTATATTTATCTATGGGCCTGTGTCGCCTGAAATAAATGGTTTAATTATTTATTTGTATTGTTGTTTTATGATTATAGAATATCACAAAAGTGGCAATTACAGTTCAGATACAGAATTAGGTACCGAAGTTTGGCCTCGAATTGTAGTCCTTCAAAGTGTCCATATATGTCAGTAGAAAAATTAATTGTTACTTCCAGGGTTTGGCAACCTAGAGCTATAGTGAGTTCGATCCTCACAAATTGATCCAAGTTATAAAAAGCATCCACTATTCCACATTATTATACAGTAGTAGGTTACTGGTTAATATGAATTCCTACTAAATAAGCAACCCACATACCAACTTTTGTTTAAGGTTGATGCTTCAGGGTAGCCCGCGAAATTCAAAATTCCTTACGTTTTTTGCAATTTGTCGGTCAGTGTGAGCTTGTATGTTGATTAAAATATGATTCGCGGCCGTAGCTAATATGGCTTTACTGAATTATAATCATTAGAATCAGCAATACAACTCCATAAGTTAGCATTTATCTCAAATCTAGCGATTTCATGAAATCATGAGGTTTGAGGTAAATGCTAACTTATGGAGTTGTATTGCTGATTCTAATGATTATAATTCTGTAAAGCCATATTAGCTACGGCCGCGAATCATATTTTAATCAACATACAAGCTCACACTGACCTACAAATTGCAAAAAACGTAAGAAAATTTGAATTTCGCGGGCTACCCCGGCGCTTTCGCCTTAAGGGGGATGCGCTAAGGTAGCCCGCGAAATTCAAATTTTCAGTCAGGTTGTATCTTGATCAAAATATGATTCGCGACAGTAACAAATCCCACCAAAAACATTTTCATGTAAAATGTTGCCAAGACGAGACCACATCTAGCTCGCACTGACAAAAAGCTATCAGATCTCATGTAGAGCCAAGCTTCTAACTCTACACGCCCTAACTCTCCAAGCCCTAACTTCACAAACTCTACTATTAGTCAAAATATGAGGCTTGGCCGTTTCGTTACTACAAGAACTATTGTATTACAGAAAAGTAATGAACAGTGAATACATTTATCACCTTGCGCCCATGTGATGGTAGCGAAACGGCCAAGCAAGCCACATATTTTGACTAAGGTGTAGAGTTTGTGAAGTTAGGGGTTGGAGAGTTAGGGCGTGTGGAGTTAGAAGCTTGGCTCTACATGAGATCTGATAGCTTTTTGTCAGTGCGAGCTATATGTGGTCTCGTCTTGGCAACATTTTACATGAAAATGTTTTTGGTGGGATTTCATTTCTTTTTGTAAGTTGCTTATGATATGTATAGGTTGATAGGTAGGAGATTAATAAACACTTATCGAAGTATATACAAGTGTATTAATATTATTCGTAAGTATAAGTACTTATTATTTGCGGAAGTCTCATACAAATTTCCATCCCCTAGTTTAAGGGGTTGGGGGGTAAAAGTTCCAAGTTTTTTAATTTTTTTGTTGTTTGTGTACTAATATTAGCTTACATACCAAATTTCAGCTTTCTAGGACTTCAGGAAGTACCCTAAGAATTTTTATGATCATCAGTGAGTCAGTGACGAAATCGGGGTATTTTAGATATCAATAAAATCTAAAGTATAAGAGCTATGCAATTGAAACTTTACAGGTTTATTATGTCAACCACTGACATCATATCCGAAAATTTTGTTTATCTGGTATAATCCAAACCCAAGTTAAGAAGGTTCAAAAATACGACGAAGTGCTTCGAGAAAAGGTTAGGTAGTGCCCTTGCGCTTCGCTTGGCTCGTCTTGGCAGGGGCACTAACAAGTAACAAATATGTATTTACATAATTATGATCAATATATCTCTCTAAGTTAGATTTTCCCCAGATTCATCTGATTTCCGAAATCATATTTGATCAAGATACAACCTTGCTCTGACCTGCAAATTGCAAAAAACGCAAGAAAATTTCAATTTCGCTGCCACAGCGGATCAACCTTAAATAGTTGTTACAGAAGCAAAAGCAACGCCCAACATATTTTATCTTTCGACAAAGTTTTATCAAATGCTGTTATCGACGAATAATTAAATTGATTCGATAAAAATAATTTAAATAGCCACTGATTTCAAAAATTCATTATACCATTTAGCACTTTAAATTGGAACTATGTACAGTGCTAAATTAACTGAAATTTTGTCTTTTTTCTAGGTTTTGAGAGCTCGTGGCTAAGTAATAACAGCAGCACGGGTCGATCCATCGGGTTAAGCTACGCTTGCCGGGGTTGGTCCGTAGATGGGTGACCATCTTTACATACCGAGACTCCTCCGTGCCTCGGAAAGCACGTTAAGCCGTTGGTCCCGGCTGTCATTCGTGGATCTTTGACAGTCATTACGGGTCGTCAGAAGCCCGAAAGTCTGACAACCAGTCTTACGAAGGGGTATCGTATTACCCAGTTACTGGGTTGTGGTGGTCAGATAGGCAGTCGCTCCATGTAAAATACTGGTATTCAGCTGCATCCGGTTAGACTGGAAGCCGACCCCAACATAGTTGGCAAAAGGCTAGGCAGATTGATTTGTAGGTTTTGTTGTCTTGTTCAGCCAGGATTATTAGGTACTCAGAGACATTCTTAATCGTGCTAATATTAAGAATATCGTAATATCGGTCACATAGTAGACGCCACTCCCTCGTTGGTGCAGTGGTCACTAACGCTACTGCTGCGCTTACGGTCATGGGTTCGATTCGGTGGGGCAGGTTTTCCGTCAGGAATGTCTTAGTAACAGCCCAGAGACTGGATTTGTCCCCGGTTGATGGCAATAGGCTCGCTCCCTATTACAATGAAATGTGGGTGTACTATAGGTACACCTCTGCCTAACCCTTCGGGCATTACAGGCGTCATGTTATGTAGTAGAACCCAATGTATTAATATGGGGTAATTCTAGGTTCAACATTGACTTGAGTAAAAAATCTCAACAGGCAAAATCAGTTTATTTTTTTCTTTGTTTCTCTTTGCCCGATAATAATAAGCACCAACTAGAAGACATTGTAAATTGTAATCATACGGAGAGGATTTGATATTTCATGGGTTTCGTTTTACGATTACGTTATGTTTATTTTATGATTATGTTAACCGCAGTACCTACGTACTGAATAAGTGCATTTACTTAAGTTGATTGCGATGTGTAGCCCGCGAAATTCAATTTTTTTGGGTTTTTTGCAATTTGCAGGTCCGTGTCGATTTGATCAAGATACAACCTGACACTGACCTACAAATTGCAAAAAAAAGCAAAATAAATTGAATTTCGCGGGCTACCATTCGCATCATCCTTAATATAAGTACATAAGTTTAGCTTTGGAGTCAAACAAGGTAAACTATTGTTTTATATTAAAAGGTCAATATGACACGTAATGTATCTTTCTGAATACTTTAATGTTTCTCTAATCTAGGTATGTAAATAAAAATAAATGGCTAAATATGTTGCTGAGCGCCAAACTCGAGAAAGCTGGACCAATTCGGCTATTTTTTTTTCCAAATATTCGTTGAAGTCCGAGGAAGGTTCTTATGAAAAGAAAAAATAGAAATTCAAAAAGTGCATTTTCTATGGGAATTTTGTATGATTTATTGTTTAGACAGAAATCAAAATTTATTAATTTAAGCCTTGGCGTTGTTAGAGTGGCTGCGAGGCAATACTAAGAGTTCCGATAATTCGTAAATATGCAAATTTTCTTGTAAACAGTCTCTATTCTAGTGAATCCTTTCAAACGTTCGCATTTCTGTTGTTATTTACAAATATACCTCTCAACACAATCTACGATGACTAATCCTACGTCATGCATGAGGTCACAGAATACCTATAGTTTCATGGAATTTTCGATATTAAAATTAACGAAACGCATACCTACAATCATATTTGTTTACTAAATAGTTAGCTTATTAAACATTAACTTATGAATGAATGATTGATAATAATTAGTAAGACTTTTACATAAATATTGTTTTTAATGTAATTAGGATAGTAAACATGGAAAAAAAAATAATAATCAACACAGCAGTCAGTGAATCGAAACTAAAATTATTAATAGATACCTACTAGATCTTCAGAGTACCTAA